>JARQSW010000719.1:0-70968 GCA_030142375.1 Calameuta pallipes | reverse complement strand
TGCAGAGAAAAATTCGATTTTCCATTCGTTTCTCATGCGCGAAAAAGGGCGTTTTTCATGCACGTATTATGAAAAATCAATTTTCTACCGTACCGGCATACGATTGTCAAACTTCAGGACTGTAAGCGAATTAATGACATCTATATTTTTGGGTGAAAGTACGTAAACCTACGACACGTACAGTTTTACAACTTTTTGACTGCCGGAATTTGAGATGTGACTTGAAATCGAGTAATAGTCATATATATATATATATATATATGGTATATGTACTTGTACAATTCTGGTCACGAGTAGAGCCAATATATTGGCTTTCCGGCTATCTAAAGATTAAAGACGAGTTATGTCAATACTTTTGGAAAATATTGTATAATGAATATAACATTTTACATATTTTACCTTGTAATCGATACTCTCGTTTTTAGACTGTTTCTTTTTTTTTTTTTTATATGCAAGAAAAAAAGGTACAAATATTTTGAAGATCGCTTCAGACGTATTATCGGCATCTCTTGATTGCGATAGCAATGTTAAGTTACGGTATTTGTCAATAATTCATTTTTATCGTGCTAAGTATGCAGTATATCTAGTATGTGCTAAGTATATCTATCAGCAGCAGAATCACTCTCGAAATATGTACTGTAGATAATGATAACGATATTGCACGAGTTATACTACGAAGTCACGGCATACCTATACGGTCTTGATGAAAAATTTAGTCGAAGTTTAGATTTATATATACATATATAAATTTGCCGATCGGTGAGTTCCAGGACTTTTTCAGATACGTATTAGCGACTACCAGGATACCTGATGACGTCCAGGACGGGTCTGAAAGTTTTTTTCATATGTAACGTATACTTGCAGAACCATAAAGCGGCACTCGCACCGAATTTTTCAAAAAACTTTTTGCGCCAGACACTCGGAGTTGCGACGGGCTAAGAAAGGTTTCGTTAGGTTAGATTAGCTCAGAACTGCAACGCCAGATGTGCCAAGGCTCAGATTTATTAAAGTAAAAAAAAATCTGCTTGCCGTTGTGAGCGCCGCACATCCTGGAAGTCCACGTTTATATATTATACCATTGATATTTTTGTTTCATAAAAGTACGTAAAGAAAAATGTATGTTGTTCGATTATCTAGTCTCTCCTGTACCAAGAACTATTCTATAGTGAATTATGAGTTGAAAAACAAATCGAAGTAGAGTGTGCCGAAGAGATAACGTGAGCATAGATAACGATTTCATATGGAGAAAGATTATAGAGCTCTTTATACTTATAGGTGACAAGGCTCTTTTGATCTTTGTGACCAGAGGTTAGTCTCCTGTAGAGACCCTTAGTGTACAGACGGTTCTTCCTTGTTGCGTTATTAGAGTAAAGTTATAATACATATATCCACTGCATTTTATATTCTTTTAGTACACCCATTTCCAATATATGTCCTTGTGTCCTAAACACTCGAGAACAATTGAAAAGATTTGAAAAAAATCTTTTACCAATTCAGAGATCATTTTTACCATTGTTTAGATCGTCAGAAGTAACATAGGTTATACGTAATTCATTGCGGTATATCAAAAAGGAGATGGAGCAGACAGCAAAAATGTTAAGCAAGTCGGCAAAGAGCGAAGAAAGTCGCGGGCAGATGGTAGTACGATAAAAATGTGAAAACAATGGCTTATCAGCCTTTAGCACCAATTATAAAAATATAGCATAATTACCCTTCACGGTTTTACCTATTTTATACATAATGTGACACTTGAATTTTAAGTACCGTCTGATCCGCGGGTGCTACTCCTGCGATAAAGGCCGCAATACCGCTAAGTGGGAAGAACCGGAAGTAAAACGTGGTGCAGATAAGTTACCCGAGAAGATCGCGTGCGGAGTCGAAGTGTTTTGCAAAGAGAAATAAAACCAACGAGACAGTCAGGTCTCTAAGGATCCTCGTGATTTTCTATTTTTAGATACGAATGGAAACAGTAATTATTTTTTATTCAAAATACCCGTGGGAAATTAGCCCCCCTCCACCGAGTCAGGATTTTACAATATTTTGATTTCCAAGTCGTTTGCTGAGTATCGCCTTACACTTTTACTTGCGTGTGGACTCTGAACGAATTTTAAATTTTATAAAAATCAAATTCGAGTAAGTCAATTTCGCGTTAGCTCCAGCCCCCCCCCCCGGCCCGTCAAATTGAAAAAAAAAACTTTTTTTAAGAATCCTTTGCCAAGGCTTGCAGCGTATTAACCTTTACTGCACTCCCACCGTATTTTATTTATTGCCTAATATTCTGCTTACAATTGAGTATTACTTCACATTATATTTTCTAATTGATATTTTTACTTGATATACGTTACGTTGGCTGTACGATTGCAATTTTTTAATATCAAATCACATTTTAATTACGATAAAAAATAAGCCTGATACTCCCCTCGTTAGCTTCCCGTTAAAGAATCGAACGACTCAGGTACGAGTAGTAGACAGATAATTGTTCTTCGCTTTGACCGATCAATTAATTAATGAAGGGAACAATTAACGACCAGTTAACGTCCAGAATAGGAAAACGAGAGGGTTAGAGAAGACCCCTTGAAGGAACTATTGAATAGGATTGCAGACCACTTTTCGAGGTTGTTTGGTCTGATTTTTTGGACTCGTCTACGACCAACTTCTTACGCGTTTTTACTATCCAGTTAGGTCTCTGTCGTTGAAGTTATTCGGATTCGAGTACTCGAGCATTCACGTGTCGAAAGGCATATTTAAAAAGCGAGCTCAGTTAAACGTATACCCGGTGACTCTAAATCTTCGACTTTGTCGAGTCTTGATTACAAATTCATCCTGACTGAGACGAGGGTCACGCATAGAAATACAAGAAAAATGTAGAATAAGACAGGTGGGAAAGATTTTTCGGTTTGAGATTAGGAAAGAGAGCGCACAGAAATTCGCGCCTCGCGCAGTCGTTCGAGAACGTTCCAGAAGGACGCGGAACCGGATATGATGAGCTTTGCGACCGCGCTGTTTCTTTGTATTCTGGAATTATATAGTCGCGCTCGGACGAGACTGCGTTACGCTGTACTCGTTTACCTGAATTAAAATATATCGTAATTATATAAGATAGCCACTGTGTCGTTCATTTAAGGCAACCCGTTACGTCCATCTATTATTGTAGCTCTTCCGCTCTCCATGCTCCCCTCTGCCATTGCAAAAGTAGGAGCTACCGAGAACCACCGGTCGGAGAGGACTTCCGGTTTATTAAGAAAAAGACTCGGCGGATCGAATTGATTTTAAAAAACACATGACGCCCAGAATATCATTTTTACGTTGGGGCCATCAGGCTATGACGACGTAGAGATTCGTAAAGGAATCATCATTTCCGTAACGCCACAGTGAAAATAAAAAAAAAACTTGTTTTTTCATTTAATATTTTTCACGTGGCTGTAGCGACTTTACGCGCAACCTGGCACAGCCAGTACTTCCGGTATAAAAAGTCTAAACGAAAAAAAATTCGAAATAGAGTAAATAATTAGCAATGAGCACTAAATTATTATGTTTGCTTTAAATGATTGCACGGAAGTGGCTGTGTCAAATTTATACACGTGTCTCATCCCTGACGTTGCTCTTCTCCTTATCTCCCTGTCATGGATTCTGCATTCTTTCCTTATAGTATAGTCCACCCACGAGTAAAATATGCTTCACTTTGACAGACGGCAAAGAACGCAAATCAATTCGTATCTAGCTTTCCATAAGATCACTGAAATATATAATCCTAGAGTAGATGAATAAATTTTATTGGAAACCCATTCAAATTGATACCTCGTGACAAAAATTGTACACAAAGCCACGTGTCGATTTATTGTATCTCGATCTGTCAAAACAAAATTTCACTCGTAGCCCAACTATGTTTATTCTGGATTTTTAGATGAATTCGCCTCTTCTACCATCACACTTCTTCACTTGCAGTTCCCTTCTTCGTTTCCTTTCCTCGTCCGCATGGCGCGATTGGCGTAATCGTGTTGAAAAAATGTCAACGTCTCGGCTGACTTCTGATGACAGTCAGCCCCCCCCGTCCACGCCTCGAAGATTTGGAGTAACTGTCAGTTTGACAACCGATACTATTCGATTGACAGTTACTTCTGAACTGGACAGACTAGATAGACTACGGAAGTGTACGATCGAATAATCCTTGTTCTCTCCATTTTGATAGCAGTGCCTTTGAAATTTTATAATAAGCCCGGTAATCATCAGGCGTCTTGGACTGAGCCATAATAAGATTTTTTTACTTTTATTCACGTTATTCGAATCCCTCCAAAAGCTTCCGCATTTTTCTCGAACACCTCACGTTCAATAGCGATTTCGTACGTAGTAAATAAAAACTGAAGAAACACAAGAAAATCACTAAAAACGTACGTCATAGTCAAAATCTCATTTTAGGCTAATTCAATGAGATCTCTGTATGCTCTTCAGCATCCAGTATACTCTTCCTTTCAATTACTTCACCCTATAGACGCATACTTCGTGTAGAATTCCATTTTCACCTGTCGTCTTCCTTGTCCTTCTTTTTTTCCTCATTCTCTTCCCTTTACATCCCTTTGATCTTTGGCCCGTCACTCCTCTCTATTTGCTGTTAATGCATTCTCCCTATCCTTCCAATAGGTCCATCATATGTGTTCACTTTAATTTTGATTGCATACGTTAAAAATTTTTAAACTAAGGAACTCGGAACTATGTTCATAACAGCCAGCTATAATTATGTTTAAACGATTTTTACAAAATTTAACATAAATGCTAAGAACCAATAAGATAAAATACTTTAACAATCTTCAAAATTTGTAAAATTGAGCAAGTTTAAGGTCGATGAAATAAAAAATTAATAAGTAATACTAAGCTCCTGTAAGAAAAAAAAAATGATAGAATACAAGCAAAATTGTTTCACCTACAATGATTATAGTCAAGCCATTTAAAATTTACATTTAAAACGTAAGCTTATTCCCCAGAAAACGAGATTAAAAATTTCTAATGACAGTGACTCATTCATGCAACTTGAACGGACAATGAAATGTATTGTCAATTGATGTGGTGAGTGTAGAAAAGGCTACGGCTCATCGCGGTAACGTAAAAATAATATTTCACAACATCGCCAGTGTGAACACGTCGTTTCTGCAAATGCAAGGACTTTTCGAGTCACAGGACAGGATGGAGGATGCAGTGTATCTGACATACGGGGGAGAGAGAGAGATAGATAGATAGGTAACAGAGCGGGAGACTGAGCAATGGGATAGACAAAGTAAACGAAAAAGTCAATTAAAAACGAGAGGATAAGAGAAAAAGAGAAAGAGGAAGACAGGAGAGAGCGAAAAAGGAAGGGAGAGAAGGAGACAGAGAGGGAGAGAGAGAGAGAGAGAGAAAAAAGTGCGAGACCTACCTCTGCGATTGAACGGCCGGACCCGAACAGCAACCTTTATTTTATCCGTGGCCATGTTTTACACCAAAGATACACTATTTTCTCAATCACAATACGACACAATCGACGCTATGTACAGACGGATGATTTTCACAAGTACAACATTACGCTACGTTATTTTCACCCCATATCGTGAACCTTTCATCTTTCAAACGGCACTACGTCTGACCGAACCGATGACACACTTCGCCATATTGCTTCGTTCGATGTATGCTGCTGCCAGTTCCTGGCGAGTGTAGTTTCGACTAGTCGCCGCTTGGTGGAGCGCACCGCAACCCTTGCAAAATTCTTCTGACGTCATCAAAGTCGTTCAATCATATTGACATCTACCGGACTATTGCGTTATTTGTAAAGGAAATAAATTTTAGGTTTTGGTTTTTAAATTTTAACTTCTATACTGGTCCAGCGTATCTTCCGTGACCACTAGCCTTTCGAACAAAATCCCATAAGCTTTGCTCCAATATGTAACGTTAAAGAAAATGTAAATAATCTGTTTGTCTTGCGCATCGTGCGTTACGAGCGCAATGAATCGAAAAAAACGCTAAAACCTTCCCAGATTCGTCTTGAAAGATTCGTACGACTCAAAAATAAAATCATTGAAATACGTTTGTTTTATATCGATATAGAACTACGTTTACACGCGCGGATTTAGAAAGTATTAACCAATCACGTTGGGTTATTCTTTTTAAATCTTACGCGCGATGAGTTAATTCTTTCCAAAAACCCGTGCGAGTAAACGTAGTCTAGGTTTGCTGAATTATATGTATTTCAACTATTTCACCTCTCATTCGATTCCGGTGGAAACAGCTAATTTTGGCTAATCAGGATAGCTTTGTTTTCGGAATTTTCTGACAAGTACAACATTTCACGGATTGATTGACACTTTCTGTTAGCATCCCCGAAGTGCTTCGAAAGAGGAAGTCTAGCTTCGGAGCACCGTAGGTCTATTAAAAAATAAGCCGAGAGCATTGTTGTGTTTTGATCAAATACATTAAATAAGCAAAGAAATACGTAGTAATCTATTACATTTCCACCGTAAACGATTTATGTCCAGTTTCTTCACTTGAGGTTAAAATTTATCCTGCGGATAAACTCTTAAGGCATAAAAATGATTGATGAATACTGGCCATTCGTTTCTTTCTTTTTTTTCTTCCTCCTTGATGGCTTACGCTCTCACTAGAGGGCCAAGTGCCAGACAGGTCCTTATTCATAATTCAGTGCTTGGGAGAAAGCACAGTCTCAAGACCATAGATATAGTGATAATAACACATCATAGATATAGAAATATAATGACGGATTATAGCTCTGCGAGGGGGAAGCTGTTTAGAGGGGGGTTCCCGGGTACATTACGCCTACTTGTGATTGGTTACTATTGGAAGCAAGCGCAGTAATGTAAAAGTGCTATGTATTCTGTCCTTTTTTTTATTCGCACAAGGAGAACCAATCACAGTAAGGCAAGGTCCAGCCAGCTTGATTTTGATTGGTTATGCAGCGAACTCCCCTGCCCCTCATTTTCGTTTGACACCCCTTATCGTTAATACCAGTTTATGCTTCATCCCTGAGACAATATTTTTGCAAGGCTTGTTCACCACTTGCGCAGTTCAATTCGAAAAGGACAACCTGCTACAGAGTTTGAGTGAGATAGTAGCACGCTACAGGGCTACCTCCGAATACAGGCGGACGACCTCCAGTATTCCTACATCTCAGTGGTATTAACTAAATCGGAATAAGACTGCCGCTTAAATTAAACGTAATCATTATTCTGTTGCCTTGCGAGCTCACAAGTCTTTAAACCAAAAATGCTAATTGTACAAGAATTTTGATGAGAACCGCGATGTTGATTGCGGACGTTGCTTATATAATAGGTTAACCATAATGTGCAGTGTCAAATTGGCGGGAAACTGAGTTTAAAAATTGTATCATGTATACAATGATACTTTATTACTACTGATTACTACCAATGTTGAACATTCATTAAATTTTGTAACTATTGTAAAATTACATAAATTGTGAATGCAATTATAAATTGAAGAAGTATAAGAAGTGTACTAATACAATTTGACTTGCATCAGAAACATTCGCAGCTGTCAAACTTATCACAGATAAGTATTTCTTTTATCATTCAATGTACACTAAATAACTATTCCTGAAATACTAAACCGTATGCTCATTTCTCTGAAAGTGAGTACTTCTGAAAGTTAACATTAATTAAAAATCATGATTATAAAATTACAAAGTATTATAAGTTGTTCATCTGAACATCCATCGTATCCAGCGAAGAATCTGCTTGAATATCAAGCGAATAAATCCTGGAGATGTGCTAAACCTGGTGAAATGATGTCTTATGTAATTTTTCAACTTTGTGAACCATCCTGTTTAACTGGTTTGGACATTGGTAACTATCGGTCATGTATAGTTATTGTTGAAGCTTCTACATCTGCTGAACCAGACAACTGGATCCCAATTGTGAACCACCAGTTTATGACTCATGACGATGCAGCAAATAGCAGATTTAAGGACCAAGTTCAGCTGTTTACTAAAAAGGAGTTAAATCCAGATACTCTTAAATTAAAATTTGATCGAATTAAAGTAACATGTATGCAGGCTGCAAATCTGCGAGAACTGTTTGGTTTGACTTTTATAATTTTTAGAACGGAAGTTACAGTTGATCTTGATGTGAATGTCTTTGGAAGATTTAAACTAAAAGAGACAAAAGATAACAGTAAATTAACATTGGATGCATTCAGAGAAAAATATATGAAGCTGCACAGTAGTAAACAAAGTAACTATAGACAAGAATTAGAGGAAACAATCAAAGGAAGTGCTATGAATAATTTTATTAAACGTCAGGACGAACCACGTAAGCCTATGAAAAGGCCATTATTGGCAAAAGAAGAAGATGAAAATAATGATGAAGTATTTACAAAAGATAAAAACGTTGATCAGTCAAAAGACAAAATGGAAGCGAACCAATCAAAGTTATTCACTCCTGAAAAAAGAGCAAGCAGTTCTTATTCCAGAAAACGTTCATTAAGTCCTGTTCCAACGACTTCAACCGAATCAGTACCAACTAAAAGAATGCATTGTTCAACTGATTCGAATGATGCTTTAGATAAAATCTGCAAAACTTGTGATGGTTTAATATCAGAGAAATCGGTTAAAGAAATTGTAAAGGAACACGCAGTACATGAGGGACAAACCAAAACAGTGCAAAAGACCTTGGAAGAAGCTCGAGCAGTAAATCAAGAAAATAAGAAACCAATGCAAGTAAATCCTCACAAAGCAAACGCAATTGTGGAACAGGCAAATTCATCAAAACATGTAAAGAGGAAACCAAAGACGCCTTTGAAACAAAAATTAGACTTTTCAAAGCTCATGGAAGGTGTGAAGTTTTCTTTGAGCGGATATGTTAATCCACAACGAGATGAGATCAGAAAAAAAGCTTTAAAGATGGGTGCAACATATATTGCTGAACCGAATTTAACAAATAAAAAATGTACACATCTTATTTGCGCTTTTAAAAACACACCAAAATATCGTCAATTTAGGAACCACACAAAGATTGTTAAGGTCACATGGATTGAAGATTGCTTCGATAAGCGAACTAGGTATAATATTCGTTTTGAAGTACATCGTGATTCTTATGCCTTGACTTCAAAATGTTTTTTTCTTAGATTTCCTTGGAGAAGATACGCACTTGATGAGGAAGAGGCGAAGAAGCCCGAGAGCGAAGAAGAAATTGAAGGAAATACATCACCTGTGCGATTTGGACAGAATCGTCATCAAGATTCAGATTCGGAATCCGATTATTAATCGATTGTATGTTGTATATTATATTAATTTCAATTTTATAATATATTATAATAATTTGTTACAACAATGTATGTACAATAATTATATTATTTTTCGATATAGAATTATATACACTCATTAGCTAATCAACAGTTAGATCTAATAGAAGGAAAATATAAAATGAAGGATAAAATGTGCCAATCGGGTGCTTTCCAATTACTTAATTTGGATCGACTCAAAATTTCGCTAATCGTTGGCTTCAGCTGAACATGTTCGAAATGAATGGCTTAGTTTTGAGGTACGTTGAGTAATTTAAGAGTTCTTTCGAACTCTGCACGGTGGAAACCAGTGGAAACTAAGCTAATGATGTAGTTTTGTGTCGACACAAACTTTCCCTTATTGGGAAGACACCTTACGAAACTTATACTCTGTCGAAGTGATTGCAGTAATCAGAAAACTAGACTTCTAATGAGAAAGATACGGTTAACAAAGTGCTTGATGATATTTTTCACTCGCACAACCAGTCCGAAAAAAATAGGTTCATTGCATAAGCAGTCACGAGGAGAGAAAGGACGAAAAGAAGAGGAGTCATTTTTTACCAGCCAAAATTCTGCGTTCAAATATTCGCGCTTATTTGAGGTTCCAGCGTAATCCAGTCCCAGAGTGCGCCACCTCATTCATAAAACATTTACGACCTACGACGTATCCTGAATATTGTACCTTCAATTCTTTCTGCCTATAATTATTTTTGGAAGTATTTTTCATCGTAACAAAGAAACTTTAGTAAATTTAAAAAAAAAAGGATTTAAATTAGCAAAATTGAAATCATAATACCAGCTTGAACTACAAATCATACTTTTATAAGGATTGTCACTAATTAAAAATCTCGAAAAGTGATCTGTCATTGAAATATTGCAAAATACAAGGATGGCGAGTAATTCAAATAGCACGTTTGGATTTGAGTTACTTTATAAAGTATCAGAGAATCAGCTATCAAAAAAGGAGGATGTAATCATTTTATTGGCGCACTGGTTTTTCATAAAAAATGGTTTTCGATGTATTGGATTTGGTGATTCCGTAAGTTATTATTTTATATTAAAAGTAACCGGCGCGTACAACTTGTAGGCACTATCCTTAATTTTATATTATACATAATTTTTAACCATTTGCAATAATTTACTTAGGACAATAATATGTAAAGCACTTAACGTCAAAAATAATTTTTTTTGTCATTGTCCTTTGTTTTTATTATTTTCACTCATTCATTCCAGTTTATCATACATTAGAAATTTTTATTATAATATGAATTTGCTAATTTTTCAGAAAACGTTTGATCAGTCTGAGCAAGGATCTGAGCTATTACCAGAAGGATGGAGTACACATTCGAATTATGCATTACGTTATGTAAGGGAGGGAAAACTCTATATTCTTCTTGGAACAAAATCAGATGAAGATTTGCTTTTGAATTTAATGGTACGAAATACGGCTTAATATTTATTGTTATTTGATATTAGCCCTAGTAATTTAAACAAAATGATGAAAGATTTATTTATGCAATAAAAGTTTGTGCACGATAAGATAAATTAATAAGTTTTTAAAAAATAGTTGCATCTTAATGGTGAAGTTATACATGTATTTTTACAGAGAATCGACGATCACAAAGTCTCTAATGTTCAGTTCCCAATAGGAACAACAGTAAATAATCTCCATGGAACATTAGAGAGTCTTTTACCCAATTATCAAGCAATTTTGGATACCTTACGAAAGGATCTTGTAGAGCCAGTATATACAGCCCCTGCAAGAGAAACCTCTACGCAGACTACAGAAGTTAGAGGACATAGCGAACGTGAAATTCCAGGGCATCCAATTGATTATGATGATCCATTGAGGGTAGGACCACCACGTCATCCTGGGTCTTCCACTCAACCATGGTAATTCATGTACCGATTTCTTTTATCGAACTATTTTAAAATGTTGCTTTAATTTTATTTTCAATTTCTGCATTCATAGATTCAGGAATTCGTAGGTTCGTGAAAGGATCGGTACTCTATATTTCTAAGGAATAATATGATTAAATTATTACAGGCATCCCATGACATCGATGACATAGATCCAAATAATATATGGCTTCCCTCACGCTTTTAAGTCCAAATTGGACTATTTCCAAACGTAACACGCGATTCCTGCTTCCCCTATTTCTGATAATATCCTTGATCCTGTATAAATTTCTGTTCATGCCAATAAATTCATGTACCGTCCGGTACTTTCTGTTTATGCAATGTGTTTTATGCGATTATATGTTAATACAATGCACTGAAGTGTTTATGCTTTTCCACCATTTTGCACTTTGTCTTGATGATCAATATTTCATGATTAATGTTTATTTATATATAACATCAATGAATATTCTACATAAAGTGAATTTCCATAGTTATGCTCAAAACATTGAGTTGCAGTTATACGTAAACATAACGTTTTTTCATTCTAATAGACTAGCTTCAGTACTACAATGTTATAATTACAGGATTATTCAATTTTAATGATTCTAAAGCAGACTTGTAGTACCATTCATAATCTAAAATTCAAATTATTCGACATTAAAACACAGTAATATATCCTATATAGTTGTGAGTTTAAAAAAAGTTAATTGTCTTATTTAAAAAGGATAAATTATTTAGCTGATTCGATGAATTTTCGTTTGATATTATGTGTTTTGTAGATCCATTCTAATACAGTATAATTAATATGTTGCTCGTAAAGGATTCCATATGCAGATCCATCGAGAGTAGGTAGATCCGATCTTGATCCCTTCTCTGAAGGTGGAGGAATGATTTTTGATCCATTCGCGCCAAGAAGACCATTCGCAAACCCGTTGGCTCCTGGAGGACCTGGAGGATTGGGTGTTCCCGGAAGACTGCCACCGTAAGTACTACTGTAGTACGCACATTGATAGAAATTGTCATTTGTCATTTAGTTATCAATGAAAATGAATTGTGTACATGATATAGATTTCATACAAAATTATTTTGCAGTGGAGCGGCTCCACCAGGCGCCAGATTTGATCCATTTGGGCCACCTGATGTTAACAGACCCAGACCACCACCTGGTCCACCAGACAGCGATCACTTTCCACCACCGGGTTACGACGACATGTTCATGTAAAACGCAAAGCCATCTTCGAAGAAGAAATTATTCTTACTCTGCATATATATCATTTGCTATTTTTATGACTACTGTGTATCTTTTATTGAGCCAATAAAAGTACAGAGCTCCGTTTAATTCATACTTCATTAAGTGGTCGTTCTCATGTTCACCTGAAAGCACTGCAGTATTTGTGTTTATGGCAGCACGAAAATATTTTTAATATATTAGATGTATGAAAGTTGACATATATGTATCACGTAAAAAATTCTATAATCCCACTCGTCCATTTGCTTCTATAGGAAAAAAATCGCACACTTAAGTTTTGGAAAATTATGTAATACTTAAAGATACTCAAATTTGCTATATGGAAGCGTGTATTGTTTTGTTATACATATGTCTGTTTTGTTCATCAATTAGTTGCCGTAGAAAAATGTATTTATGAAGATTGAACTGAATATCAGATTTATAATTCAAAGGCATATTTTTCAAATCTATTGTTTCTTTTACTATTTTGGACGTTTCTTGATACCTGTGACACTATCAAGCATTGAATGTAATAAAAGTTTATTCATTGTGTTTATTATCTAACGTAATATTATTATACGATTTAACATAAAACTGCATTTGTTTTTTGTGTCACGTGCGAAAGAATAAATATTTACACTTAAATCTTAATTTTTATCAGGATATTAGTGTTTATGTTTTCTATGACTAACTAACAACCTTGTTGTTTAGTTTCCATTTATTTGCCAAATTTGGTTTTATAGTCATTACAAGACCTTGACAAAAACTATTCTTAAATAAGGTTGAAATATGTGGCCTCTTGGTCTAGGGGTATGATTCCTGCTTTGGGTGCAGGAGGTCCCGGGTTCAAATCCCGGAGGGGCCCATTTTTTTTTCTATTATAGTCTTTTTGTAAAATCATAAGGAACATAAAAAATAGAAGGATACAAGAGGTTTTTTTTTTACAGAAAATACATAACTGATGGTTCCAAAATCGGCAACTGGTTTTCTCTTTACGTGAGTTTGTAAACAGTAATGAAAATGATTAAAAAATATTTCTACGCACGAGGATGCACGAGAATTCAACAAAGAAACATTCTGCTAAATCAGAATGAATGCTAAAAAGAATGTGCAATAAGAATTGATGTAAATTAATACTACTAGTACGGTAAATACGAGAAAATTTCACTAAATCTTACATTCAATTATTAGCATATAATTCATCATAGAAACATTTATGTATAACTTAATGCTATAAATAAATGTCAATATTTAGTTTTGATGCATCTTGCATAACATATGTATTATGTTTTAAATAATATAAGAATACTATTTAGTTAAGAGACTTGTTATATGATTTTTTATTATCGCACTTAACAAATAAAATTGTATTTACATAAATATATGAAATTTTAAAGCAGCATCGCAGTTAAATTATATTTATAGCGATTATGTGTAAGAAAAAATGTTCATTAATAAAATATCTTTTAAAACTTGCAATTTTTTCATAATTTCAGATCTTTACGTTTCAAAAATCGCGGTATAATTCTGTCTTACACGAGAAGCAAGATGGTGCGACACTTTTGCGCATGCGCGAATGGATCAACCTCGGACAAAAACACAGCTGGTGTATGATCTTGATCGTTGAGCGATGGTCGGTAGTTATCCATGTGATTTCCGCGAAATTGACTACCATATTCTCGTTTCATCAAGGGTAAACATACGTGTAAATTTATCAAGAAATCACCCGTGAGTGTTTCGATTTGTGAAAATGCATAAGAATTGACGAGTACTGTGCGATTACTAGGATTTTTTTTTATTGCTTTGGATACAAAGGAATCTCTTTGGAGCTAACTCGAGCATCGTTACGGTAAGTTTGACAATTTTTATCCATTTTCATTCGTTTCAATTTATTCACATATTTCACATTTTACATCGTTCCTCTTACAGAATTCATTTAACAATTTATTTTAATATATTGATAATCAGTTCCTACTAATTACTGATTGGCTCCACTGACTCACTGATCTTTGCTAAACATCTGTGTTCTATTGTACAATGACCTATCATTGCTATATTGTCTCTGTGGATCTATTCTTTGTAATTTTTTGTAATTACGTCTTTGTTCATTAGCTACCGTTATTGTCCAGTCTAAGATTATTTCTACTAGTCCATTTAATATATATTATACAAGTTTCTTATCATACTCTATTTATTCAATCAGTTTCTACTTGTGATAAAAATTGAACTTTAATGATACCTCTTTGTGCTAAATTTGTTGACATTATCTATTCAGCATTTTGTTATTCCTTTTGTTCCACTTAATTTTTATTAGCATCCTGCGACACTAACCTATATGTATATTGTTATTTTATATATTCTGCATTCTATTTATACTTATCGTAACTATATTGTAATTAAATTCACAAAATGTGCATTGTATAAGCAATGAAAAGACTTTTATAAATATTCCAGCACATTTATTGATATTAACTCTTTTCTTATGGTATCTGTCAATTTTTGTCTTTGTTAAATAGAATTAAATCTTTGTTGTTGTACAAAAATATATCTTTGCATTACACAATGCTCCCTTTTCATAAAAAAAGCTAGTGCTCTCTCAAAGTATATGATTCTAAAAGAAATTTATTTTACAGTTCATCGAAATTGTTTATATATTACAGTTATGAAAAATTTGCTTTTACATTAAATAATACTAATGTTAATTGATAATCACAGAATATATTTTGCTTAGTTTTATAAATAGCAGAGTCTAAAATGTTATATATTAGCATAATGTAGTATCGATACTAAAAATTATTACAGATACACAAGTTTTTTATATTATAACTGTTTCATAGGACACATATTGATAATCTTTTACTGGGTCAGGAAGAATATATTCTGTTCAATGTCCATTATCAAATGAAAAATATATCTCATTTAATCAAAATAGACGTACAGTAGCATGGCAATTGTATTCTACCATCTGTTGTCAAATGTTAGAACCAATACAGTTATATAAGTAATATTAGCATACATTACATTTTACTAATGCTACTTGGCAATCAAATCGAATTATACGTCTGGTCCCATGATATTCTCAATTGATTGTTATAAACAATGTTTATAACATAATCTTCAGACATATTACAATATGGAGTATCAGTGATTTTTTGTAGTAGATTTTCACTGTACAACAATTTGCAATGTTTGTATTTGAATATAATGGAAAAATATAATATGTACATCGTATAGCGACACCATTCATTATTATTTAAAAAATATATATCATTAAGAAACTAAATCCATACCTTGTTATCATAAGATTAAGAATAGAACTAGAGGCAGGCGAGTAGCAATTTTGTCTTATGAAATGAGGTTTTTTTTAAAATACTTTCTATCACGTGTCTCATTATGAGAAGAAAACATTTTGATTATCTTGGATAAGAGAATAAATATAGACATGGTTCAATGTCACTACAAGTATTTACTTTGCACTGAATATATTATTTTATTCAGAATACTGATTGTTAAATCAGATTGGACATTTATAAAAATTTTTATCTATATTTGTAACAATACGGTCGAGGCTGTTTGCGCGAAAACTGATGCATCTAGACGGCATATTGTAATACACATTGTATAAAATTATTTTATATATCTCTCTGACATTTCACGAGCAGTCAACACAAACCATATGGTTCTTATGTCTCCGGACGGTGATAATTTATTATAGATATTTAGGAATTAAGTCAATTAATTTTAAAATCATATTTATGCAAAACGTATGATACTGTAAAAATTCGCGAATTGGAAATTAACGTATAATGAATTTGACAGGCGTTGGAAATGCACTTTTTAATTTTTCCCTGCTTCAAGGTCAGCGCTTAATACATTATAGTTGATTTTAATAATTTCAAATATTTCTAAATAGTTTGAAATTATTCGAAAGTATGGATGAAATTTCTTCAAATTCATTTGTAACTTCTTCAACGTGGTACCGAGCTGCCCCTTAATTTAATTATGAGTTTGTAAGGATAGTGTGGCTTAAGATTGTGTATTTCCTTTCCATTTATTTCATTTTCGTAAAATTGCTCATCAAATTTAGTCGTCACATCAATAATTATTTCGAAATTTTTGACGGACACAATTGCGCAAGTAAAAATTAATATGCTGCCAAAATATCTGATGGATTTTCGGAATTGTGAATTTTAACCGTTATTTTAGGAAAACAGACTGTAATATTCTTATGGCTAATGACACTCGATTACCGTTATCTGACTCACTGTACAATCTGAATAGAACGGTACTTGCGCACTCGCCATTACGAAAATAGTGTGGGTAGACGTATAGCAAAATCCGAAAGAGATAAATTCAAATGTAAAGAAAATATCAACATCAAGATATTGTACATACGTGCATATTACGACGTGACGTCATCAGTTCTATATTTACTAGACTTCTACGTTGTACGCCACTAGGAGTTCATGGTCCGTTAAATACAAACTGATGTCGTGGCCTTATCGTGGACCAGGATAGTAACAATATTCGTAAATTTCAAAAATTTCGGTTCATGTTAACACCTTAAGGATCGCGCAGAAATCTGTAAGACACGCTTGGGGCCGCACGTTTTTGCGAAAACTTGGACGTTACTAAAATCATCATTACTTTTTTATTTATGAAGCAATTTTTTTGAAGCTTTCAGAAATTTTAGAATAGAATACAATAGTATTCGCGCCTGATCCGTTACGGAGCAATCGCGAAATAACTCGTGTTTTCTACACGCTGTCTTTAGATGTCACCTACATCTACGACTGTATTCTATTCTAAAATTTCTGAAAGTTTTCCAAAAAATTGCTTCGTAATTAAAAAAAATATTATGATTTTAGTATCGTGCAAGTTTTCCCAAAAACCTGCGGCCCAAACTCTTACAGATTTCTTGGCGGTCCTTTCGAGGTAGCGATTGAAATTTTAATACAAATCATTCGGTTTAACATATTAAGTGTATAAAAGTAAAAGGTACAAAGTGAAAGGAATGTGTATGACACACGCGTATCTCGTATTTAGTAAAAACGTGAGGCCAGAGGATTTTCTTACATCGAAAAGCATCGCGCGTAAGAAAACGTAAGGCGTAACACGTAACACACGATACACGTGATAGAAAATGCGCGTTTCATTGATTCCTGCACATGCTGGAAATCGCGTGTGTTACTTCTTACGTTTTTCTTATGCGAGGCGTCCCTAACCTAAAAATGCCCCAGAACATAGTTGCGCAATGTTTTTTTTTTGTTTGACAGTCGCGCAGAGTGAACTTCAAACCGCATTTTTAATTCGTTCTACATATTATGCAAGTCCACGTGCTGTTTATTAGAGACTTCATTGTTTTTGATCTGCCAATAAAACACATTAACGTTGCTTAAATAAATTTTAACTCGGCAAAGTTTTACCACGTAGCTCGGTATAAGTTTTCAGTTCTAGAATTTACTGTGCGCACTGTAAAATTTACTTATGCTGTCATTAAAAATATTTCGCGTTATCAGTATGGTATGACGGAGCTCCAGGATGTCCCGCAGTTACTGTTTTCTCACGATAATTTAAATATTCAATTTTGCAGGAAAATTTATTAAAATATTCTCTCCGCGTTCGATATCGAAAATAATTGAACATTTTTTTCTCGAGAGGAGAGAAGAAAAAATTAGTGTAATTATATAACGATATCCAAGGTCAATCTAAAATTTTATACGGTTGCAAGACAAAAATTTTAATTTTATGTAAATAATATTCTCAATCAGTAATTTTATCCATCGATCAGTTTCATCGCTACTATTTGAGGAAATGCCAGTTTTACAGAATTTACATTTTCGCGATGTGTTTTTGTGCAATTTTATATCTGATCAGTCATAGACCTAATTTTTGGTCTGTTCATATGCAATTTTATATAATTAATTTTTTCCGGATCGACACATCTGATTGTGATCTAACGTTTTAATCTCTACTACTAACAGACCCTGCATACCCTAGCTAAACATTTCTGGCACCGCATAAACAGTTGCACAAACTGACGAGTTTATTTAGAATTCAATTACTTGATTCTTAAAAAAGAAATTAGCAATTTAAAGTACGGCTTAACTTGTAATTATTACTCAACCCGGAAGTAGGCGCGCGGGGTCCCCGAGACATTTCGACTCGATGCTTTTCAAACGAAGAACAAAATCCCTCGACAATTTCCGAGTTGATTATGTAAAATGCTAAGTATCTATTTTTTTTTTTTTTTTTTTAATAATTCCATTTCTTCAGTTACAAACTCGTTTCGAACCATTTGGAGTGACATTTGTCCATTGACTGTTACGTCTTTGAAATACAATGACGCCCAACTGTAATACCTTTATTATGCACGATATAATAAATGAAGTTTTCTATCAATTTTCTTTTTGTGTACGCAAAAAAATAAATAATATAAATTTTTAGGCCGGATATATTAAACAATATGTTGAACTTGAAAATTTCATGTATCTTCCCCTAGTACAATAAAAAAACAAATGCTATTTCCCGTGCTTTCTTTTCTTTGTCATTAACCAAATACTTTCGCTGCATAATTAAGAAAGGTGGTTCACAAAGATTTAACCAGAATCGATTAACGATTCGTGGATGATTAACTGGCTTTGGCCTAGGTAGCAAAGCGAACGGGAACCCGTTTGCGGACATTCTAAACGAAACCCTGACCTTTTGGCAATGAGTCACAGTGGGACAGGATAAAGTAAAAATGCTCAAGCCGTAATTCACGCACAAAATTTTTAGTCCGTTCCAATCGACTGTAATATTTAGCGTTATCGTAATGATCTATCGTAGCGATCTGTCGATGTCTTTGGATTTATCGTATAATTTTGTATGGCGCGAACGTTTTTTTAGTCGAAATCCATTCGAATTTATTATTATAAGTCTCATCGTAAGTCTGACATCCTCGAGTTGAAATTTTATAAAATGGACTCACTCCCATACCTGTCTGTCACTTTATATATTATTATTACATAGATTCCTAAGGTTGGTAAAAAAAAAAAATGTGTCTGTGATAATGAAATGTAATTTTTTTAAATACATATAAACATGTAAAGGCCTACATTTTTAATGCGTCATTTCATGATGGCAGCTACTATTTGCAGTACTGACGTACAGTGGGTCAAATAGTCTCGGTGTACCACATTTGCAACTTTTTGTCCATGCGTAACTCTGAGAGTTTAGCTGATTAAATATTTGTCGGCTGTTCTTCGTTGCCTGCGTACAGCAGTAAAATACACAGAAGTTATTGATAATTTTACAGTTAGTACGTTGTTAGGTTCGCGTATGAAAAAAAAAGTTTGCAAAAAAAAGTTTGTCAAAAAATTTAATTGTACGTTGTAGAAGTGATCTCGATAGCACAACCGAGCAAAGGTCAGACGACGGACTGAGAAAAGACAAAGGAAAATTTAAGACCAATTTACCCTATAGAAACATTAATTATAATTTTTGTAACTACTTTACGCTCGTTGAAAAGGTTTCGAAGTAAAATGATCCAAAGGAATATTGCTGTTTTTCGACGTTTAACTTAACATTATATAACAATAAGGGAACTCGAGCAGGGTAAACTCGAACTTTGTTAATCCATTGTATATATGTATACCTAAGTAATGTCTAAGAAGAATTGTCTTGGTCGAGTGAGATTTTCGTACACGTATTTAACTTTTTGATATTGAATTACAAGCGATTCTTTCTATAAGGACGCTCTTGGCTCTGTGGAGAAATATCATTCTAAGGAATAAGACTTCTCTGCCACTGCGAAGGATTTTTCTATCCACTGTAAGGCCGTTCACGTGGGTCGCCCTGCCTCTTTAAGCGTTTTACAGCGACTCTCGGTATAAGGCTCTTAGACAAGCCGTCTCCGAGCGGCTTTGTATCGGGAATCTGAATATAACTGAGCACATCGATAAGGAAGTTTAGTGGGGAGAGTAGTGCCTCGGCATTGAGAAAAAGCAGAGAAGCGGATTCATAACGAGAGTCGATTCTAGCACGTTGACTGCCACGTCATTCGTATGCGAGTGACATTTTGATTTCACTAGGGCTCAAGTTTACAAATGTATTTACCATATCACAAAATGTCCAGCAAAATGTGGCTTGATAGAATTTTTGAAATTTAGTGTTTCAGATATTATTAGATATGGATTAAGCGTACTTTTTTAATGGTTCCCCTAAATAGGTTGGATATGTATTTAATGCGCACGTTTGTATGTGAAGCTGGGCAACCGTTAGCACTTTAATTCTAGAGCGGTAAAAAAGCCTCGTCGGGGTTTCAGTTTTTCGGTTTCAAAGACTGCGAGTGTGTTAATATTTGAAAATTATGTATATGGTTTAACTTAAAAATTTTTTATCAACCGCTTATGCAATGACGTTGAAATTTATTGAATATATAATCGCGATATGCGAATCGAACAATAACTTTTCCAAATTTCAAGTACCGTATACTTAATCGTGTAATTAAGTCTATTTGCAACGGCGAATTCGTTAGGTGGAAATTTATTTTGTTTCTATCGTCTTACTTTTTATTATTTTTTCATTATTCGGTTAGCAGTCTAACTATACGTGGCGCGAACTCAGGCTCAGAATTCTAGTCTCGATATATATGTATACATATAGCATACAGAAGGATATCTTCCTCGGAAGAAATAGCGACCAACAGCTTTAGGGTAGACCCGATAGATTTATTTGATGAAATAATTCACCACATCTGGATTGTGATTAATAATTAATTACCCGAGTAGGCATTTACCTTAAGCGCGAGACTGATTGTGAGCAGTAGGACCGAGCGTAAGGGACTTTCTTCTTTCTTGTACTTATAGCAAAAATCTGTAGGGTTAGCGGGGTAAGGAATTAAGGATTGGATACGTAATGCGTCAAAGGTTGTGTTTCCTGTACTTTGGCATTTTCTAGGACGAGGATGTCAAGTTTTGTGCTGGTCTGCATGAGTCATAGTTAGTCGAGAGACGTGAGTTTTCCATTAGCCTGGGTATAGGTTGCTATTGCGTAAGGCTTACTGTTGGTTTGGGGAAGTGTCTTTCATAACGTGGCCGTATGCCATAAAAATTTCTGATCTACAGAGTCTTTATTTTTTTTTTGCAGAAAACGTCAAAACGGATTGATCGAATGTATCGGGCTGTCGTTAGATCCGGAATTGGGTGCGAGCGAAATTAAAGAAAGGCTGCTACTGCTTGGGCAATCGATACGTGATTTTATGACTAATTGACTCATTTCAAACTATAAAGTGCTTTTTAATTACGGGTTTTCACATAATTGCCTGAAGTTGGGTGTTTAGTGCTTTGGTTTCAAGAACTTTTCTATCACACAGATTACGGAAAGCCATGGTAAACCTGTATGTGCCATAGTGTACCTGTATAGACACAATATTTTTGACATTCATTAGTTTAACACTAGAACAACCAGTGTTTGGTGTATTTAGGTATCCTATATACAGTACTTCGAAATTAAAGTGGCTGATGTGAAATAAAATATTTATTATTTTATCTTGACATAAGTCAAAATAAATTTTAGAAAAAGTAACTTCATTTCTGTTACTAATACCAAAGCTAAAACTACCTGTAATTTGCTAAGAATTGCACTGTTTGCGAACTGTCGAAAAGATACATTGAACTCGTGGACCGAGAAACGTGTAACTTACGCACTCTGACCCATCGAACAAAATAGAACGTCCAAAAAATGAAAAAAAAAACATAGACTACTGTTTTTCAATTTTTGATTTCTCCTGGTTTAAATAAATTAAATGATGAAAAATGATTTTACCGCATTTTTCCTTTGCAAATGGTACAATATTATTTTCGAGAGCGGAAATAGTGAATTTTCCTTTTTAAAGACTAAAGTATTATTACACAATTTCTTTTGTATTTATTTCTTCTTTACGAAAGATCTTTAATTATTTCCTCGCAAAGATTTGAACATAATTTTTTTTTTCTATAGAAAGTTTCGTCGGTCCTGACCCAGTTCGTACATTAAACTAAACGGTGTTCATACTACGTCCGTACTCTGCATATAAAATACAACCAAGAACAAGCGCAGCATATAACATCGAAAACGTTTTTCTTTATAAATATTTTTAATCTCACGTAAACATTAAAATAACGCGACCGTGGATAAAACTAGTGCACAATACGCTTAGAAACGATTAAAACCCTAATTACCCAAGGAAAACTTTAATCATTGAGACTTTTGGCTGCAGTTGATCCAGAAACTAACTCTGCTCCAAATTGTTCAAAATCTTAGGAAAAAATAAGAGTGCGTGCTGTACATGTACACGTATAAATGGTCACTTTTAGAAATGACTAAAAATTTTCTTCTCACACGAGTGTCAGACCCAAACGAAAAGTGGCTGAATATATTTGTAGGCTTAAAAAATCTTTCAGGTTTGCATATTTATATAGGTTGAAATGCACAGTTGAAAGTTCATGAAAAAAAATTGAAATTATAGTTTCCCTAAAAATGTAGGTATCACGCAATATCGTATATCCAAGATATCCAGGGTATTGGAAAGCCGGAAAGTAGGTTTAACTCAGTTCGATTAGGAAACTGTGGGGCATAAGAAATTCGGCATTGACATCGATCGATGCCGATTTCAATTTTCATTTCCATTTCTATTCTGTTTTCGATTGCGTCTATGACGTCGATATCCAACCGGTTCACGGGATACGTTACGCACTATGGGAATAGATTGAGATCAAGGTCAGGTTGTACTGTCTATGAGGTATATCAAAAGCAATCGACGATTTCTAATATTTTTTCACGGTAGCCTGGTCTTCGTGTCATCAATCTTTACTTAGAGCGAAATATATTTTCATCTCGTTACATTAGGATAACATTAATGCAACTCGATAAAAATATTAATTTCATTAATAAAAAGCGAAATCAATAAATGGACCAACTGTTAAATATAGTGCGAGCGTATTACACACTTCTGAACGAGTTGTGTATAGTCCGCAAGTATTACGTAGCTATTACTTTCTATGCCCACTCTCACGTAGTATTATACAAAGTCACCGTGACAACGTTCCTATACCAAATCTGTACTCGCGCTAATCTTCGCTTTCATTTACTTGTATCACATTGTATGCGCGGAACAATATGCAAATTTTCGACTTTATTTATACCATTTAGGTTATGTTCGATGCGAAATCAAAGAGAATTAGAAATTATCGTATGAAATCTCTGCTGAATCCGATTCTGCGTCTAGATACTTTTTTCTTTTATTATATCGAACATAATCAAAATCATAATTCAGGATTAGATCCGTTACGCGAAAAAGCATCGTGACTGCAAATGTCATTCGATACCGAAGTAACGAGGTTATAATTTTGTCTTATAACATTTTCCTATCTTCGTACTACAGAGAGAGGCTGTCATGGACCACCGACGTATGCTACGGGCAATCCTTCTTTGAGTTTTGGATAGAGTCCAACGAAGACTTCGGATATTTTCACAGGGAAATGGGAATGGGTAATCGTTGATGTCGCAGGGTCGGGACCGCATTGCTGATTTTTTCTTTGATAATACCATACGACATAAATAAAATGGCGCAACGTGCCAGGATATATTTACAAAATTTATCCTGCCTTCCGAAATCTTCTGCGTCGACTGCGGACGCGGACGAACTTTAGATTTGACACAGGCTGGCCAACCTCTAACTAGTAAAACGACGTTGGCCCAATACACTGCTATGTTTATTCGAGTCCATATAAGATTTCACTGATGTCCCGAACCTGTTTTGAATAATGACAACTGGAGGCGTGGAATGACTAATGGCCGGTGCCAACTTAATACAATAATATATATGTATACGTATTATTGGTAATTCTTCGGCGCTGGGAACGTGCGGTATCCAAATGCTAGATATCTTCGTTCGTAAATGCACCGCGCGTCGTTGCTATGTGGATGCGTGAATATAGTCGGGCCCGCGAGTTCAATATAGTCTTTTGGATGCACGGAAAATAACTGAATTTCTCGTGTAAATTTCAAGTCGACAGGCTCTCGGCTGCTTGTCAACAATTTTTTGCGCACGAATGCGCCCATACAAGTTGAATAGTGCTGGACGTCTAAATGTCAACGGTGTTCCACCTACATTCGGAACTTGATATACCCGATCAGTTTTGGTCCAATTGGTTTAGGACGTTGGTTTGTAATTTCGCTCAAAAAATTTTGCATCATCTTCCCCTACTCTTGCTACCTAATTAGCATAATCAGGAACGGCCACGCACGTGTATTGTACAGACACGTCCTCCTTTTTTTAAATAGCTACTGCATAAGATATTCCTAAATTTCTGATGGGTAAGCGCCTTAATGAGGATACCGATGAGGAATTAATTACATAATTTATTGCAAGAACGTTGATCCTTCATTTTATGTTATTTTAATTAAACTTTATTTCTTTGACTTTGGGCACATCAGCGAAAGCGGCAAATCGATATTGAGATACAAGCAAACTTTAGCTTATTTGACGACAGAGGTAAAACAAGTAAATGCTAACTGGCATGAAATAAAAATTTTATTGAATCTTTGGTTCGTTTCAAAATAATTTAGTTTACTTTATGAAATTTTTTTTGTCAGTGTACGAATATTACTAATTTGAAATAAGGCCTTTACATTGTTACTTCTGACTTGGAATAAGACATACCCACGTGCTCCATGCTGTCGTTTGATATGTTTTCATTTTGAACATTTGGAATTTGAGGTTAACGCGTAATATGTTTAAGCACGTTTACATTGATGTTACTTATTTGAACACGATTTTAATGAAAACTCTATGTTTCAGGCACACCATATATCGTAATGTGAATGACGGGGTGATACGCGTGCCCGTCTAAAGAAGGAAGTAAAAGATCGAAAAGTGTCGTGGGCGAACGAGAAGAAAATTCAACGTAATGGCTTCGACGAGCGGTCATAAGAGAAATGGTTCGAGTTCGAGTATGTTCACTCACAGAAGGACTGAATCGGGTGGAGGTTTCATTGGCCACAAACGATCGGAAAGTGGTCATAAAAGAACCGAAAGCATATCTAGTGCCTTTGGCCACAAACGCTCTGAAAGTGGTCATAAAAGAAATGAAAGCGGCGGTGGATTTGGACATAAGAGGTAACTGCATTTTTCTTTACATTAACTTTTAAAGTGCCGTTTATTTCGGTGAAATATATCGACACACACTTTTCATGCAGATTATATTATATTTATTATACGTCGCGAAAGCTCGTTACTCGTTGGCAAGATGGATGCTCGTTAGAATTGAGCAAGGAGGATGTAGCATTTGGGTGCATATCGAGAAATGTCTTGATTAGTGTCGATAATAGAAGTTAAGACTTAAGGGGACGCAGTAACCTTAAAATTTCTTTTGAAAATCTTTGACTTTTAGGTTTTTAATGAGAATGTTAAACAAATATTTTTAAAATAGTGTTAAAATAATGATAATTTTATTTGTTAAATAGCATTTTAATATTCCTTAGATTTAGAAATGTTATTCCTTCCATATTTCCCTATCCCTCCTGTTTTCATAGTTCCCTAACAATATATAAAAATGTCTGTTTGTTGCTCAATCAGGGCCAAACAATTAAACCGATTGATTTGAAAATTGACGTAGCAATAGCTGAAGTACCAGATTGAAACATAGACTGTGTTATCACGTAACTCCCACTCATATTGTTGCAGAATTGCAAAAAACTTTTTTACCTATCTATCAGTAACAATATCGCTATCTCTTCTAACTACGATGCGCACACAGCGCTGTATCCTGTTCAAGCGGCGCATATAACAGAGAGATGTTATGGCGTTTTTGATAACAAGTTATATTATGATAACAAGTCGTCATATAAAACTCGAGAATTTTTTTTTATACCTTGTTTTATCGTCCGTATATAAAATTACTGAGCAATGTCATATTTAAACCACCTTATAATGCCTTATTTGTAATTATTTTCCTTATACTTTTTCCCCTGTACGCAATTATTGTCGAAATTCGTGTTCCATCTTTAACGGCGTTTTAACTTAAAATACTACATTCAGTAACAGTAAATAATATTGTACAATTCACGAGAATGTACGTGCTACCAGCAATTTGTTTTACCATTTGTGTAAATATCTAATTAAGTGATCCATAAAGCACATGCGCAACTTATTCTTCTGATTACTTTATATTTAATTGCAATTAAATAATCCATAATTCAATACGCCCGTTATTCAAAGCTGGTAGTATTGTAATTCCCCTGCTACACTATGTTTAGAGATGTATCGTGTGAATTGAAAGGGATTCTTTCCAGATTCGATGTTTATTGAAAATTTTTATTAAATTAGAATATAGGGAACATATTAATTCAATCGCGTTCTTGCAATAAGATATGATTTGATATTACAGATCGGAATCCGGCAGTAACTATCATGCTGGGCACAGAAGGAATGAAAGCATGTACGCCATGACTGGGCTATACGCCGAAAGTACAGGAGCAACAGGCATTGGGGAAAATGCAGATCTGACACAACCAAGCAGCAGCAGATTAACACACGACACTGTTATCAGATGTCACAGCAGAAACCCCAGTTCTGGTATTGTGGATCATAGGTTTGTATAATTTGATTGTCCAATTCAAGTCCCTGTATTAAAACAATCGTGTTAGAAAATTTATTGAAATATTGAAATTTTAAAGTCTATTCGTCGGAAGTAAGTGTGGCAGTATAGAGGCTAAAGATACAAGTTCTTTACGTTTTCGTTGATCATTGCTGCTACTAAATGATGCTCTGTGCTACTCGTGTTCATGTTTATATGCCTCTTGGTTTTCTTTTTTTTTTCCAGAGATTTTATCATCAAATGTCACAGCAGGAATCCCAGTGCTTCCATAGTGGACAGGCAAGTTACTACCGTAACATTAATTAGTCCTTCCCATTTCTACATGTAACATCCTTAAAACAAAAAACCAGTATTCAAGGCACACACAGAAATTGTCGTGTATTTAGGACTTTATGTTGTCAAGTACACTTATTTATGTATCACGTTAGACATTTTGAAGTTTGCGAAAAATTCAAGGCAGCATCTATTTTGACATCAGCCACATACATTCTTACAGTTTCAATAGACAAATACTAATTCTAGTGAAAACCCTTACAAACAGAATATTCGTTGATACTCGTAGAACAATTTCTTTGTCAAAACAGTCAAAACATAGTAAATAATATTTGTCCTATCGCCCAAGTGCTTCCTTTAAGTTTGTACAACAAAATTGTTTTGTTTGCGCAACCGTTTTGTTACTCCAACAAAATTTTCTTTTCAGTATGTATTATCTTATTAACCATAAACCATCACACTTGTGTCTGAGAGAGACGCACTATATGTTGATCTTTCGGATCTTTTCGTTAACTTGTCTTATCCTATGTTTCAGGGCAGAGAAAGAGAGAGCACAAACGCCACCAATTAATCCAGACTCAAAGGACTGCGGAATTTTAACGTGCAGGCCACTCTTCATTCAAAGATTTGCTGGAATCAAGGTTTGCATCGTTTAACCGATTATTAATGTTTAACTCTTCAGGTACGCAGTGACTAGGTGGGCTGGTATATAAATCAGTTTTAAAAATCGAAAAGATATAAACCTTTTTTTTTTTTTAAACATGCTGCATTTCGAAACATGCTGTACAAATAATTGCGAAACACGATGTTTTCCCGAGCAACCGTTCGTCTAATATAAATATATGAATTTCTGAAAGTGTCAATATCGCAAAGTTATTTATCTTGTTTGTAACGATAAAAGCACAGAATATTTTTGATATTTTTTTTTACGCTGTTGAAGCGCTTTCAGAAATTCCAAAAAAATTTCTTCCAAACTTTCGTTCGATAAACGAGAAGCTTGAGGTTTAGTGACAAAGCAGCCTATGAGCATGTTTATACAATTATCAAAACTTGAAATACTTTAACAATGATAAAAATATAGTTTTTCCTAAACGTGACAGTGTTGATGTCACGCTTCAAGTGTAATTTTCTTGATTTGCAAAATATTAAACACTTTTTTTTTTTAGATACAGCAATTTTGAAATCGCATTGCGCCTGTAACCCCGCCTCTGAAGTGTTAATTGCTCGCTTTTAACGAAATTTTTGTTTCTTTCAATGCATCCACATTAAACTCTTAATTGGTAAATAAGACTAACAATAGGATGATTGAATTTTTCAGGTGTTCGTGTTCCTCTTGTCATTTCTCGTTACCCTGCAGCAGGCACTCAGTTCAGGTTATATTAATTCTGTGATTACAACGATCGAGAAGAGATTCGAGATCCCGTCCAGCCTTTCGGGCGTTATCGCAAGCTCCTATGAGATAGGCAATGTTATTACCGTTATTTTCGTCAGTTATCTTGGCAGCCGAAGACATATTCCTGTGTGGATAGCCATAGGTAAGTACTGATGTCTACCTTGCAAAAATAAAACCAAAGTAGACATTTTTTGTATTTTAATACACGAAAGACATAATATACATGACACGGCTATAGAAATTGCCTTTCAAGATTTTATATTAGCCTGTCGAACATACAGAGCTATCGCGTATTCAAGGCTATCTTCTAGATCTTAATTTTTAAAGAAGTATCGCGTGGAATGTGTAGCAATATTTTATACGATTCAAATCGAAAAATGATGCACGTGTACAAGCTTATCTGTAGTTGCAGCTTCCTTATCTCTATTTTTAGTCCAGTCGGTTGAGCAGTTTGTCTGGAATCGAGAATATATATAGTCAGTGTAGCTGCCTCATTCATGTATATGCAAATTTTATATCCTTATCGAGTGAAATTGCATAACGACTTATGCACATATGTCCAAAGTGATGGTCGCATCCATAGAATCACTAAAACTTGTTCCTTGTGATACGAATTAAATTTTTAATTATAATATAAGACTGTATTAAAATACTTTCTCATAAATAATACACTTTGAGAAAAAGCTATTTTACTTTGCTTCCTTGCGGTTCCATTCTGTTGTACTTAAATTGTAGTTCAGCTGAATGAACCCTAGAGTTCAATGTTGCACGTCAGGACATTATAGGACTACAGCGAAGAATATTTGGCAATGCTTTATAAAAAAGGAGCCTAATCCGTAAACTTTACATTTTTATAAACGTACATTGATTGTAACACGTTAACCATCGGCGATTAATTGTAATCATAAATATTATGTGTTTACTAGGTGCAGTAATAATGGGCGTGGGATCGATGATTTTCATGGTGCCCCATTTCACTGCGGAGCCCAACCTCACGACAGCCTCAAACAATTCTAGCTCCGATAATATTTGCCGAGGCGTTTCGCTTCGTGAACAAGACATGGGACTTGGTCAGTATGCTTAATCATATTAATTTCCATATCCGTATGTTTATTTTACATTTCCCATGATTATTTATCCTAATCTCGCACTGTCCAGCACTGACTTTGTTACAGAACTAAAATAATTGTCCAACATTGTTACAAAATCAGACGACCATTTGCTTTTTAAATATAGGGTGGTGCATGAATTGTTACTGGAGTTGGCAGGAAAATTTGGGGAGAGGGGCGGGTATTGATACGGCAACTTCACTTGTCTTACTTGGGTTTAGAGATACAGTATATAATACATGATTTTTATATTTTTTTAGGACGCCTTTCATCAGGGCTATCTTCACCGCCTTTGGCGCCGCACAATAATCTTAGGGGCGACAACTGTATACAAGGATCCCCTTCAACCGCCGGTCCTGTGATGCTATTTGTACTTGCTCAGCTTTTGCTGGGATGCGGTGGTTCACCCCTATTTACCCTGGGCACTACTTACATCGATGATCATGTCAGACCGGAAAGTGCTTCCTTATATATCGGTAAGACAAATTTTGAATAACAACTATACAGACAGCTCTCGGCGTTAATTCCATTTTGAGGATTTAAATTTGTACGATGTCTACTTCGACACAACCGCATGGAATACGTGTCTTATGAATACGCCATTCAAAAAATTGGATGTTTACGTACGTATTTATATGCTCGTAAAATTTTATGGACAAAGTTCCACGCAAACAGCAAAACCAATGGGATAAAATTTATAGGGGATATCAAATTCTGGATGCAGATAAAACAGCATTTGCAAGTGTTTATTATTTCTGGTTGCGACGGAACGCGTATGCAAATTCAAAATATTTTCTATTCTATTTTGAGATGAATCATTGAACTAATAATACTGAAATTTTCAGAGAAAACGAAGTTCTAATTTTAGACAGTATGTTAATGTTTGCAAATATCCAACGCTTCCGATTTCAATGAGACGCTTGAAAGATATTCAGAGGATTTATTGAAACGCATTTCGTTCAGTAATTATTTTTAAAACTTTTTTTAAGTACTATATCGTGTCACAATGGCAATGCGAATACGTAAGGGATGGTCTCAGGGTGATATCCGGTCGTGCCTCAAGGCTTTGCCCCTATCTGCCCCAATATTTTCGCATATCTGGTTTTTGAGTAGTATTACCTGCTTCGGCGCAGTTATGACCGACGCTTAATGCGTTTAAGTCGTCTGAATCTGAAACTGATATCATACGTTCTATTAAACTGGATTCACTATTGTAATGTGAACGGATAATTAATGTTTACAATCTCTAAAAAGAATATGCAGAATCTTAATGTATATTGTATGAATGAATGAAATGTGAAACCAAAATATTTTCTGTCTAGGATGTATGTACAGTATGGCCGCGTTCGGACCAGTCTTAGGTTTTCTTCTGGGAGCTTACCTTCTGTCATTTCACATGGACTCATTCACCAGCACGATTATCAGTATCGGTAAGTTCACTGTTGCGCAAGCTGTAATAAATAAATTGTTGCTTAGAATTTCTTAGTCTTTTTACCAATTAGATTATTTGTGCTACCTGCATTATTAGCCCTTATTTTATATCTTTGTGGATGTTATATTGAGAGGGGAGGATACAGCGGATATCGGTCACTTAATTGCAAAATTATAAATTATGAATTATAATAAAATTGTTGAAAAAATGAACACATTATTAGGCTTCGTTCGTCAATTTAAAAAGGAATGGTTGTTTAAAATAGATTGATACTTTTTTTTGACTGCCATACACCAGAGTATCGAATTTCGGACTTGAAATAGAATTTATTCCTATTTTATTGAATAAAATTGGCAAACTTTTAATAATTTTCTCTTACACAGGTCCAGGTGATCATAGATGGGTTGGAATGTGGTGGGGTGGCTTCCTTCTCTGCGGTCTTCTTCTGGTTCTTGTAGCAATTCCTTTCTTCAGCTTCCCTAAAACATTGCAACGCGAAAAAGAAAAGATCAGAATTATAGAGAAAAGTAAACCAGCCACGAACAAAGAAAAGGAGCATAACAAAGAACCGATAAAAGAAACGATCGCTAATGACAGCGGTTACGGTAAAGATGTGAAAGGTAAGCAAACGAATCATTGCTGCGATAATACAGACCTAAGCGATATCGAATTAGGAGGTTACTTTATTAGGAAAGTAAACTTCAATCTATTTGACGTTCCCGTCTATTTGATCAGATTTCTTTTACTTATTTGGTCAATGGACGCTTCACCTATGCTCCACTTTCTCGAGCGTTCATTCAAAACTTACTCCAGTAGTGCACTTGAGGTCTGTTGTAACAATGGCGTCCTGGTTATCGGTTCCGAGTGGGGCGCTCCTTTCGCCACAAAATAAGTAGCGACGCCCGGACCCCGACTTGGGTAAAATATTATTCAAAAGATACAGGCTTTTATTTATAAAATGGTTTATATATCATGTAAAATCTCCTAACCTAATCTTCGGTACTAATACCTCACTTTAAAACTTGTGGAATTGCCCAGTTGCAACACTCAACTCAAATGACATCCGTGAATAGTTGAAAATTCGAAAAGGCATAATGAATGCTGTTGTTCTTTTAAAAGAAAACATAATTGGGTGAATCTTCGTATTTTGCCTAATAAATTATATATATACGCAGCGCCTTACACCTTCGGTTACCTTGACTTATTGTCCGATCTTGGACATGATTCACGTGGCTATAGTAATAAAGACAGATTAAATAATTAGTTGGATTGGTTCAGATTTGCAGCTTATAGCATTTTACCCTGAACTAATTGATCTTCTTTTTTCTCCTAAATTGCTACATTATTTATTTGACCCTGTCGATAATTCAATGAGATAACAAGAGATCACAATAAACGATGCTATACATAATCAACAGTTTGCGTCGAGTAATAGCAATACATTTCGAACAACTCATTATGTATGTTTTAAGTATACTTCGCATATTTGGGAACCAATAATGTGTCTTTTACAAATAATATTAATTAACAAATACATTAATTATTATTCAAATGTTGAAATTAAATATTCTATGATCTAGAAATCAAGATACGACAAAGAAAAGACATTATTATCTACAGCAGCACGAAGGTTGCAGGCGTCTCATAGCTATCTGTAGAATGTGTTGATAATATTTTTTTACATTTCCTGTCATTGATGGTGTTGTCAATATCAATGAATATTTCGATAAAAATATAAGTACTTAATCATTTTATTTTATTGAAGATCTTAATGCATATACTTATTTATTTTCAGATATACCACGCAGTATGTGGCGGTTGGTATGCAATCCCGTATATGTGATAACGTGCCTGGGTGCTTGTATGGAGTTAGTAATTGTCTCTGGCTTCGTCGTTTTCCTGCCAAAGTATTTGGAGACACAGTTCAGCCTAGGAAAGAGCCAAGCAAGCATATTCACCGGGTCAATTGCCATTCCTGGTGCTTGTATCGGTATATTCTTTGGCGGTTGTCTGCTCAAACGTCTGGAATTAAGGCCTAAGGGTGCTGTTCAATTTGTGCTGGTTTCAAATATCATCTGTCTGGTGTGTTACGGACTCCTGTTCTTTTTGGGATGCGACAACGTCAAAATGGCTGGCACTACTATTCCTTACTATAATAGCAGTACCAAGGGGCCTGAACCTTTTCAAGTAAATCTCACTGCCGCTTGCAATTTTGGCTGTGAGTGTCGAATGACTGACGTCGAGCCTGTGTGCGGAAACAATGGACTTACATATTTCAGTCCTTGTCATGCTGGCTGCACCGCGTTTAGTTCCGAATCAAACTTCACCAATTGTGCTTGTGAGTATTAATTCTTTACGTCAGAAAAGCTTGCATTGAATCTTACTTGGCTTTGCTTTATTTTAATGTAATCAGTGTCACGTATTATCTGTGTAGAAATAGCTAAGCGTTTACCCACCGTGCGTCTACGTCGTTACGAATCTCAAATTTTATTTTTCAAATTGAATCAGTAAAAAGTTTAACGTTGAGGACAATGCTCGGCGAAAGAAAGTACAATGCAATGAATTTTCACGTGTCAAATTTAATTAGAGTATGCAAATACTTAATACCAATTTTCATAACAAAACAGGTATACATGGCAACCTAACAATGATACCACCAGTTGCTCCCGAGTTTGCTGAGGTTACTGTTGTTCCTGTTGCTACGGCAGGTCCATGCACTTCTCCATGCCGAACGATATTTCCGTTCCTCATTCTTCTCTTTTTTATGACCTTTATTGTTGCTGTAACTCAGATGCCATTACTCATGATAGTACTACGGTATGTATCGTCAATACATTGGCTTGCTCAAATTTTTCGAAAATCCAGTTACACGTTGCATATGATTTCACGAAAACTATTAATTATTTATTTTCTTTATTATAATACGATATGTTTGATCATCTATCAATAACATTTATACTACAAGTATTTATGAATTATTTAGAGCAAGTATTTTAAAGATTTACCATAATAATTACATAAAGATAAGCGATAATTGTTCGAAATAGAAATAATCTTAATAGTGAAAATATTCTCTGAAAAAAAAAAAACTCTGTACGAGTGTAAATTATTCTTAAGAAATAAGTACAGTTTATTTGATATCGTTGTAGGTCCGTTTCCGAGGAAGAAAGATCTTTCGCTCTTGGTATGCAATTTGTGATCTTCAGATTATTTGGTTATATACCAGCGCCAATACTTTTCGGTAACTTGATTGATTCAACGTGCCTACTTTGGAAAAGTACCTGCGGCGAGAAAGGTGGTCGCTGTTTATTGTACGATATTGAACAATTCAGATATAGGTACGTTAGTGGTATAAGAATTAGAAAGCTCAATGTGCAAGCTAGAAACTTTTACATTATTAATATTGTCTTTTTAGATACGTGGGTCTGTGCGCAGGTATTAAAATTCTTGCTTTGGCCTTATTCTTGGTCGATTGGTGGCTCGTAAGGAGGAGGAGACAGATGGAAGATCAAGGACCAACTTTAACTGTTAATGAAGTTATAGGATCCATTATCAGCCTTGACAAGTGTAAGTTTATCACGTAAATCATTGCTTATTACAAGACACAATCGTTCATCCATGAATCACAGAAATATCTAATAGTTGTTTGATAATATTATGAATAAGACACAATACTAATACCGTTGCTGTTAAAACCTAAGCTGTTTTCAGAGATCAGATTTATCATGATCTTAAAAAATCATTCCAATCTAATACACCTAGTAATCTTTGATAAATGATTAGCGGATTCTTCATACTGTATGGATTAGACTTATCTGTTCTAAGATTATTTATTATTCCTTTTGCTGCTCTTAATTATTACACTTAACAACAGTGTGTCGGCTGCGCGTGTGTAAATAATTTTTATCGATAATGAATACAATGATAAAACTACAAACTTCTTTGCTTTGGCACTTGAATATTATAAAGTGCAATATGAAGCTCTTGGCTCATGCGTTTCCGTACTTTTATAATGTTTGTAGTATTTGAAGAAAAACCTCATCATCACAATCTTGGCGAAGGTGATACGACTTCTCCAAGCAGCGAAGCTCCGACACCTTCCTCTATCTCGTCGCCAACAGATCCGACGAAATCAACAAATCTTGAAGAAACCGAATCCTCTAACAATACACAAGATTCGTTAGAAGCCAATACTCAATCGAAGGAATCCATGGAAGCCTCGGATACAAGACCATCAGCTTTGACCACCGAAGAACCAAAAGTCGAGGTTAAGTCCAATGGCAAAAAGGAATCTTGTGATCCACGCATCTAATGATCGCTTCACATTAGGAAAGATTATCATATAGACATAATGAATTCAAAACACATTAATATGTGACAAATTATTTTTAAAAGGAATATAGGATTGACTTTGAAGGATAGACGGAATCTTATCGGTCAACATTTATAGACCAGTCTTACGTTGGAGACAATCTTAAGTTTAGTACAGAGAAAAATGGAATATAAAAGCTTGACGATCGATATTGATTACTAATGGGAATCTTCAGTGTTAAAAACTCAAGTGGTGTGTTCCTGTCAGTATCTATTAGATACATGATAAACGTGAGGTTTTGTGTAATGACAAATTGCACGCCATTTTTTTTTTGCCGGTATCTGATTGTTAATGATTGGCAAGTGAATCAATGAAACATGCCAGAATGAAAATTACGATATATATATATACATACATATATTTCTTAACGTGATATTCATATCATGTTTCGTGCATATCATTTTTTACAATACCTTAACATTTTTTGAAAGATGGAGCAGCCACGAATGATATTGAAGTTTAACATTTTTATCTTGAGTCACGTATTCACTCACGTGTTTCGTTTGTTCTCTTTCTGTCGCTTCTCGGACAGGATATATCCCAATTCCAAATATAATTTGTCACAAATTCAGGCTGGACGAGCTACTAGGAATGGTGAAAAATCAATATCATTAAGAAATACATTTTTTTAAAGCAAGCAACGCGGGTACTGAGAAAGAAATTTTTCGAGATAACAGCTTTCAATTTTCTACGATCCTTCGGACGTTTTAAATAACTCGTGTTACGCACAACGCGTTTGTCAGTATTGTTCTGCGGTATAATCGACTTTAAGAGAGCGCTTTACGCTAAAAGTTATTATTTCAAGCAAAACCTTTAAATCTGATTAAGCGTGTTATTCGTAACGATAGAGTGTAAACTATTTTATTCTTTGAAATTTCTTTCGCGCGTATTTAAAACTTTTTCAGCTATTTGTTTTCATGGGAATATTTAGCTCGTGTCTGAGGTACGATGCCTTGTTATACTTTTATTAGCTATTTTTTTATATTATCGTCGCTTATTTCATTTTTCTAAATTACTTTTACGCTCGACAAAACAAGTTGAGAGATGTAATCTCGAAAGGAATCTCAATAGGTTTGGTTCGGGCATGCAAACATTTTTTAGATAGTTAGGTATCTACTTGTAAGTACAGCATCGAATATTGCTCAAGAAAGAGCGACTCCGTGTGTCACACTGTTCTCTTTTAAAAGAAAAGTCGATAGAGTTTTACTTGTTTCTTTGCGGAACACAGCACTAGTAATTTTTTCTCTTTTTTCAACACAAGCTTCAGAAAGGCCGAAGCAAAATAGACGAGACGTAACGAATGAAACCTTGTAAATAAGATATATAAAATTCCTGCCTTAAGAAATGTAAGACTAGAGAAATGTATAATTAACTATACAAAATAAGTAACAGGACTAATGAATATAAATGAATATCATTAACGGTAGAGGGTGAACAGTGATTAATTTAAAGAAATTAGATTTTAAGTTCTCTCGGAAATCAGTCAATATGTAGAATTAAGGATAAGGATAAGGAACAGGTAGCGAATTAATGGAGCGAACGTTGGAAAAATTGTTTTAATATAGCGGTACGCGGCTGCCTGAATATATTGATATTTCTTTAAGTGTTGTACGACATCTTGAACCGTAGAATTCATCACGTAAAGTGTCTTTTTGCAATTGTATTGCGAAAATCGAGCTTCATCGAAAGACAGGCGTTGAATCCAGGCTTTCGTCAGTTTTGTGATTATATGATTCGCTGTTTTGTACCTGAGAGCTTTGAAATTTGGTCTGGATGAACAACTACGCAAACATACTCAGGAATGAAATATTAGAATATAAAGCACTCAAATCTACGAGAAATACACTGAAGTAAAAGGCCTTGAGTCGGGTTCGCACTCGGCGCTCGCTTGGTATTCACATAGAAATAAAAAGATTTCGGGACGTTACTTCTTTTAAGACTAATAATTAAAGAGGTAATCTTAGATAAGTGGCTCCCTAATATCAATGGCTCTTTATACACCATCACTCGATAATTTTTTGACGTTTGAAGACACGTTGTCGAATCAGTATGAGTTAGCTAGTCGGTCATGGTATTTTCTTTGATATTTTCAGGTTTAATTCAGAGAAAATTAACGAATGTAGGATCAAGCTATTCACACATTGAATGAAAAGGAGCGACTTAGACTAAAGATTATCTTTGTGGAGTTGGAGAAATTATTCTTAACGTTCGAAATGTATCACGAAGCTTTATTTGTATGTTCGCCAAGTTGCGGCTCTGTCCATTACTTATAAGGAAACCTTGTGAGGTGTCCTCCTCCGATTTTATTCGTTTTAAGATATGTTATTCTCCATCGTAATCTAAGCGACGTGTGTTTTTTTATTGGCGGAAAAACGGTTTGAGGATGTGAAATCAACCCCCAAAACATGGTACCTTTAGGGCGATTTTCAAAGTTTTGCATAGTTCCAGTCGATATATTTAAATGAAACCAATTTGAGAATAATGCTCATGGGGAATTATGAAAAATGCATTTTGTTCGGTTCTGGCGGGGTAAGTTCTTTAAAATTTTTAGCGGTTGAAAAGTTCAAAATTTTTATAAAAGAAAACTATCGATCGGATTTTCATGAAACCAATTGCATTTGAAAGAGGTCAACAAAGTTGGGGATAAATCTCTTTGCGTTTTTCGGAAAAACATCAAGAGTTGACCTACTCCTATGTATGTGTGAAAAAGCTTTTTTAATCTGTTAATCGAGGAGCTTAATTCTTTGAAAACCGTTTTGTTTAATTTCGATTTTTCTCTTAAGGTTTTTGCATTTTCAATTGTTTTCTTGGTAATAAATTTATTAACTTTTCTTGATACAATACGATGGGTATTTTTGAATGACAGTATCTAAGATTCAGATGCTTTGAACCGAAAGTCTTTATGGCCCATTTCTTTTTGTGCTCGTAAGGCCCACCTTTGTAAATCAGTCACAAATTGTAGCTATTTTTTCCTTATACGTACTACCGTTTTTTTAATAATGAGCCCAATGTTTTAATTGTCAAACAGATTTCACCTTCTTAAACTTCTGTCTAACTATGTCTATACTCCAATTTTTTTCTTTTCAGATTGCCAATAGTCAACTGCTCTCAATTCATACTCGCATGATAATTCTTCTTTAGCACTTACGCATGTGTCTGGTGGAGGTTGCCATTCTTGAATTACATGTGCTTATTTTTTTTAACTTCTACTATTAGCATTTTTTGTGTCTTTATATGGTTCTTGAAAATCTACAGAAGTTTCTTGTACTGTTTTTCCATTGCATTTAATAATATACTTTCAAAACTATTTTTTTCAGTTTCAGAAATATTTATCGCTTGAAATGTTACCAAAAGTAATCTTATAACATTCAATGGTTTGATTTTCATCTTTGATATAGAAAGTGTTTAATGTACTGCACTTCTGAATGCTGGCTTACTTTTGTAACGAACGAAGAGCTGGTATAAATACTACAGTTAAGAGTTCCAAACTAAACCGATAACAACAGTTTCAAGTGCGAATTTAAATTCTTATAAGATAGCAACCCTCATTTATTTTTGACAGATTTTAAACAAGTATATGGACACATTCCAGCAGACAAACAAAATCAGAACTTTGACAAAGTCCGATTTTTACGTATTGCTTGTTTCTACGTTTCGAAAAATATTTTATTTTTGAAATGTTATTCCACGGCAATTTGAGCCACCTATAATTCCAATCTCCCACAATATTTTCAAGAAAATAACTGCAAGACTGCCATTTTAGTGTCTTTGGGGGGGGGTCAGAATACGAAAGGGTGGTTTGTGTAAGAAATGCAACCAAACGTTATTGAAAGGATTAAGCTCCTTAATTAACACAAATAAAGTGCTTTGTAAAATTTGGAAAATCCAATTAAAGCAATATAATGCGGTCTTAATGGGACGCTGATAACATATACAGAGGGATAGAGGATAGAAAAACGCAGAGATCTATCTCGTACTATTTTTCGAGCTCTTTCAAATGGAATTGCTTTAATTAAATCCGATCGATAGATTTTTTTTTAAATGTTGAACCTTTTAACCCCTATAAATGTCAAGGAATTCACCTCATCAGAACCGAACACAATGAATTTTTCTCAATTCGCAATGAGCATTATTCCCCAATTATTTTCATTTAAACAGCTCAACTAAAAATATGCGAAACTTTAAAACTAATCCTAAAAGATACCATACTTTGGCGGTTGATTTTACCTCCTGAAACCGTTTTTCCGCCAATAAAAAAAACACGCGTCACTTAGATTTCGATGGAGAATAACATGTCGCAAAGCGAACAAAATCGGAGGAGGACGCCATCGAAGGTTTTCTTGTTAGTCCTGTTGGAATTTCCACGAACATTAATGTTATTACAAGCAGCAGCACCATCACAACCGCTTCCGACTCCGTCTCGTCCACTCCTACGTATCTACGTTGTTTGACTAAATATTCTGAATTCATTATGAAATGAATCTGTACTCAAAGTTTATGCCATGACATGCCTAGAATATTCTATACTCGAAAACTCGAAATTGAGGTCGCTTTCGACGCTGAGTATGTCATTATGTTTTAACGAGTCTATATATTATATTAAAATTATATAACTTACAACATATAACGTTCTTATACCAGCACTTATTTCTAAAAAATTAGTTATACATGTCGCCCGTGACTTACAACTTGATTTGTGTAAGAAAAATGTTGTTTTTTTTTTTTGGATTTAAAAAGTGTAAAATTCACATGAAGATCGCATCGTGCTAAATTAAGTATGAAAAACGACCAGTCGGTTCATTGAAAAATAAACATGTGATAAAAAAAAACAATTGCTGTCTTAAGGTTATAATTTCGAGCGTAAAAGCTACTGAAAAATATGTCTTAAGGGTGGATTGTGAATTTGAATAGAAATGCACGACGAATAAATCAAAAATAAATTTTGGTGAAGGTATCACGCAATGCAAAGGCACTTGTACATAAATAAGCGTAGAATTGATTCGTACAGACGGAGGCGTGTTTTATTTTCAAAACAATCACATTTGTACACTGTTGTGTTACTTATTTTATTTTTTATGCTCTTCTCCGGTTAATAAAATGACGGAATCTAATTGAATATTCTCATTCGACATGTTTTATTCTGTGATTCCCATTAATCCGAAAGTGGATCCGAAAGATAAAATTTTAGGTGAATGTGAGATTAAATACAGTCGAATCTAGCATTAGCTAAATTCTAATGTAATAAAAATTTTAAAAAGGCAATGATCAGTCACTCGGATAAGTTAGTGTTGAATTCTTCGAGATCCCCTCTATTCCTTCATAGTATTCAATGGCGCAGTAACCACGGACTAAGCTTTCAACCACTCGAAGTTACCACTCAAAGAAAAAATGTTCCTTCCTTCCTTTCCTTATGGCTGCCTCCTCCAATGAGTTGATGTTAAAGTGGAAAAAATATTATTGATATGTAGATACGTGATTCTAACTTGTGCGAGACTCGACTGCAATGATAAATCTGATCTAAGCAATGTTGTGTAGATACGTTAAATTATTGTAAGGATAATATAAGTTGCTTATAAATATAATGTATTTTTTGTAGGAACCTTATGCATAAGTAAAACAATATAATGGTACAGTGGCTATTGGAAAAATAGGAAAAACGAAATGGAGGAGAGGTCAAGGAGTCAGATGAGAAAATGAATTTTGTATATGTCACTATTAAAATATTTCGTTAGCGAGACTCTACCGAGTATCTTGATATTTTTATTAAATCTCAGAATATCTTCCCTATCGTTTAACAAAGAGATTTATGCTGGAAGTTGGAACTTAATAAGGAGCTTACTCACTGAACTTTTTTCGGGTTAGAAATCCTAAGCATATATATATACTGTATCAGAAAAAGTTATTCCTTCACGAAGCTCTACGTCGCTACAGTCTGATGTCACCGATATAACTGTTATATTTTGAGCCTCGGGTGCCTACTGGTGTTGATTCGGTTCAGCGAGCCTTTTTCTTAACATACCGGAAGTCCTCTCGGCTGGTGGTTTCCGCTAGCTTCTACTTCTGCAATGGTAGACGTACGTACAGCTTGGCGGGCAGAGGTTCTCCGCTACTCACCGCTGGTTTCCAAAAGAACCCTTAGGACGGGACCAGGAAGCATAGAACTCCTCAAGAAATATCGAAAAAGCCTATTGTTGAAACATTTTTGAGACATTTTTAAGAAAGTGCGGTGCCAACTTGACACTCATGTAGGACCTTTAATTTTTGAAAAATGTTTCATCAATAGGCAAAAAGGAATAGGAAGAGTTTTTGAAGAGGCTTTTTTTTATAAACTCGTGGTACCGTTTACCTTGTCGTACGTGAAATGTCCATCTTAAAAAAAAACGTTTCCAACTATGTTTTAAATGTCCCGGTGAAGAATTACCACAGAATTATTTCTGTCTCACTCTATTCTCAGTTTGTCTTTCTCTTCGTTCAGAACGTACAGCCACTGCCGTCAGCGGCTGACATAACTTTTGTACGTTTCATTGACCATTTCTTGAGCATTGCGCTCGGCCTCCTTTAGTCTCCGTGCGTTCGTGCCTAGAATTGTACATATTATTGCCTCTTTAAATAAATGGCGGATGAACGAAATTTTCGGTCGTCGTATTATGAAAAGGTAAATTGATAGTTTCTGCAAAATAAGTTAATCTAAGTTAAGAATTGGATTCGAAATAAGTTCTGAAAAAAAATTATAATGAAATCTAATTGCCGTGATTGTTATACAAATCATGTTCTAAACTTGAAAATTGGTTAGTTACTAGTTGTCTACTATACTATCCATTATTTGTTTTCAAGTGTTAGTTCCATTTTTTGTATGATGAATTTATGTAATATGAGAGCTGTGTTCCTATTTAAAGAATATTTATATCATAGGTTGGGTTTCGCAGTGTAGAGGAGAGGAAGTCGTTGGAAATTTTACTCAAAGACCGTCCCTTTGATAAAGCTAAGTTAAAACAATTTTGTTTACGCTTCACAGTGCCAACTTTGTACAGAAATTTTTTGTGGAAAATCTTACTTGGGGTTGTACCAGCTTTTGCTGAAAGTCATGACTTTATAATGATACAACGCAAAGCAGAGTTTGAAGATTTACAGAAAGCACTGCAAATTGCAAAGATTGTAAATGAAAACACTAAACCTCATGAAGTGTTTCTCACAATGTGGCTTCTACGAACTAGAAGAGTCAAGATTGATTTAAATGCTCAATTGGATGCTCCATTACTACGGTTGAGTTACAAATTTTTAATCTTATATTTATGAAGTATAGATTGTTTTCTTTCAAATACAAATACAAACAAAACAGCATCAAAGAATGTGTTCAACGATATTGATATTAACTATCCTGATTACTCACTTAGAGTTTGAATTATGTTTCATATAGTGCTGTTTTCTTATTAGGGCGACAAGTAAACTAGCTGAGAGTTTGTGTCATGTTGTTGATACTGACCACGAAGACAAGCTAGTGGATACATATTGGGTACTACGTGGCTTTTTGGATCAAGTACAAAAGTTCCATAACGAAGTTGTTCGGCTGCAAGAATGCACCTACAATATTTTGGAACGAGAGGACCCTGATTTATACAAACATCTCACTAAGATCGAAGCTCTTTTCAATCTTCCCTTTCATATTTGGTTCTATTCATGCTTTGCAGGGACAATATCCAATGGCTCTATTCCAAAGTATCTATATTACAGTCATATAAATAGATTGCAGTGGTTTTCATTATATTTTTACTAGATTATAGTCATATTTTCATTACAGAATATGGGATAAAATAGTAGTTGGTGCCTATAAGATTTTAGTATTTGTGGCCGTTGTCACATTAATTACTTTAAAACGGGTTCTCCTACGATGCGAACATATGGACAATATTCTGGATGCTATCAACAATGTACATATACAAATTTATTGGCATTTAATTGTTCTTATTGTATTTCATTATTCTGTCGTAAGACTATCACAGTTTCATTTTAGATATCTGAAGAAACTTCGGAAGTAATCGTTAATAAGGCAATAGAATTATGGCAGCAGAGTGGTTCTACGCTGGTATCGATGCCTCAAACAATACAAGCTGTAGTTCAAGTTAATCAATCGTAATGAATGACGCGACATAATTTTTTGTGTAATAAATGTATGATATATTTCTTAAATAAAAATTTATTCCCAAATTTCAGTGGACACGATACCTCTGTATCAAATAAATAGTTAAATCACAATTTACTTTATCTTAAAAATAATTTTTATTGACGAATCCATCATCATACATTATGCATATACAGTTGCTTGGCTCAACCTCGAGCAGCCTTAGTCCTACGTCTTATATCGAATTTCATATCCTTTTCTTTATATATAATATTACATTTATAATACAATTGTGTACGTGTCTTCGACTGTATACAAACATAAATTACTAATTATTTACTAAGTAATAACACAATTGAATTATGCAATCAGTGACACTGTACATGCTTTTGCATTTTTTCAACGACACTGCAGCCCACTCTATGGAACGACATACCTAAAGTTTCATACCAAATTTCTTTCACACTAATCATATGTTGCTTGTATTGCACGGTCTTTAGACTTTATGCAACCTAACAATTAATCAAGTGTAACGCTCCAAAAAATTGTATCCGACAATATTGTTACATCTATGAAAATCTTAACTTAAAATATAAAGCGCAAGGAACGTTTTCAGCACATAGGGAAATCAAAAGCAATTGTCTACCTAAACCAGCTTTGTTCACTAGTATATTACTAAAGAATGCCTACCGCCTCAGATATTGAACAATACTTTCTCAAAAGTTACGCTTATGTACTTCGATGATTCACAACATCGCTCGACAACAAAAGAATTCTTGGAGAAAGATAGAAATCGTTTAAAATTTACCTTCGTCATTGAATGCGCGACTCGAATCGTACTTGCTGGAATTTATTGCGTTTACTCACCTACGTCCCAATACAATTTAATTTTCCATTAACTTCGATCTTTGGCTTTTACGGAGTTCGCATACCTCCCTTCTTGACTTCTGCATGTACGATCGAAAGATCGACAATGTCAATTTTATTATGCATTATCGTGTAAATGTTAATAGCGCGATAAATCATGTCAAGCAGAATATCAAAGACGCTTTTACTTCAAGTGTCAATCAGTATCAAGAGTACGGTAAATCCAACCTCATGCGTACTTTCAATAGAAGCCTTTTATTAACGTTTTGCCCATTTATCGTAAGGGAGAAACTAATTGTCAATAAGTTCAGCAATCAATCGAGACTTGACAGGTGTCATTACATTACCTAAGAAAATATAAAAGGTGTCTGAACGCAATACAGAATATTTTTTTGCTAACGGCACCTTCGCAGCTTTGGCAGATTTGTCCCATGCGTCCCCGATAATTCAAGAACTTAAAAAACGAAGCATTTCATTTACCTGTGCCTTTTAATCCGTACGACTAGTTCGACAAAACTGCGAAGGTCAAAGGTAACGATGCCATTTCACGTATCAACAATCGTCCTTGGTATTATCGTCGAAACATGTAAATGCTTTGGCATCAGTTTTATAATGAACATTGTTTAATGGCAGAGACAGATATAACGTACACCATGAAAAGAATCTTTTTCCTTGCTTCCGAAAAGTACAGGTAACGGTACCTTCGAAAGCCGAAATTTAAGTTTTTCTGTATTATCTTTACTTACGTCACTTCGTAAGATACCTGTTTTATTTCTAGCTAAAATGCGATTTTGAAGAATCCACCGTGATTACTATATTCAAATAATCTCTCTCACTTTTCCTATCTTTGCGATAGAAAGTTTTAACGCTTTTTCAGAATTAGGAATGTGTCAACATCTACGAAATACACGTGAATTGTCCGTAGTTTAAATTTATTCACACAGAAGGCAAAGGCTGAAACTATATTTCCAGTATCAACGCTAATTCTCGTAAGTTTTAACGACGCTCGATTCTTTTACAAAAATTATACGTGTAAAAAAATGAACACCTGATCCGGACTTAAAGCTGCATCTAAAATGAAAAATGTTAGACATGCAAAATAAAAAAAAAAGTTTGTCGGAAAACATTAGACTTCAAAAAAAAAAAAAGAAATTGGCGAGATAGGAATCTAGTGCAATACTGATGATTTCGGCTATGATTTTCAACGATTTTGTTATCTTGTGCATTCGGCGAATTGATGAAAATAACAATATCAAAGCAATGGCCAATCGCCTTGGAACATCTCATCCTGATATAACACTCAACAACAGGTCTTCAATATAATTAACATTAGAATGTACGTGATGTGGATCCCGACTAAAAGAAAAAGATTCCATATATCACCGAATAATTTCGAGAAAATGGCGATTCTTGGAATTTAAGGAGGTTTGCATCTGCTCGGATCAAAGCAACTGTTAGCGAATTTTTCACGAACGAATTAACCTCCCCCAAGAGCCTTTCCTTCCTCTAGCATTCTTCGAATGTCCGGTTACTATAAATAGTTGATGCAAAGAAAATTCTTGATTTTCTTCGCATGAGATATTTCCAATGCATAAAAATACCATCTAGATAGTTATTTATTGATGTGTAAAACCTTTTTCTCATTCGCTTAAACGGTCAAAATCACTTTTCCTCTTGTGCCTGCCGTAAGATCTCATATTACAAGAAGTCGCCTTGCATCTTCGCTTCTTAAAAAAAGTAGTGTAGATAAATGACACGAAATTTGACAACTGGGTACATGACATACAAAAGTACCTCGCGCGATTTTTAAGTTGTAACCAATTTCACTTCCGTAGCAAACCTCCTTAATGTTATTAATTTTCATTTGGTACGTCCTAAAAAACAAAGTCAATTATCCGTTAGAGTAAACGGTATTGTACAGTATGAACAGCTATAACGTAGTTCATTCAGAGTTGATGTGTTTGGCCCAATACATAGAGGCTTACGTTGTTGATGAAGGGCACAGTATGTTTCTTTCCGGTGGGATGACGCGCTGTGATTTCTGCTGGGTACGAGGTTGTCTGTTTGAAGTACAGATATGGCTATAGCGCAGCAGAATTGCAATTGTCGACGAGGGGAGATAATGGTCCTATTTTGCTTCGTCCACTAGTTACTCGATCCACTTCGTACTGGACATCTAGTGATAAACCTGCAATTAACCATCCATTAATGCCATCTTTATTACAAATATCACGTATCTTCAATACTTTTGTTTGATCTTTCAATTATTATCCCCTAAATACAAATTAGCCCATTAAATACGCGCGCAATAGTCATGAAATTATTTTGAAAAATTAGAACAATATACAAAACAAACACATAATAGAATATAAATATGATTCGATGTTAGTTTTAAAGTTCGTGCGTTTCTCAAATTTGTTAGTTTTCTGCAATAAAACGTCTTCCAATTTTAAAATTTATAGTCGGTTCATACGTTCGATGTTTTTTTTCTTTTGATAGATCGAAAACGATTAAGTCTTCTAGCAAGTGCGATTTACTGAGTGTCACATTGCTTGTGACTGTTCAAAAAAAAAAGTTGAACTCGTGAACCGACTATAGTTGACGATTCTTTTGCACACTATAATGGCCGTGGATCCTTGCACCTCAATAGTCCCCAATGACCATATTATACAGAGGCGAAACAATTTCATTTACACTTTCGAAAAACGTTGAAAACTCTATATCGTGAGCCAGGGAGCGAATTTCTTTTTTTTTCTAGTAATGCCTTATTGCTGTTTTGTGAACGCAGATCCATGCAGACACCGATGAAAAGAGAACCCGATAATATACAATTTTAGTAACAACGTTTATTCATGCGTGTTGCAAGTTTCGATGGAAGATCGTTAGTGACGAATTAACACAAAAAACAATATCACAGCGGTTACCAAAACAACGTAGATGCAACGCTGGTGATGGTGACATCCTTGGAATGTTTTCTTCCGACATGTTTACTATTGAGGGTTAGATTGAACAAAATTTTTGATTTTTTCCCGTCTCGAAAACTGCCCTTAGAGCGTGAATTTGACTCTAATTATTAATTCTATATTTCCTTACCTGCGGTTCACTTGAAATTTGATACTTGGGAAATTTCGCGGTCGTCAATTAAGAAGTTGACCTTAAAATTGTTAAATTCAAAATCGCGGATCCAATATAGAATTCGAATTGCGAAAATTAAGTTGATTTGGACGAAACTCGGTACTCGGTTTCCGAGGTTGCCGATTACAAATCTTAACTCAAAATAGCTTTTCCCGTGGGCCAACAGCTTGAAAACTCTCTGAACGTTCCGCTCGCGTTTTGAAGTCGCTGCGTAGCCAGTGAACATTTCAAACAATGCGAATCTGACGTAGAGCATTCTCTGTAACTAGTAGAAGTTGACTCTTACGTTTATGGAGTGGTTTCGCATAACCAATTGTTTTTCACAAACTTACGTTAGTGAGTGAAAACAACTAGAAGAGAATGAAATCGAAAAAGCATGCAGGCAGAAGTTACGATTTTTTTTTTGACGAGGATAATTTCTTGTTTGACAGCTAGATTTCGTAGTGCCCTAAAATCTTCAATCTTGATTTCTGTGTCACACTTTTTATAGATTATCTAAATCAATTTCATGAAAATAGTGTCTAAAGTGCCTGGACAGAAATGGGAAGATTTTGGCCGCAACCATCTTACCATGATCTGCCTGTCAATGGCTATATTTGAAAACAATTTATATATATCCTAAAGAGTAGTTGAACAATCATAAGATGCAGGGACTGAAATTTTATAAGAAGGCTTGGAATGAGTTTAACCAATCGAGTGAAAGTGCTTTCTATTACCAGATTTTAGAGATGGGAGAATCTTCGCTTTAGGATGTCCTTGTACGTGTAATTCGCGGTTCCCCTTCAAGTGTATATAGTTTTCACATTAAAGAATATTATACATAAAATTAAGTCTTTGTGCCTTACTTGGCATATAGGCTAGGGAAATTCAACTCTTTTTTACTTTGGTGCTCTACTAATTTTTAGGTTGATAAAACTGATGAAGGTTGGCTTTAGTGGTCTTTTTCGAAAAAAAAAAAGATCTGTTTTCTGACCTAAGAGACCATATGGACGACCATATAAAAACTTTCTCACGTAACTTCAAAATTCATCCAAATGAATACTTTTAAAAGCAAACCAAGTGAACCAATTTAATTGAAATCAATTTAAATATAAGAATAGGGATTCCCTGCTGATTGTGAGTATAATATAAGAATGAGGACAAGTCTTATTTTCAATTGCTTAAAACTTTAAGCAACCGTTAGACGTTGTGCATGAAAAGATTGAGGTAAAAGCCACCACCGGAAGACCCCATGCGATTTTCAGAATGGTGGTAACTTTTAACGTACATTTCTGGTATGCGTATTTACCGGAGGGCCTCCGGGAAGTTGACGAATGGTGCGTTGGCCCCATCGTCATTGGACTTGATTCAGGAATGAATGCAGCAACGAGTAGTGCACAAATTACAAGTAGTGCACCAAAAACAAATGGCGGTCCTGGTACTAGCTGTAAAAGAAATGTTGTGATTAATTTTACAAATAATTATTAAAGAATCTTTGAAGCTGATAAGAACACCAATTCTCATGTCACACATTAAAAGAAATAAAATTAGGATCTCAATATTGATTTAAACACGCTCTGGACAGAGAAAATGTTACCGAATTTTAATTATTAAAATTTGATCGATTAATTAAACGAATGTAAAAATAATTCAATTATTGAAATAACCAACTGATCAGATTGTTATTGAAAAAATTCAATCATTATTATGTAACAAATTTCACTCTACCGCATCTTCGTCCACAATGTCAATATCATTTTAACGTATTTTATAATGTACAACTTTTTAAACGCGAACGCACGAAATATCGCGGAATTGTATAATGTCTGTATCCAAAATTCCAGACAAACCATTCTGCCATTTCAGCTGAAATTTTCGCGAGAAAATAAGTTGCTAATATTAATGACTCAGTGACATTGGCACATATTCTGTTTCCACTTTCAAAACAGCGTATGCGCAAATATCCGAAGTATTGATGACGTATGTTTGTATTCAAAACTGTAGGAGAATCAGTTAAACAAATGAGTTAAGATTTCGACGAAAAACCAAATTCCAGCTAAAGATGTAATAGTTTTGAAAGCTCAGCAGTAGAAATATTTGTAAATTTCCAGCGCTTTGGGCACGAAAGGTCCGTCATCGTGAAATAAACGTTTGTCCAACGGCTAAGTGTCAGAAGTGAATTAACACATTTTAAAAGGTAAGAATAAGTATTTATATAAATACAAACCTGAGGCATGATAGCGAGATGCTGTGTGGCAGTTCCCGTACGATTGTGCTCATCAAAAATTGGTGGTTTTAACGGAAGGGAAGGTGAATCGTCATTGAGATCTACGTGAAAGAGGTAGAAAATAACACCGAACATGGCTGGTCCTAAGCCGTTACAAAGTCCACGCATCCCAGTCACCATGCCCTGCACCAAACCCTGCTTGTCAGCGTCCGAGTGCATGGAGACGAATGCAGATATCGCAGGATATGTAATACTCGAAACAGAAGCCAGAACTCCGGCAGCCCACATCATCCTTTAAAAAATTTCAAAATAATTACACAATTAGTCATAAAATACGTACCACATTAAAGGTCCACGCGTATGAGATTATTTGAATAATTGTATTTCAACTGTAATAAATTGTTTCGCTGTAATACTAATACTTTGAGACTTCACCTGCGTGTGGCTTGAAAATGGCCGAAATTATTGAGCAAATCCTTTGACTAAAAATCATATGCCTAAGAACTGGTTAGACTAGAGAGTGCTGTCACTATACTTAATTTTTTGCACGTACTGTATTAAATATTTCTCATGTCTCAATTTTTAATTTTTAGTCAATGACTGTTAACAATTCAACAAATAGTTTATACGAAAGATTCTAATGAACTAATCTTTGTGTGTACTCGTAATTCCTCAAATAAAGCTCTTAGTGGCTATGTTTTACACTGGAGTAAAGTTGAAAGATGTATGTTGCATATAGGTATACTAATAGGAAGCTATAGGTATACGTTCAATCTATTTAAACTCTCGTTTGACACTGATGGAGAACTAGCCAGTAAAAGTAAAAGAAAACTGGTAATACAACAACACAAATAACTCCCATTCATTTGAGACAAACGGAAAACGGGAGTCGAAAGTCATAAAAAAAATGATGACGTTTCATAAAAATCTGACGGGTCACCGTATAGTCTTGAAAATTCAACTCATACTACAATTCTGTTGGCATTCTTCTTTAACATGCAGTGCATGCAGATTCTTATAATTTCTACGATCACTCAGGCTCTGTCTCGTCCGTATTAGTTTTATTTTAACTAAAGGTTAACTGCTATGTTAACTAATCACATAGCCGCATTTAGAACGAGCTTGAAGGCTACATGTATGAAAGCGACATGATTGGTCGGTTTGGCAATTCGCTTGTCCCCTCAAGAGGATTGCAGTTCAGCTATTCAAATCACAGGAACCTGTCGCCACCTATGGCGTCGCACACAGAAAAATTATTTGCGGATAATTTATCAAATATTCCTTAAAATATCATTTGCTAGTGACTCCATTGGTCTGCTGTCGTTATCATTAAAATCTTCATACGATATCGTTGTCAAATTTAATAGCAAGTTAAGTAATATACAAAATTAATCAGCTTAAATGCATCAGCTGAACTTGATTTTCCCGTAGAAATCAAACAAATGAACTAATTTCAGTTGGTGCATTTGAAAAAAAAAAATAAATAAATAAAAAATTAAATACACTAGATTACAGTGTATTGAAAATCATAGAAAGTTTTCCTTTAAAACTTTTTTCATATATTCTACGATTCACGAAACATTTCTTATGATACAATTTGACAATCCCCCTGTGCAGCCGCAAAAATAAAACATTCGTGCAGCATGATCGACAAATCGTGAGCAAGATGCTTTCAAACTGGTGAGATTTGCTTCTATTCATTTTCGTTAATAAGTTTTATATAAAAATTATATTGTAACTGAATAAAATACGTTACCATGTTTGTGAGCCGAAGCCGTACCACATGAGTTGTAGCATTTCAAAAAGGAGTCCCAACATAATAGTATGTTTACTACCCAATGTCCTCATTAGAGGGCCGAGTAGGATTTGCGCTCCAACACTTAAAATCCCTACTACAGCAATGAATACTGCCACCATAGCTGCGGAGAATCCCATAGCTAGTTTGAGATATACAAAGATGCAGCTATATTGTCCAGCTTCTGGTAAGTAGCTTAAGAATACAGTGACGCATAGCATCAGAATAGTGTGATCCTTGCCAACCTGTAATTAAATAAAAAGATAAATGAAGCTTTTCATTGCATAGAATCCATTTACGGTGAAATAACATCGTTCCTGACCAATTGCACACAACATTTTGCTCTTAAAAACCAAGTACGTAATTCGAGTGTCAAGTATTTCCTTGTTGTTTGGTATCAACAATTTTTTTAAATTAGATATTGCAGTAAATTTATGAATTTGAAAATTTCGACTATGAATATTTTAGAAAAACATGATTTACAAGTTATTTAAGTCTTTCATATCGATATATGCCACTTTTAAGGACAGTTTTAAGGACAGTTTCGAATTTTATTTTAAAAAAAAAGCTCTATGTAAAAGGGTTAACTATTTCATCATATTATCTTAACTGATTACAATGTTGCGTAGCAGACATTAAAAGGCATTGTTCAGTTAAATTATCAAACGAAAGATTCTCATTACATTAGGTTCCGACATGATGCTCGATTTATGCTTTTAATATTTCAACTGTAAAAATACTTATAAAATTATTACCTTGCCTAATGCTGCAAAAGGATCAGCTTGCTCCCAAGAAATAGGGGCCGGCGGGCGAGCTTTTTCTGGTAAACTTTCCGGTACAGCAACCAGAATGAAAAAAACATCTAAAATTGCAATAGCTGTAGCCAATGCTACTGCAAGATTTTCACCATATGTCGTCATAGTGTAAGCACCTAGGGCTGGACTTATCACCATACTTGCGGCAAAAGTAGCTGAAACCTATAAAACGGTTTTTCTTTGTTTAATACAATATTTTCAATATTGTAATTCGAGGGATGGGACCTAAAGTCTAATCTCTCGTAGAAATAATCTTATCAGTAATAGTTCCACGTGTTATGAGTCGACGATAATCGATACGTTATATTATCTTAAAACCGCACTTTTTAAGCACTACACCATTCACTGAATTTAATCTATGATTCATATTTCCAATTCGAAACTAGATATTTACGGAAATTATGCCGCATAAACACAAAATATATTCTTTCATTGTTTTTTAACTTTTACTCTAAAAGAAACTAATACATTTAAAAAAAAAATAAATTATACTGGTAATGTAAATCACTGATAATCAAATTGGAACAAGTCTCGGATAAGTCTGGTGATATCATTTAACTCACTAATTTCTTACAATACTTATATTTTAGGTTTTCTAAAGTATCAAAATCTTTGAAAGCATACCAAACCATATGCCAACGAGCGCTGACTTTCTTCCGTTACGTCAGCTACATACGCAAAGACAACTGAGAAGGTACACGCAAATACGCCACTGATAGAGATCATGGCGAAAAACCACCAAGTATTAATACTCATTAGAGGAATTGGTGCACAAGTAAAGGCCACAGTGATAAGTAGAAAGAATTTTCGTCCCCACACGTCAGATAGGGCTCCGATGAGAGGAGCCGAAAGGAAAGATAGAATTCCTTTAATGCCCATTATTAAACCATTCATCAGGAACGTGTGATCCGGAAATGTTTCATTCAATACAGATATTATTGGCATTGTCAGCAGGCCCCAAGCAAAAAACTCCAAAAATATGACAACCAGAGCATGATATACGCTTGCTTCTCCTACGCCAGAACTCTGAAAAATACAATAATAACAAAAATCAATAATTACAAAAGATGATACAATTTTAATAGTTCAAATATATTAATGTCTCCTTATCAGTCCGATATCTAGTTCATTCTCTGTCACTAATATAGAATAAACAATATGTACTTCGACACAGATGTAGATTATTATTTTGCCTATATACTGAAGGTCTAGATAGAATCCAAAAAGTTTGTCACTTGTGACTGATACTGGTGGCTAAAAAAATGGGTATGATATGCAAGCAAGCAGCAGGGCTGACCTTAATATGCATGTAACTCCGTTGAATGAAAGTCAATGGAGGCACAAGTTTAGGCGAAGCGTTTTCCTGACTGTTATGTGCATTGGAACACGAGGGGCCAAGCCCATCTGTCCCTCCGTCTGCCCCTGGGGGCATTATGTCTGACTTTTGTATTTTTATATATAGATTAACATCTTTCTTCTTTTTTTTTCTTTTATAGCACCAAGTGATTTCATTATTTTTTATTTACACTTATACACACAATGCACATTGATATAACCCGGTAAATGGAACAAACGTATAATCTACTAATTTCCGTATGGTCTATTGAAACTATATAAAAATTACAATGTAATAATGTCATGAAGCAATAAGTATTTACATAAAATTAATTTGTAATTTTTATCTCCTTTTGATACTTGGTATAAAATGTTTTCTATTTACAATTCCAATATAAAAGTATATATGCATAGACACCCAAATGGATTTAAAAATAAATTTATCTTCACACATACACCATTACACAATATTTCTCATTTTAAAGCGTTGCCAATTATGGTTGTCACTTCTCAATTCAGTTCTTCAATGACAGTAACAATTGTAAAAGATTAGTATTGCATTTATTATTTTTTTTAGTATGACCTATTTAGTGGCAGTAGAAAATGCAATGCTTATTTGACATGTTAATGTATTATTTCAACAAAAATTATTTTTTGTTCCCGAATTTACATTTTAACATAATATCCTTTTTTTTCTAATTGTCCCATATTATATAAGAGGAACTAACGTTTAAGGAATTTTAAACGATAATCTTAGATTTGAAGTAACAATAGCATTTGGCTAAGACTCAATTAAATTCGTATTAATATTAACCAGGATGCAGATTAGAGCATACGCAAATAACTTGAATCGATTTGGAAGAATTGTCACCGCCATGAATTTGAAAGTTGACTTTTGAATTATTTTTAATTGATTGAAAACAGAAGTGTCCTTGAAATAAAGATGCTGGGCCATTCGTTAGTATTTTTTGACAGCTACTGAATGCATTGTGAATATGAAAATTTGATTCGCCCTTTATCTTTCGTTGCATGACTTGTACAACTTTCAATGCCGCAAACGTTGCACTAATAACTTTATCACTTATTATCAATTAAGTCCGTCCCGAAAATTTCAGCAGTATCGACAACCATCTCTTCATCTTCAAAGGAAATATCGGAGAAATTTACGCAAGAGCACAAACCACTGCAGTGCCACCCTCTTGGCCTCCCCAGGATCTTCCGAGCCATCTTGTGCCCTCTCCCGCCATACTTTCGAACCATGCATTTTCCCATTAGACGAAAAATGAGCATATCTTGGAATGTAATGAAGTAAAATGTAATCACTGTACGGAATACAATAATTAAATGCTTTAATCAAAATAATTTATTTTATAATAATTGCATACGATAATCAAGCTGCGCGAGGTGCTTTTTAATATCTTTGATTTTTTATAGACACCAAATGATACTATACATTGTACCATTCCGTATGTACCTTGATATGCAGAATACTACATATTCTTATAGATTTATATATGACATTCGAACGTGAATTTAGAATGTTAAAAATGTTTATAAGGCACACTACAGCATTTATTTCTAACATTTTTTCAGAGGATCAGATATTGAAATGTTATTTAATAGTAGCTTAGGAAAATTTTAGTACATTTATGCAATTAAAGATTATATTACCCTTACCCGCTTAATATATAGTCGGACAGAAATTTAAGAAAATTCAGTGATTTTAAAAGGAAACACCCATACATAATTGTTCTCTCACAATTGAGCTGAAGTTTACATGGAGCCTTCTAATCAGTTTGACAAAGACGAATGTGCCTTAAGGCCATTTTAGATACACATGAAAAATCTGGTAGTGTATAATTGAAATTCCTTGTTTTTCTGTTATTTTTCATGTTTCATGTTCAAATTTGCTTCAATAGGCATTTATATTAAAATATGTCAGACTAAGAAGCAAATTGTCAATTTGTCAATAAAATAAATTTTAATTGTTCGCTAACATGTGTACGTGCAAAAGCTCTTAAAAAGCAAATAAAAATACATTAGACTGGCTATTCACCACTTCTATTTTCTTTATATATTACATGAGTCAGTTGTTTGTGCTCTATGCAAAGACAATTATTACCACAATATCACATAACAAACATAAAGATGAAAATAAATGTAAATGTATAATCGGTCAACGAATTCAATTTGTTTTTTTGACAGATTGAAAATCATAAATTCTTTAGCAAGCCTTATATTAATGTGCATAAGATTTGGTTAAAAAGTTTGCATTTGCATGATTTTGCAATGAAATATATTTTATTGTTTTAATGTAGCACATATTATTATACTATTTGAAAAGCCATTTGTGACTTGCTAACGATTGCATTTTTTGCAAACTATCAGAAAAACACATTAAATTAAAGTGCATATGTTTTAATTAGGACAGAAGTATCTCATAATGATATTCTTTAAACCTTGCAACATATATATAAGGAGATATGTAGGACTGAACAAACTTATATTTCATACTTGGCTGTTCACACAATTAAATGATATGTAATGACACATGGTGAAAAATGGTAGATAACGGCATGACATGAGATCGGAAGATCATTTAGTTTTCAAGTGAAGTAGTAGTTAAAGCTTTCCTTAATATTGAAAAAATATTTATGTAAATCAAAATATACAAATTGTTTGATATAAAAGATTATTAAGAAGTTAATACTTATTTAAGAAAATTAAAAGTATATAATAATACAAAGGATAGAAAGAGTATCAGGGTGGAAAAAGAAGCTAATTGGAGAAAAAGGAATGATAAGTATATAAAAGTAAAATCCAAATAGTATTGGGCTTAAAACTTAAATTCAACTCCAATTTAACTTTAGTATACACAGTTCAGTGTTATAATACGTGATAATAAACAAATAATTAAACATAGTATACAATGAAAAATGTTGAACACAAAAGAATAAAATTCTAATAAATTTTTAAGCATCGCTTACCATACAAAATATATTACATTGCAGCAATATAATTGGATTTTTCCAAATGAAGCATAGCAAAGAAAATGAGGATAAATTTTAACACTTCGCACTACATTTTTTGCTTTAGGTAAACTGAGACATATTGATGATCGGTAGATTCACATTCTAATTAAAGCTTAAAACTTAATCAGTGATGGTGCATATGGGATTAAGAAACAATAACTGGATAAAATCATACGTCTTAATTGATTATTGAAAGAAAAGGATAAAATCTGTTTACATCATACATGTTTTAATATGGAAAAAAAAACTTTTATCTGTACCGTGATGACACCATCCTTCATGATGGACTTTCGGCTTCGTATGATCATGCCGACGACCTTCTTTGAGACCTTGGCGGGCATACTCACGCACTGCGCGCACAAGCTCTTTCGTTTTTTTAATTTCATTAAACAACCATTAGGTGCAGCATGAGCCGTTTTTCGGGTACTTCTTACCCAAACATAAAATGAACTACAACCTCAATTCCCTATCATGACGACAGCACTGCACTCACTTCCCGTCACACAACTTTGAACTACTACAGGCACGTCAACTGCTATCTCAATACCTGTGGGGTGCGTTCAGAAATACACCTCATTGGAAAAGGTAAGGGAACATCACGTGATCACTAGTGAAGAAAAAAATCAGAGCGCCTAAAGTTTTTGAACGCGTAAGGGTAATTTCCGTTTCATTCATTTTTTGATTGTTGCTACAATGTACGATTGAAGAATTATAATTTGTATGATCAATCTCATAAATACTGCCAATGACTTAACTTACTTTTTGTTGCTCATCAGCGTATGATGGTGGAGCTCGTTTAAGGAACGTTGTATAGCGCAAATCGTGAATCCGCTGCGCATGACAGATTACTCTTCTTGGATTTTTGAGTCGGGTAATGACTGCGTTTCCATCGTGCACGATTTAAATAGGCTTAATAAATCACGGTCATTTATTCTTTTTGAATGATGCACATTATTGGTTAATCCTTTCGAAATTCTCTACGGAAGAATAATTGATTTGGCTCGCGCAATGCCCAATGACTACGTTTACGCAGTGGTCTTATTTCGGTTTGGTTATTACTGATTTAAACGGAATAAGTTAATTTCAAATATTTCTAAGAAATAGAAATATCTTTGATTTGTCAATCCCTTCAGAGCTTTCAGAATTATGAAGATTGAAAAAAGAGAATAGCTCTTAGCCAATCGTGTGTCGGAGTGAAAAGAAGACAAGGACAGTGATTGGTTAACAGCTATTAATATTTCGTAATTTCACCATAGTGAAAAATACGCATTCGAACTTGTGGCAGTAAATTTTAGAACATACCTTGTGTTGGAGGATGAGAACTTCTGAATGCCGTAAATAGTGGTAAATGATTACTGGTTTGGAAGGTTTTGCTGAAAAATTTACATCACTATGACAGAAATTAATTGGCCATGGCAATATAGTTTTCCTCCATTTTTCACGTATGTGTGGATATGAATCTTGGTATATCTCATATTTTAATAATGAAGTTCTAAACTTAGTTTATTTATATATGTTTATTAATTGTGTGAACAAGATAATGGTGTAATCCATTGAGAGAACAGGGTCCATAATTCTGCTGAAGTTTATCATCTGTCAAATGTAATTTTCATATAATTTGATTTTAGCCTTCAACCACATACAGAAACAAAGGCAAAACAATTGGCTGCATGGAAGAGTTTAACTTTGGAGTATTACCGTATTACAAATCAAGCTGTTGTTGATATTAGGGAGGTGCATTCAAGTCCACTTTTTAACAATGTATCAATCAACAGTATCCTTTATATCAACTATTAACTTTTTTTCTTTATCAGCTTTTTCTTAGAATTAGCTAAGTATAGTAGTCCATGATATTACACCTTGAGGTTAACCTATGAGAGAGAGAGCAAATCTTTAGTTTTCATTCTTAAGTACTTGATGCTATATTTTGAGATAAATCATTTTCCTTTACATGTGACAATTAGGAAAACTGTCACCTGACATGGTTCTTGTGATTCTGGAAGAATTGGAAAATTCAGGATACGCTTGTGCTTTAGATAAATCTCGACAGAGGTGGCTCATTTATTGGCATACGCTACAGGAATGGGGTGAAATAATATATAATTGGGTTCGAGATAATGGCCTTATAGGATCAGTTTGTACTACATTTGAATTAACGGATGGAGAAAATACAACTGATCAAGGTAAACAAAATAGTGTAACTTATTAATTCTTTGCTTTAACATTTATATTTATTAATTATATTACTATTCATATTTATATGTTGTTTTTAGAATTCCACGGGCTTGATCCAGAAGTTCTTATTAGAGCACTTAGAACCTTAGAGAGTTCTAAACGAGCAGAGTTGATAACGTTTGATGATAATCAAGGTGTTAAATTCTTTTAAGTTTCATAATTTGTATAATTAAACGGAATATATAAGATTATTTTATGCATATCTAATTTTAAAAACATAATAGCGGTATGCACTGACCATTCCAATGTATTAAAATGGCACTTCTATTAATTTGAATTGACTTGACACTGATCTGTATGATGCCTAGCTATTTATTAGTTTTATAGAAAATTCTTCAAAATGTTAAGTTGTGTCGACTTAGTTCCAAAAAAGGGAAAATTCATAAGTTCCCCAAGAAAAGACTTCGTTCCTGAGGTTTTTCCCTCGAGTCTTGGACGCGGAAGGCTCAGGACTCCGGTGTCTTTTCCTCAATCCCCAAAATACAGTCCTCTGATGGACCTCGGAAGGGTCGCAGCTCCTTCGTAGAGAGGTAGGACCTCACGGAAATGGATGGGCTCAAGTGACTTTCACTTAGTCAAATGAATTAGGGCCCATTTCACAAAAATCGTTCCTACCTTCTTCATTCTTTTTTCAACTTTGAAGCGCCTTTCCTCTATTATCTTCAAAGTTTTCCTTCTTCCCGCGGATCATCCAACCAACGATCAAAAGTTTAACTTTGAACGGCAACTGGAACCACAAATTTTACCTACATTTTACGCGTACGGCACATAAGAATTTTCCAATTTTTCTCAAGGTATGTACTACTCATTTAGAATCTATCGTAAAATAAGTACCGTGATATTCTCATTCTCAAGCTTTCAGTATCTTTAATTCTATATGAGTTATTGACACAATAAATTCGGCTACCGACTGCTCAATTGAGTTATGCAACAATATAACAGAGTACTATTGTATTTGTGATGCATCGGCATTTCACGAGAATAACCATTCTCGACTCTCCACTCATTTGTTACGAATTTTAAGAATGAATTCAGAAAATAGATAATGCTCTACTTAACGCGAATACTACGATTTACGTGGACCCAAATTTTTAAGGTGAATTTTTATAATATTTTGCACGAAAAAAAATGATAATGAAGATAAGTATCAAATATCTCTAATTGCAATTGGCTTCGGGGTTAGGGTTGCGACTGGAAGTTCTAATTCACCGGCGCTTCGCAAACGTTGCAGCTTGCTTTATCAGGGTTTGAAATGTAATTCGATACTGGCCTTTCTAGAAAAAATATTATTTTTTAGTTTAAATGTATAATAAAATACATTAAAAATTTGATAAGAATCGATTGCAGTTTTGTCAAAAAAATTTTTTAAAAACCTCCAAATTTCTCCAACGCCTCACACGGGCTTCTTCTTAGAGGGCTCAATGAAAAGGCAAAAAAATCGATTTTTTAAAACCTTCACTCCCCTTTATCCACTGCACGGATATACAATAAATGCAATAATCACAGTTATTTCTGTGATCTTCCGCAATTCCAGCATTGAAAAAATAATTGCTGATTATTTTTCGTTGGAATTGTTATTCTGCTTGAAGACAAATAATTCCAAGATAGACTCATCACTCTGCACATACGTAATATATCTATGCATCCAGTAGAATAGTCTTTGATGCATTAGTATTTCAGGAAGTAACTGCGAATAAAGTTACCGAGCATTTTTCCTCGTGGGCGTGAACTTCTCTGCGAGTTGAAAACCCACCACACGTCTACTATTATCTCTAGGAAATGTCCTGAATCGGTTGTGCAGGCTAATCAATTATGAAAGCATAGGATGGAACTTCGGTGCAAGCTTACGGAAAACGTTCAGTGGATTTTCTACACGTCAAAAGAGTCCATCGCACGATGTCAAATACTAGCGAGAAGTATCCGGATACTTCGTTCCTCAAGTATGCAGATTTTCACATAAACCTGTTACGAAAATCAGGATTTTATTCAATGAAAGGAATATCAAATAAAATCAACAAGGAACCCACCATATGGGAAGTGCTGCTTGTTCTGACATTTTCTAGCTGCGGATTTTTCATTATCATTTTGGAATTTCGCAGTGTTGCAGTATCACTGGGATCGGATACGGGATTTGTAATTGCTGTTTTATCAGGCACTCTCACTGCTACTTTAAGCATGTCAAAGGTCTGCGCGGGCACGTAAAAGTATTGTTATCCTCCATGTACATAATTCTTATTTCTCCTATGTTCGTAGGGCTTAACGATACTAACGTCCCATCGAGAAGTCCGGGAGCTTCTTCTGCGTTTGTCTGGCTTTTGGGAAAAGTCTATAGAGCGTCCAGAAAACGTGGAGGTTATGGTGCAAATGGCTAGCCGAGCTTCTTACCTGAGCAAATGCTATGCGGCCACAGTAGTGATAATGTGCAGCAGCTACTGCATGAATCCCTACGTGTAAGTAAACAGTTTTCTGGCGAGTGATCTACGGCTTAAATATTCTTAAGACTAATTTCATTTAACAGGAGCATTGTTACACAGTTTTTATTTACCAAGACAGCAAACAATTCGTACAACTTTACTGCTACTACTTTTCCAACCGTCTATCCTTTTGATCTGTCATATTTTCCAAAATACGTAATCTGGATCTTATTCGAACAAGTCGTTTGTCTTGTAATGACGCTTCATTGGATCGCCTGCGATACTCTATTTCCTATGTGCGCTACGCATCTTGCTATACAATTTAAAATTTTACGACGTGACCTGGAGAGGACTACGGAAGTAGCGGAATTACGTGAAATCGTTAAAAAACAAATCATGCTCTTTCAGCTGAGTAAAATGTTAATTATTGTGATTACCACTTGAAAATTTATCCAAGGACAACGTTATAACCTTTTATTGTAGATCTTGCGACACTCTGGAAAATATATTCAGCCCAATAATATTTCTCACTATAATCATGACGTCCACTATTATGTGTGCCTGTATATTCCAATTTGAAAAAGTAAGTTACATGTACACATATTCTTCCGCTAGCTGAATAGGATTTTTTTTGACAGATCGAAAACCATGAAATCCTTAGCTTTTATGTTAGAGTGAGGTAGCATGTGTTAATATGCTCTTGTGAGGCTTGTATGAGTAATTTTTTCAAAAAAAATTTCATGGTGTAATTTATGTTTACTCGCGTCGAATACTCTATGTAGAGTGGTCCAAATAGAGTCCTACGAACTTTTTTTTTATCCGGAACAGGTAACAGGTAACCCTATATAAGAAAATTACGAACGCGAAAATTTTAAAGACTACTTTTGCATACTGGTAATCGCATAAAATTTACTCGTGAACAGACTATACAGATTATCTCACGTCTTCGAGTCTTATCTTTATATTATTTTTAGACACTGTCGTGCGGGGTGTATTTGGAAATTATTAAATACGTAACTCATATGATGTCACTTTTCGTGGAAATTCTGATTTACTGTGGATTTTCGAATGCTCTAAGTGATCAGGTAAATTCAGTGCATCTTGAAAAGAGGAATAAAAATTACTGACACAATTAAGCATATAATATTTTTACAGACAGAACTTATATATCATGCAGCTTATAATAACGAATGGACAGATCGCAGCAAGAAATATAAATCAATCATATACTTTTTAACATTACGATCGCAAAAACCATTTCAGTGTACAGCTTACCACTTTTTTCCAGTTGGTCTAGTTCAAATCACGACGGTAGGCCCATTATTTTCTATTTTCTGAAATCTACCTTTTATAGGTTAAAAAATATATTTTTCAGATATTGACGACGGCCCTTTCTTATTTCACGCTTTTGAAAACCGTAACGAGCGAATCAGATGACAAAGTTAAATGCTCGTAAATATTTCAACTACTGATGACAGTTAATAAATACTTTTATGTCTAAATAGATGCATAAGCGCGTCTCATAAAATAAAGAAAAATAATGGAACTAACTTCCTCACCGTCACAATTCCTCGTTAGAGGAGGCAGCCATAAGGAAAGAAAGGAAGGAAAAAAGAAACTAGGGAATATTATTATAGTACTACTGTCAAGACTACTAAACTACATTCGTATTTAGTGGTTGCTTGACTGTTTATAAGATATAATAAAAGTATGTTTCATGGATACATATATGCATGTATATGTATATCATGTAAAGCAAATACGAAAACAAGCGTAGAAATAAAAATAATAAATTTTTTATTAGCACGGAGGGATTCGATGTTCACCATTGTCATTTGATTTTTCTTTTTAGTAAAATCATCCTATGTAGCCCTACACGGTTTTTCCAATCACCATACAGGCATACTTGTAATAAATACATTCACATATATGAGTATTGGATTCATATATGGCGAGTTACATATTTTTGGTTCAAATTGGGTTTTATTAAAATTAAGGCACTTATGATTCATGTTTTCTAAGTTGTGCAAGTTCAACGTTGTCTTCTTCACGATTTATCGTAAGAGCGTCCAGCTCTCCTTTACTCATATGTTCAATTATGACCGCGCCGAGCGCGTCGCACATTACGTTGATGGTTGTTCGGAAACGATCCCTAGGAGTAACAGAGAGAATTTTAAGTCAGCCGTTTAAGAAATTGATTGATAATTAAAAAATACGATTTGTATTTAAATTATAAAAATTATTTACTCACAGAAGCCAATCGACGGCAATAATAAGAGTCACATCTTCGGGGGGCAAACCAACAGTATCTAAGACCATTACCATTGTAATAAGACCTGCCTGAGGAATTCCAGCAGCTCCTATACTCGCAGCTGTTGCCGTTATACTGAAAATTATTATAATATTTAAAGATCGTACAAATAATATATAAATTGACTCAGTGACGGCCGAGATGCTCAAATTGAAGTTTCTAATGTTCTGCCAGCTAATTCGTCGAACGTACCCGTAAATAAACTCTCGCTTGATTATGAATGATAAAAATACGAATTATTGTTAGAATCAAATTGTAAAATTTAATAATCAATGAGCATGAAGATATTAATGCGAGGTCTATACTATATTCGGGAAAATAGATAATTTTTAAAGACAAATAAGTATATAGAGTTATAAAAAATATGAAACAAAATTATAAGTAAACTTTAAATTCAATCGGGATCGATTTATGCAACGGTCGAATAATTTCGAAAAACTTTATAATGTTATTACGATAAATTAATTACCATGCTTACCTTATTGCGATTACACTGATGAACGTTAGTTCAATGCCACGTACTTGCGCAATAAAAATCGCGGCAACAGCTTCGTAAAGTGCCGTCCCGTCCATGTTAATCGTTGCGCCAATTGGAACCACAAATTTCGTTATTCTAGGATCCATCCCCATGCGGTCTAAACACTGAAGCGTGATAGGCAATGTGGCGGAACTGTGAATGCAAAAGAGAATATTTTAATATTTCATTATTGATACAGCTACAAATTTAGGACTAAGACATTTTGTATTTTCTATAATCATTTTTTTTTCCCGGAACATTTTATTAGTTTATTATGCATCCTGACCTTGAAGAAGTTCCGAAAGCAGTGACCATGACCTGTCCTAGTTGGCTAATAACTTTGAACGGCAGCTTTCTAGTGCAGATGAAAAAGATAATGGTGAGCGTGCCAAACCCATGTAGTATCAGACCTAACAGAACAGTTAGGAAATAGAATCCAAGCTGACCGATGATCGCTCCAAAATTTGTGATTTCTAATAATTTTGAGGCGACCAGAAACATCACACCGATCGGCGAAATCCTGAAAAAATACAGACAATTTATGTAATTATCTTTTCTTTATGCTATTGTCGAATTATAAAATATCTATACCAAATTTCAATTATTTAATTATTTGTATTAACGAATATAGCTTTTGTTTTAATTTGAAATATGCAAAAAAAAAAGTGATCTTTTTGAATAAACTTAAAAACAATATTGAATGCGAATATTGTGCAAATATCATACCAAATAACCCAGGAGGTTATAATCATCATGGCTTCAGATAAGGAGTTGAAGAAGTTCAGAAGAGGTTTACCCGGTTCCCCCATTTTCGCAATCGCAATTCCAAGAACAATGCCGAAGATCACAAGACCAAGAGTATTTGTTCCGTCGATATATTCTTTGCTTATTTTCCACTCGTAAATTCCATTAACTATAATAACACAAGCGTGCTTCACTAGGGTTTAAAAAATCTCAATTCTAAGCACAGTTGTGTGTCCACAGATTCCATGTAAATCAGTTCAGTGTTTTTTATTTGAATTGCTAAATCCAAGCAAAGTTGTATATATGGTATCTCCTGTGTTGAATAATTAAATAAAAAATATTTCAAGCAATTAGGAAAATACAAGTCTTATGTCTCGCGCTCGTCAAATTACCTCGCGAGAGGGATGTTATCGGGGATAGACTTATATGTATGTTAACTGAATTTTAAAACCTGGGCGCGAACTCTGAACCTTTCGGTCATGAATCCGCTACCTTAACTGGGTTGCCGGTTGCAAATTTATCAACTTGTAACTGTGTAAGACATGGAATAAGGATGACTAACTGTCCATTTTTTTTTCACTATTATTAGAATTCGAATGAAGATTCTTTTGCATTCAACTTACCGCCGGTCATGTTTTCCGGTTTTACCAGGACGGTTTGGTACTAAAAAAAAAAATTTGTTACGATTACATCCTGTACAAATGAATTAGGTAATAGTCACTGATCGTCACAATTACAAATGATCCACCGAGAGTCTGTGCGGTTCTACTAATAAATCAGTGAAATCCATGTATTTACTAATTGGATCAGTACACAGCACTATTTCATCGATCCCAATAATCGAGTAAATATATTTTGGTATATTTAAGTAATGACAACATTATAAGTAAATTAGTCGAAATTCCGGTGTCGCACTGCTTTTCGCGGCATTAATTTAAAATAATTGCTCTTTTCAGTTTCTCATGGCAGCGATAGCTGCAAACGATAACGATTATTTAAATACAATCTTATTAAATGAAATCAAATTTTCATTAAGATTACATATAGTAGCTTTTCAAGGAAGGATTTATTAGCATATATATAACGCAATTGGTCAATAAAATATTATAAGGTAAAATTGTTTATTATGTCGTAAATAGTTGATATACATATATATACTTACATGCTGAATACAGGCCTGTACCATGTTCGATGGAAAGATGTTTCTGGAAATAAGTTTTTGTGTTATAAAATTGATGAAAAGAAGTTGCCAGATTAATTCATTATTAAGATAAATATAAAATACCTAATTAAATCCAACAACGTGTCAGTTGTTGTAATATATCTTTGTGGCGCTTTCGTTGTATCGGCAACGAAGGAGGATCCAGATACGTATCCAGGTCGGATCGTTATCACAAGAATGATTCCAAGAGCGACGGCAGATATAGTTGTCGCGCTGTAGTAATAAATTGATCGCAAACCGATTTTTCCTGATTAAAAAATTTAAATTTGAATTACTTTTTGAAAAATTATAAACGACATTAATCGAGATTTATAATATTGTTGTGTAAGTAACGATATACGTGATCCTGGACGAACAGAATTTCACTATTATAACACGTTGATCGCCCAGCGTAAAGTATGTTTCCCTTAGAGCCCAAATATGTGGGTCGTCAAGACCCATACGTGCGGAAACATAGCTGTCATCCATATACAAGGTGTTAAGGAACTACATTGTTTGGTTCGTTTTTGAAAAATCAACTCAATCTATTCAATTATTATGCTTTTAACAGATTTAAAGTAGCTTAAAACTTAAGGTTCTTTTGGTCAATCTAAATGAGCGAAAGTCAACGAATAAGAGTAGCTGAATCGATCAAAATCTTGTGACAGCTGTAACAGTAACAGTAACGGAGCATGTTGACTCTTGATAATTTTTGGACATAGAAACTTGTATGTCGCCAGTAGAATATACGTGTATACTTTGCGAAAGTCCAAAAATATTTTTAGTCAAATTTTAGTAAAAATCCTTAAAAATTCGCTCACGACGAATCTGCCTCGATCAGTAGTGAATTGGACCTGAAAATAACTATTTCTTCACTAAATTTTCGAAAAGCTGAAGCAATCGGTGAAATTTTTATCGATTTATTTTTGGAGAATATCTAGAAAAATTTCTTTTCACAATTTCGTACAAAGTTTTTATACTGTTGCGTTTCATCTTATTTTACGTCTATCGAGTTAATATCAGCTAGACCGCAACGAGATAATTGCCTAGTTCCATATACATACGTATCTATGTACTGGAATTGAATTTCAGAACATATATATATATATATGTGTTTGGACACATATGTATATCGATAAAGCATGCGTGCCGATAAATCCATACGTGTACACATACTTTTATGCGATACAAGTACCTAGAATACGAACAAAAAAATCGCAAACGTTCATCCGTAAAAATAAAACTTCAGTTTAGGGAAAAAAAAAGGTCATTGGAAGTATCGCAATATTAATTACGTATTATGAGCACGATAAGCTATCAATGAAAAACTTAATAAGTATATATATATATTTTTCGATCATCTATTATATTACGAATTCCACTCACCTGACAAACTGAGGTCCAAATTGCCGATCGCGCTGACTATGCTGGCTACGATTAAAGGTAAAATAAGGCCACTCAGCATACTGAGGAAAATATCACCCGGGTATCGAATGTACATTATTTCTCGTTCGGTCCATTTACTCTCCTTGGCATTTTTCAAAATAAATCCGAAAGCAACTCCAGCGAAGACACCGATTACGGTCAATAATGTCAGTAAATTTTCCGACATGCAATTCTTCCATTTTTTTGGCCGGGCCATTTTTACCTTAAACAAATAAGTTTATATCTAATTTCAGAAGTTACATGTAATCTATTGTTGTTCAAACTTCTACATAATTCTAGACAAATAAATTTTATTCATTTAACATAACCGCGAAACACAGTTGCGCAAATGTTCCGTTGTGTCACTTCGTAATTGCAAGAATTTATGGTTTTAAAAATGATTAAACAAAACTTCAATGTTACATTGAAATATTATTTCAATGAAATATTATCAATGAAATATTATTTCAATGTAACTGGTATATATTTCTCGATGTATCCGACGTAATATTGCGTAAACGCAACGTTGTGATATTACACACAGATATTTCTGGAAATTGCCAGTGTAACGTTACACTGAAGTAACGAGTTACGTTATACCCGTATGGATTTGTAAATATAACAACTGTTGTGTTACTTTTTACTTCCAAGTGATTTAACTGTCTTTAGTGGGTTATCACATTACCGTAATGTTACACTCCATCAACATTACACGAATAACACCGAAGTTACAATAACATTTTTACACACACGTTACTTACCGACTGCACAACTTTTTGTTACACGACTTTAACGCTAAAATGATATGTAGCAGTTACGTTACTTGGATATCACAAACGAAACTTTACGTTACATTACTTGTTACTTTCATGTTATATAACCGCTACATGTGTCAAGAATAACATTGTTAAATTAGATATAACTGTCACGTTATATTGTCGCAATGAAACGTGTTCACTGGGTATACATATGTCTTTGCATTGTGATTTATTAATTCTACATGAATACAGATTTCGCATTATAATGTGTTTAATATATCTTATTAAAAACCGAAAACTTGTAAACTACTCGAAAAACATCTCTGTCGTAAGACAAGCCTTTCTAAGTAAATTTAGCGATCGCGAGAAACGATCGTAAAATGACTATAAAAGTCAAGTTGCTTTAACTAGTCAGTTGCAAAACTAGTCAGTTCGCTACTCTGTTATGTTATTGCTACCGCTTATATTTAAGTATGATTTCATTCTCATTTAATAATTTATAAAACGTTATGCGATTGCTTATCGAGTACTGATTAAGGCTGCTGTTCAGCTATTCTATATCTGGTGCACGCATACGCGGAATGATGACGGCAAAAGCAAGAGAACTTTTCCTCATTTTTTTTTCCCCCTTCATTTCTATCTGAGCTTGTAGGCACAGTTTTGTGCATTTTGGCATTTATCCGTTAGTACCGTCGCCATTGTGCGTCGAATTATATAAGCCGCCGCGACCCTCTAGCACTTCCGAGAGTAGTTGAACTCAGTGATCGTCAGTCGGTAAGTCAGTACTGAGAGTTATGAGCGTATTCGTTCGCAAACTATAGGTATTGGCGCGATGAAAGATTAGGTCCGTCCGTGCAAGCGGTTTTACCTACTCAGGAGCACTATCAGGTGTGTTCGAAAACGAGCCGAAAGCAAATAGTGCATCGTGATTTCTCTCTTTATTGCATGCATTTGATCGATACACAAAATTTTCTCAGCGCTCTCGACTCATTTTCGATCACACCTATAGTGTCCGGGCGTGTAATAACGCTTGCAGGAACCATCTATAGTAAGAGCGAACAACGTATTCCTGCTAGTTCTTATTGTTAGTTCGTCTTCCACTCACGACTTCTCGTTAGATCCTTCTTATCAGCGCTGCACGGATAGACGGACTACTTTTTACAGGAACTTTGACACCTAAGTATTTTATTAGCGTTTTTTGAATTTTAGATCAGCGACGTGTGGACGTACGAGTGTGACGTTCCATGAGTCCCTTCCTTCCTTTCCTTGTGGCTGCCTCCTCCAATGAGGAGATGTGCCAGACGTTCCATGAGTCTATGAATGAATGCGCTTGGCCCTTGGACTGTGAAACAATAGCTTATCGGGCGTTCGCCTGAAGCAGTTAGCTTTTGCTTTTCTTGATTGTAGGTACATACCTCCCACCACGCAGTTATAGCCCGCGAAAATCCTTCGTTCTGATTGGTGCATCTTAAATGCTTCCCATTTAAAAACTATTGCGAATTTCGGAAAACGCTTTGCGTAAGGTTACTCGGGGGAACTCCAGTTATCACCCACTTTCCGGATGAAAAATTGTTTTGGGACACTCGATATATGTGCACATGGAATAGCTGAATCTTTAATACGTTGAATTTTAAATCTAGCTTTGCTCGTCTGCTTCGATTACGGTGCAGTGAAATTTCCTCTACTATATCCACATCTCGAAAAAAATATTACATAATGTTTCTAGCTAACGGTCACCCGTGTGCTCCCGGGGCGTAGAGTTATCAGTCGAATTTTCGACATTTTTATTGTGTTTGGTAGACCCGATGATCAGTGATCGACACGCCAGTCAACGCGTTAAAGAAGAACATTCTTAGATAAGAATACCTGATGACATGCTCATATCTTGAAATTGATATCCATTCTACGATTAATCACGTGCGTATGTATACTACGTACGTGCGTATGTATACTACGTACGTGCGTATGTATACTACGTACGTGCGTATAAACTTTATTAATAGATACTTGATATAACACAACACAGACTTTATACTCATTGAAACTGGCTGTACCGGCTGAAGTAGGAATCAAATCTCGCGGCAGAGCATTAAGCTTTGAGTCCACGTTTTTTGTCTTCTCTAGTTGTTACATAAGTCAATTGAATTTATAATCAATGGACAATATGCACTATTGAAGGCTATATCATTACAGGTTGTGTTTTTTTTTATATTTTTTATTAGCACATTCACTAAGTCTCGTTTTTATATGTATATATATATTTCTCGTATATTTTATTTCTTCGCGTTCATAATACATGCTTCGACTGCATTCGGTTAATGATTATGTCAATATCTTATTGTTAATATTTTATTTGATATGGAAACTTTTGCAAAGAATTCTTACCAAGATGCAGTTGTTTTCTTTTCACGGGGAGAACTGTGATCCTACAATCCTGTCACCGAGTCTTCCTC
>JARQSW010000717.1:39257-54603 GCA_030142375.1 Calameuta pallipes | reverse complement strand
TTCGAGAGTCGGCATGAGTCGACACGAGTTGACACAAGTCGACACAAAAGTCATGTAAATGGAAAGCACCCAATGTAGTGAAAATTCGAGAAGTGAATAGCTGTTAGCCAATCGTTGTGCTTGTCTTCTTTTGAACCTAACATGCGATTGGCTAACAGCTATTCACTTTTCGTTTTTTCACTACAGTTGAGTTCCACAATCGATCCCCAGGACGTCTCATCGATTATCGTTTTTCGCAATTGCAGTCAACTTCAAGCTGTCGACTGCGTGTTTCGACATTTTCGGTACTATTACAAATCATCGTTAAAAGTTTCTAGATCATCTACGAATTTTTATTAACTTCCTGCTGATTGTCAAGTAGCTAAGGTACTTGATTAGGATATATTTAATACTTTTTTTATGTTTTTACTGGCTGCAAATTATAGGCTTGTATGTATTAACTATCAAATTTCTTAATAGCAAATGAGTCTGCATATTTCTACTGAATATTATATGCATTCATTGATTATTTTTTATCAGTATGTTATTTAGTGCAGTCTTATTAGAATTGACCTTTTACAAAAAGTATAATAAGAATTGTTTTCCTTGCATTCTGTTATATCAAATTGTTCAGAAAATTGTGTTTGTTTTCAATTGATATTTATATGTATGGTTTTTATTCAGTGTCGACTTGTTGTTTAATTAAACAATTTTTGTAAGTAAACTACAATTCTAGTAGCATATTATGAGAAAAACCTTATAATACAAATTCTCATTAGTGTTGACTATAGTTAAAATGTGTTAGGGATAAATTACAATTTGGAAGTATCTGTTATTTTTTTTTACAATCGATAGTTGTAAAATAGTCAAATGTCAATATGAAATTAAAATACTATGGTAATATGATATAATGTATTTAGTATTACAGTAATTCTATTACATAAACATGGAAGATGTCGCAGTACAACCTGGAAGTACTCAAGCTGATTTTATTCAAAATGAATTAAACTTTGATGTTGACCTGAAAGATCCAATGACAAATGCTGCTCTGAAGGACGCAGTGGAAAATGAATGGATTGATATACTTATGAATGGACAGTTACGTAGAAAAATTATAAAATTAGGTGAGAAAGGCAATCGACCAAATGCATCAGACATATGCACTTTAAAAATTATTGGGAAATTAGAAGATGGTACGGTTGTTGAAGAATATGAAGAATTAACGATACAACTTGGAGATGTTGAAGTTATCCAGGTTTGATGCAAATTATTTATAATAATTGGCATAATATTCTGGTGTTTATAGAATTTGCATATTATAATTATTAATATTATTCACACAGGGTTTAGACTTAGCAATTGCATTGATGAATGTTGGTGAAATTGCTGAGGTTGAGGTGAGTTCAAGATTTGGTTATGGAGACATTGGAAATAAACCAAATATCCCAGGTGGTGCTAAAATTTTTTATACTGTAGAACTAAAAGCAGTAGAACTTGAAGTAGATCTAGATCAGCTCTCAGTACACCAAAGACAAGAAATTGGGTATGCATTACTCCTAATGTTTATTATATAGTATACATTAGGAAGCAAATTAAAAATGTATTGATAAATTTTAAATTAGAAACAAGAAACGGCAACGTGGAAATTGGTGGTACATGCGTAATGAGCCTACACTAGCTATTCAATGCTATCGAAGAGCATTAGAGTACTTGGACGATACAAACGGTGGAATTAGTTACCAGGAGAAGGAGGGTGATCAATTTGCAAGCGATGCTGACTTGCAAGGTCTTCTAGAAGATAGAATGAAAGTCTATAACAATTTGGCTGCAGCTCAAATGAAATGCGACGCTTATGATTCAGCCCAAAGAAGTGTTGAAAACGTTTTGAGATGTCAACCACAAAATGTAAAAGCTCTATTCAGAAAAGGTAACTTCAGAGAAACAGCATCATCTGTCTTTGTAGTCAATTCTACAAAGAGATAAATGTATTATTACTTTTTTTTTTTTAAGGAAAAATTTTACACCTACGAGGAGAGCACGCTCAAGCTTACGCAGTGTTGCAGCAAGCAGCAAAATTAGATCCTGAATCAAAAGAGATACAACAGGAATTAGTAATTTTGCAGAAAAAAAATGCAAAGGATGCGCACCGGGAGAAAAATCTTTATCGTAAAATGTTAGGCACAAATAAGGCAAATGGTGTGGAACTTAAGAAAACTATAACTGAAAGTAAAAATAAGAATGTGGCAAAAGTCGCGTGGAGTCTTATTGGTGGAGCAGCTGTAGCTCTTGTAGGCATCTTCGCCTACAGATATACTTCGTGAGCTAATTAAAACAAAACAAAAGATTACGGGATTCAAGAAATAATCGGTGATAAACATCTGTATAGCATAACCTGGCTTGTTCCTGATCATTATTTGATTCCTTCAAATTTACGATAATATATGTTAATATTTGAATTTATTCATAAGTGGGAGGTTATTCGATTTTAAACTTTTTAATTGACATTTCCAAAGTAACTATTCAAGCGATTGAGGAAAAAAGAGAAAATTCCATCTTGTTCATTGTACTCCAGTGTGATTTGCTCTTTCAAATTTGTGGCTCAATCAAACATTAATTATATAACGTGTTGTATTTTGTGACTGATGATGTTGCATTTGTCTTCTATTTTTTGTAATTGTTAATATTTATTTTTATCGGATACATTCATGCAACTCTTGAACATGAAATTTGTTATGTTTATAATAATTTCTGTTTTCAATTTCAGTACGTATTTATTTTCGAAAACAGACATTCCAGACATATATTACAACCCTGACATGAAATATTTTGCTTAATTATTGTATGTTTATTTAAAAGAATAAAATTCAGATATATCTTATTCTCTTAAAGATATCCAATGTAACAATACTTTAACTATATACAACAGCAAGTACTATACATATTTGACAAATGCGTAAGACTGAAAATACGTTTAGAGGAAGGCAATAAAAATATAGTAAGAGTATTTCTTATAAAAATGTATTAATCTTTTCATTTTTACATAAGTAATACTGAACATCTTTCATTACTGCAAAGTGTCATTGCAAAATAGATTTTCTACTACCTATACACTATGGAATTATGTCCTATTACACAATTCTCATGATAATTCTATCTAAAATCTCCAAAAAAAAAAGAGAGAACCACTTTTTAGTAGTGTAGAGATTCCAGATACAAAAATAATATTAGAAAATTCTTTAAATACATATAAGCTCTGTTATTAAGTGTAAATAACAAGATCTATGATTACATTTCTCATGAAGAAAAAGATTAGAAGGAAATCTTTGACTTATAATCTCACAATTCGAGGGCATTTATCTAAAGATTCAAAAACGGTGGAAAAGGCTGCGTAAGATAATTTTCAATCGTGGGCAGCGAATCCATTTTACTACCGTTAGGGTCCAGCAATAGCGGAGACTCCGATACGTTCTCCATTGGTAATTCTGAGTAACTTGAATGATCGTAGTAACTTTGGTCTGTATTCTGGAAGCCCAAATCCTGATATCCTGATAAGCCCAGCATCTCATTACAATTCGTCTCAAATTGATCCACCAGGTTATTCAAAGGTAATGTGTCTGGATTGGCAACTTCCACAGTAACAACTTGACCAGAATTGATATCCACCAGTGACAGAATTTGTGGCATCATATCCACCACTGGTAACAAATTAGACATTTGTACTGAAATTCCTGAACTCTCAGTAAGCGTTCCAGTGCTTGAAAAGGAATGTGCATGCTGCAATTCAGCAGATGAAGACTTTACATCAATTTCACTAGCAATGGAAGACTTGTCCACTGAAACTGTAGTATGTGGATTGGTATTCACTTGAACTTCCTTTTTCATCTTCATGTTCTTAACTTTTGGCTGCTTTGGCTTTTCTATTATAGGTACCAGTTGACCATCTTCAGTTTTCATTAGCTTTACGACCTAAATTATAATTATTATTTCAGACTATTTTATTAGGGTTATGTACTTGATAGCAATTATTTATTTATATCATTGCATTCCTTACCTTTTTCTTCCTCTCCATAATAATTCTATGACAAGTCTCCATGTGTCGGGTAAGATGATGGGATCTTTTAAAAGCAGCACTGCACTGGCTGCAAGCAAATGGTCTAACTTCCTGATGTGACAATTTGTGTCTACTTAATAAACTATTTCTCTTGAATGCTCTGCCACATTCTTCACAAACGAATTGTCTCTCTTTATTGTGCACATAAAGCACGTGATCATTTAAAATGCTAACACTTGTGAATGTCTTGCCACAATGTTCACAAATAATATTTCTCATCTCTACATGCAATTGCCTGTGTCTATCTAAGTCACTTTTATTAGTGCAATTAAAAGTGCAACCAAATGTATTGCATGAAAATTTTTTTTCATCTTTATGTACACGTCGTATATGTTGATCACGAGCTCTTCGCGTTGTTAATTCTTTCGCGCAAACAGGACAGCTGAATATACCTTCAAGTGGGACCTCATTATTGACTTTACTAAGATGAAGAGCAGTTTGTAAATGACGGAAATAACTGTCCTTCTTAATAAATCCGTGACGACATTCAGCACAATAATATAAACCTGAAAACCCATTTTATAAATGAACCGGAATTATTTGATTGTAGAATAAAATGATTTACCGTTCTTCTCTATTTCAAGTTCCTTTGGTTTTGCAGAATGAGTTAATTTGAAATGCTCATTCGCCCTCTTTTTAGATGCAAATGTTGCGTCACACTGGGGACATTTATGAGTATCATGATTCTGAACGTGAATTAAATATGTTTGTTCCACATTAAAGGCTTGTGGGCATCGATCACATTTGAATTCCTTTTCATTATTATGTCTCTCCATATGTTCACGGATTGCCGCTTGAGTTTTTAACATTTCACCACAGTTTGAGCATACTTTACCACTTTCATATTGATGTTTTGCTCTGTGACGATTTAGGAGTACCCGCTTCGGGAAGCTGCGCGAACATGCGTCGCATGAATGAGGATACTTTGTTGCTTTTTCACCGTGAGCACGAAATAGATGCACATCTAGGTGTTTACGTCGCGCAAACTTTGCACTGCAGCGAGGACAATTATTCTTCAGATGGCCTTCTAAGTGCCGGTCTAAGTGTCTTTTATATCTGAATGTCATTGGGCACTGAGGACAAGTCTTTATTTCTTCTTGCAAATTATCTAAACCATCTAACTTCATTTGTTCTTTGTTCTTGAATGATTGTCTATCAAGATCAGAGTCTCTCTCTAAATCTGTATCAGAATACAATTCATTGTTTGCAATTTTTTCACAATCTTGTAAATCACTTTCACTGCTTGTGATTTCAAAACTTTGACACTTGTGTCCCTTAGGAAATAAACCTGTTAAGGTACATGAAGATGAAACTCCAAAGTCATCATATAGCGATGCAGATTCTTTGTTAGAATTACAAAGAGAATCTGTAATATCCGGATGTAAGACCTTTAATGTTTCAATGGAGTTTTCCATAATACGTAGAGTTGCATTGTTCATTTTAATATCACAGCTTTTTTCAGTATTTACCAAATTTTCTAAAATTATATTGTAATTATCAAATATCAATTTTTTATTGTGATATTTTATATTGTCATTATCTTCTCCATGCATCTTTACTTCATTTTCAAGGTTATCAGATTGTAGAAACATATTTCCCATTTTAATAAAATTAATATCCAGAGTAGATATTTCAGAATCAGTACTCTGATAATTTTCATCAAAATTTTCCAGTTGTAGATCAGACCTTGATCCATTAACAGACTCTGGGGATAAGTGTACCCCAGAATCCTTACTTTCAAGACTGCTCACACACTCATGTAGATAATCAAAGTTAGCAACATCATCATTTTTTGAAGAAATACTCTTCATTGCTTCCAACATTGAATCGTCCTAAAGAAGTTAAATAAGAGTTAAAATAATTTAAACTTATAATTAATTGTTGAATATATTTGATCTAAATATTATCTAACATCTGTGATTACATCACAAGAAGTATGTAATCTAGAAAATAAGTTAAAATGGAGTTACTGAGTCAGTAGACTGAATCAAAAATATCTGAATATTCAAAGAGAATCATATAAAGAAATGAATGAAAATTCAATAATCATACCTGATTGTCAAACATTGGAAGCGTCATGACCTCAGTTTGTTGACTTTCGTCCACGGACATTCTTTGTCTAAAAATCGTTAAAAATTGGAGAAAATAATGGAGAGAATATTACGTAATATGATAACTTTTTAATTCCCGTTAATTATTTTCTTTTGAATGTCTGATGTAAGTAGTATCTTTTCATAGCTCTCAAAAATAATTTCACAACGAATGTATAACCTGTAAAAGCATAGGTACATCTGGGTATATGAGTGTACATACATCAGCGGAAAACTTCATGAAACCCAAATCTTTCCACCAATGAACATCGTATATTCACGGTTGCTTAGCAACTTGAAGTTCCTACAAATCCCACATTTTTATAATTTCCAAAGGTTCTATAATAATAGTTATATGATAAATATTTAATAAAGTGATACTTTAAACACTTATTAAAACATAATAGAAATATATCAAGCATTTTTGGTCGATAATTATTTAGTGAATAATGCGAATTACTGCAAAATAAATTTGGTTACACAGCTTGGAAAACACATGTTCATAGTTTTATTTCTCTGGAATTTATTGAAAAAATTACATAGAATAATTGTTTGTCAAAGATAATTTTTAGTCAATAGTTATTTTTTATATTTTTTAAAATACATTATTATTTATACTACGCCGACGTATAGTCGGCAGGTATAACCAGAAAATAACACGGTGGCTTTTAATCCTTTTGATGAAGCTGTAAACTGTTGCTTATTGTGCGCCATTGAAAATTGAATTTCGTATATTTCCGTGAACTAGTAGTTGATCATTTGTGAATGATATTTACTTATATTTTTGTATCCTCCTGGGAGTATTGACGCTTTAAAGGTTGGAGTATGATGGATCTAACCCATTTCATCTGTCCAGAGGTTGCTGAGTTTAAGGAGATGTAATTATTAATTGGTACTTCAATTTATTTCAGGATAATCATATTTATAATATAATAAAGGTGATAAGCAGCTAATATATATAGTCTTATAACAATGACTGAAGCTTTGGAGTCACACAGCAAAGAAACAAGTATTACTGCGTTAAGTGAGCAAGAGCGTGATCTAGCTCAAAATGCTCTCATAGAATTTCAAAAGGGTACATATTCTGCGTGTTTATCCTATTTAAATAAGCTAGAGACTTTGAGACCTAAAGACCTTAAAGTCATGCACAATAAGGTTGTTGCTGAATATTATAAAAGTGACTTAAAAAAGACAGAGTTAATGAAAAAGAGTTTGAAGGCAATATGTGGTCATATGTCAATACCAGATTCATCTGAGACTATGGATGATGTCGAAAAGTGTGTTATGCGGTATAATGAAGCTGTCTTACTTTATCATACTAAGCAGTATAATGCTGCTTTGCAAATAATGAATAGATTATTCACTTTTATTGAACCTATGGGTAAGATTTAATTTTAAGTGTAGCCAATTATTTAATTATATTTACTATTTACATTGATATATATTTATATTTTTCAGAGGAGAGTTTGGCCCATAAAGTCTGTTTGCTTTTGATAGAGTTACATATAGTAACTGATCAGCCAGATGCTGCACTGTCTCTACTTAATTATATTGAAAGCCAGTTTATATCAACAGATTCATCCAAAATATCAGTGACAGATAAGGAAGGTCTGATAAAACCAATAAAGGAACTGAAGGAACAAAAAAAAGGTACTGTTGATGCAGCAACGGATGCCTTTAGAATAAAATTACTTAAGTGTAAGGCAAGAATTTACCTCATGATGCATCAATTAAAATTATGTAAAAGAGAATGGAAAACATTAATTTCTCTGGGGACACCTGTGGTAAGTGTTCAATATTTTGTAAAAATATTTCTGTTTCCTACAATGCAAAGCTATTTTTTCAGAATATATCTTCAATATTTCTAAAAGCCAATCTTGAATATCTACGTGGAAACTGTAAGAAGGCTATGAAGATTATGAATTCAATCACCACAGAAAATCTGGAATTTAAGTATGAGAGCTTTAGTAATTGGCTTTATTTTAATAAATTGTATACAAGTTTTATTAATTTTCTAGAACATGTGGTGAATCTGCAGCCGTTTTGTATTATAATAATATAGCATGTCTTTATCACGCAATGGGCAAGCCAAATTTGGCATGTTTTTACCTTCAAAAAGCATTACAAGAAAATAAGAATGCCATGGACAGTGTTCGAGTAAAAGATAATGGTATATTTTCTAATTATGATTGAATGAAGTTGATCGATCAAAGCCAATCATTCTATTGCAGATCCCTTATTCTCTCAACCTCTATATACTCTTGGTGGCAATAGACATTACGAATTAATGTACAGTTTAGGTGTATCCTTATTACACGCTGGTCAGGCTGGAAAAGCCTTTGATTGTTTTACAGAAGCCGCACAAGGATTGCACAATAGCCCAAAGCTTTGGTTGCGCATGGCAGAATGTTGCATTCACTCTTACAAATCCGTAAGTGTACATAAATATTCCTTTGTTAAATTCTGTATACAATACAATTTTATCTTGCATTTCATTTTACTTACATCATGATTTATATGAACAGTAACATGCTATATTTTCTTACTGTATTTAATTTTTTCATAATTTTCAGACTAATGAAATAGATTTTAACATTCCAAAACGTCGCAAGGACCTCGTTCAGAAAGTCCTGGGTACTGGACTGTATAGAAAAATCATATTGGCATCTTCTCTTTCAAAAGATACAAAATATTATACGGAGGGCCTCTCCTATGCCATACCTCAACCAACCCTAGAATTTGGCATGCTGTGTTTAAAGAATGCATTATTCTTACTGCCAGTTAATAACGAATTGAATTTGCCTATGACTCCTGTAGCAGGACCTCAGACTGTCTCCATGTCCTTAACTCCTGGCCATGCATTAGGTACCAGATATGAAGTATTGTTTATGTAAAAGTACCATGAGGAATCATGTTTGTAAATAATAAACAGTTTATTCTCTAGGAGGACAGCATGCAACTCAAGTATCTCAAGCAACTGAGGTGGAGGCCATAAATTTAAAAGCCAGCGTTCTGGCCGCTAGCGCTTATGTGTCCTTATGTCTTGGAGACTATGTTATAGCTTTGGAGCATGCTAAAGCTTTACTAAATATGAATAAGCTATCTGGAGCATACAGACTATTAGGAAATTTATATGCTGCTGAGAGTTTGATTTTTATGGATAAGATTAACGAGGCTATCGAGTATCTCAAACCAGAAAATATTCAGGATTTGAGTACCTATTTACCCATTTTGGAAACTTTGGATAAGGATAAGGAAAAAACAGAAGAGACTATTGTAACACCAATAGGATGCAAAGGTATATTTGAATTTCATACTGGGAATATTCTATATAACGTAAATTTTTATATTTTAAATTTATAGCTTATTATCCAACTAGCCTTGCCACTGGTAAGGCTGTACTCCGTTACAACTTGGCAGTGGCCTATGCTATTCGTGGTGAGCTGGATAAGTCTGGAGAGACGTTGAAACAGGTATCTGTTTGCACATAATTATTGAACAGTATTCTAGAGTACTGTATATTGTCATATATCCTCCACATAAATTTTCATGCAGGTATGGATGTCGAAAGGGCCTGACTGTGATGTTCCTATACAAGTAATAATGCTAGCATTGTATATAGAGCTACAGCTGGGTAAGCATTTCTGGTTATTCTCCTGTTTTAGTCTATCTTTTTTTCTCTGTATTATAAACAGCAGGGCATTTATGTTTCAGGTCATGCCGATATTTCGAGGTCGATAATAAAGCAACACTGTCCACAATATCGATAAGAACGATTATTTTCAAGAATTCAAGTTCAGCTTCACCATTATCGTATATACCATAATAACAAGCTTAAGGAAGTAACTGTAATTGTACTGATTAAATAAGAGAGCTGCGCAGTAAGGATTCAATTTTGCTAACATGAATTTCCTATTAAAAGCTTGAAGAAGTTTAAGGAGATTCATATTGAACTCAATAAATCATGAATCCTAAAAGGATGGAAAAAAAAAAGAATAACATTGGTACGACAATTTTAAAATAATAAACAATCAACGAATGGCAAGCTGTCTTAATAATATAGCATCCTCTCTCCACCTTCATCATCTCCATTTCTTTGAGTTCTAACTGGATGAATACCCTAGTAGTATAGGTCAGAAGCCAAGCGATACTGCGCGCTACGCAGTGCTGCGCTAATCTTCTCTCGTTTTATCGCCATGGATTTATATTTATGTTACGTAGCACCATTTTTAAACATGCCAACGTATCGAGCGTAATGTGGCATATAGCGAGCAATTTAGCCACACGGGTAGCTCAAAATTCAGTTCCAATATCGGTACTGGTCCAGTTCAGGCCCTTCACTTTTGTAATAGACTATACCTTTTCCGTTGTGTCCATCGAGAGTTACCAATACTAGGGCAGATTGCCCCAGCACGCGGGCCTCCTACAATACTACAGGAGTAGGGATCCGGAGTAACGATTAGGTACACTGGTCTTGGATTCTGATTTCTGGAACGGGGTCGTAGGGGGCAGCTACGGTGTACAACGAAAACAGATCACACGCAGACGCGAACCCGCGAGACTTTTCACCGATCGCGTAACGCTCTTCCCCTACTTCCTTGTTCGTTGCTTCCCTCAGTCGTGTTTACGCATCCACCCATGATATTTTTGGGACTAGTACAAGCATCGTTCATGGTGTACGCGAGTTATTCATCGTTGTTATCCTCATCATCGTTGTCCTACATTTTATTCCTGTGGCGGTGGTGCTGTGCTCTTCGTGACCTTTGAAAGGAAAAGAAAAATATTTGAAATACATATTGAAAGCGCCTGGCGTCTGTCTTGAAGCTCTGTGCAACTTGATTGTATCTGCAGAGCCGTGCACCGCGTCCCTATAGTTGATGGGACATTGTAATAAATTATGCGTTTACTAAGGGTACGTCGTGTTTAGAGATTGTGAGGATCTTCAAGATCGTGGATCTATTGTGAGACTTTCTCTCTGGAGTACAAAAGAAAAGTAGAAAGATGGACGTGAATATTGAGAGGGAATGCAGCGCCCTGGGCGGCCTCTTTCAGCAAATCGTCAACGATATGAAGGTGAGTTATGGGAGTGACAGCCGTACCGGATGCACCTTCTACTGGAGTCGCGTTTTTGCTTTGGCTTTTCTTATTTTCTTGTTCTATTTTATTTTTTCTTCACTTCTTTACGCCTTCTGTTTCTTATATTTTTACATCTTTAATCCTTTTCTTTCTTATTTCTTTTCGCTGCTCACTCTGTTATTCTCTGGTAAACGCTCTTTTTTTGCTTTCTTGTTCTATTTCGTTTCTCCGTTGTATCGTTTTGTTGCATTCGCGAAAACTTTATTTGAGCGCATGTAATATCACGTAAATGTCATGGGCATCGATTTGTATTTACACCTTCGTCCCCCCTCCCCACACAAAATTTATTACCGTGAAAGCCATGAATAAAGTATGAAATTGTTTTTGGAGTGATTTTTTGGTATTAGTTATAAGAAACTATCTCAGACGATATTCCAATTATTCATTATTTTATTATATACTGCTCAATCTAATTTTTATGACCAAGGTAAAATTAATGTTAAAGTGCCTTGAAATACACTTATATCGTTTAGAGATAGAATGTATGTCTTTCTGATGGGGATGCGTTATAGTATATGATTCATATCACATATTGAATTTCAAAAAAATATTGTACAGTAACAGATAAAAATGATTATGAGAGGCAGATATATCAGTGTAACCAATATTAATGGGTAGGCGTATATTTCTATCTTATCTGTGACAAATGGGCATGTATACTGTAATGTAGTAATTAGCTCATCTTTCTAGTTTTCTTAATATTTCCTCCTTTTTATACATCCAAATAAATAATTTATAATAAATTCATTTATAATATAAATACATTTATATTATAAATGAAGATATATATATAAATGAAGCTAACTGAGATTTGTAATTTCTCAAACCATTGTTTCCAGAATGGAGCTCCATTATGGGAAGATTTAATCTCCAAGGCAACAAAGTTACACACGTGTCTCAGGTGAGAAAAAAGAGGATAAGACTGCATGATTATACTTAAGAATATTATGAGTGGTAATATTCCGAAACCGGCATTGAAAATTCGGTCATGGAATGCAGTAAATTATTATTAGGTGAAAACAGAGTAATGGCGGCCACTGAAATGACTTACATTTCTTAAAATTATTCTTGATTAGAAATAGTTATAGAATCGAATTAAAATCGAAGTATCTACGATGTTACTACAATAGTCAATATCATTCTTGCGAAGATACTTTTTTTAAATTATTAACAAGCTCTGCGTGTGGCGCCATATCCTATGCGTAAATTGTAATATTATAAATATCAGGATAAACAAAGTTTCCCGTGAAGCACGACGGCTCGACCCACTGCATCTTATGCATACGTACGCCCTTGAAAAAAGATAATTTCGCGGATGTGATACCTTCAGACGGCAAGTGCTTGATATTATCCTTCTGATTTTTTCTCTAAATTTCAACCCAATTGGCTAAGGGTTCTTCTAATTAGTCAGAGTTCTCAATCGAAACATACGAGACTAAATCTTCGGATTTGTTCCGCATGCGCCGTCTTGAAATGACGAATGCTGGAACAATGTTGCAAATTTGACTGTCATCTACATTTGGAACATAATTTTTTGTGGAAAATTGAATTCTCAACGGCCAAGCGATTAAATAAAAATGTTGTACAGAGATTTATATAAATTATTAATGTTTCGAATCTTTATCCATGCATCATTTTGAAATCGGAAGTGAAGGACATGTGCAAATGTTCCTGTACCATCCACATTTGGAATTTAGATTATCGTAAATTACAAGTCGATTTGTTCAACGGGTCGCGCGTGCACACCCCCCTCGCCCCACACATATGTACTTCTTTTGCGATAACGAATACATCAGATACGACCGCATGGTTCAAGCGGTCGTGCTTCGCAGCAAACCGGTTTACCCCGATATTTTTTTTTCATTCTGTAAACAACTCTGTTTAAAGGGGTACAGAACCTTATTGTAAACATCTGTTAACCATCATATCTAACGTTCCTCATCCCAATGGTTTTAGGTTTCTTGTTAAAAACGTTATAATATTATAGTCGTTTACCTGACTTAATCATGAGTATGTAGTAAAAAACGGATTGATTTATTTGTAGAGCTGCAATACTGGCGATTTCGGCGTATCTCGAAGCTTTTCAGAAGATTGCCGACGCGGCCACCAATGCTCGAGGTGAGTGAGTTAATCCTATTTTGAACTTTAAGGTAGTCGTCTGAAAATTTCCTAAGTCAAATTGACATCTACATATAACTTGTTTTAAATCTACAAATAAATAAAAAAAATGTAGCAAATCATATTTTGAAATACTGATTTAATAATTGCACAATAATTATGCTCCTATAAGCAATTTATAACGCTTTTGAACTTTTGTTACATGGATGACGTTTGACTAGTATTAATTCTAAATAGTGCCATCTGTAAATACATTTGCACGGTTGGTAGTTGAAATTAACCTTCTAGCAGCATGTGGTTACTAGCAGTCACTAGCCTCAAGTCTATAATCTTGCTAAATAGAAGTTGTTACAAGTGAGACATTGTGTAAACTACACACTGATAGACGTTTCGTTAAAACATCGCGTATAACATAAATAGAAAGTAGTATCAAGATAGTGTGGTAGAATTATGCTGACCCTAAAGTTGACCCTACATTTTTAATGCCTGATCGAAAGAGTTTAATCAGCTGTGTCTGCTGGCTCAAAACAAAACTTGTTTAACGTCTAGTTAAAGAGATATTAATTATTAAAGTTGCGCAAAATGAAAGTGGTGGGAAAAAAATGGTTGTATGTAGTCGGATGTCCTTAATTTTTGAAAAAAGTTAACAACTTAACCAATGCATTAAAATGTAAAAATATTAACATCATTTACCGTATAATTATTGAGAAGTTATTGTTAAACGAAATGCATGCAGCGCCTGTCTCTCTCTTTTGCGTGTTCTTTTCCCCAACCGTAAGCATTAAGGAAAAGACGATGATGTGGATTTGGGCGTTCAGTAAACAATATGAATTATTTACCAGATTAATTATCATTTGCTAGTATTAAATTTACATTTTTTATATATATTTATATTTTTCAAAATGAAATTTAACAAATTATAGTTGGTTGAGGAAAAAGAAATCCATTATTTTTACGTTTATTTCAAGACTTTATTTAACATGGTTCGGATTGTCCGATTTGGGTCAAATAAATGCACCATTTTGTTTTATAAATTGTTGTCATTTTAAAGGTAACTTCATAATGCCTCTCTCATAGAAGCCCTGGTCCTTATTGGCGGAAAACTCGACTAAGCGATTTTCACAATCTTTTCTTGATGCCAGTTTCTTATCACTAAGGAAGTTTTGCAATTATAAAAAAGATGGTAATCGCTGGGTGCCAGGTCCGAACTATAAGGTGGATGAATCAAAACTTCCCCACTTAAGCTCCCGGAGTTTCTGGCGAGTCACTATAGACGTGTATGGCCTGGCGTTGTCCTGGTGGAACACAATATCTTTCCTGTTGGCCAATTCTGGCCGCTTCTGGTCAATCGCCAGCTTCAAACGGTCTAATTGTTGAGAGTAGAGGTTCGAATTTAGTGTTTGGCCATATGGAAGCAGCTCATAGTAGATGATTCTTTTCCAGTCCCATCAAATGCACCGCAAAATCTTCTTGTTAGTCCTGGTTTGGCCACCGTTTGAGCCGATTCAGCACGCTTTGGCCACATATTGTCGTATGCGACCCATTTCTCATCCCCAATCACCATCCATTTAAGAAGTGGGTCGATTTCGTTCCGTTTGGCCAAAGTATCGCAGATCGAATTTCGATCCATCAAGCTTTTTTGCGTCAAATCGTGTGGCACCCAAACATCGAGGTTCTTTTTGAATCCAGTTTTATGCAGATTCTTTAAAGGCGTTTTGTGGTCGATCTTTAGCTCCTAGGCGATGCTACGACTGCTAACATGTCGGTCTACTTCGATCATTTTCATGATTTTATCGACATTTTCGACGAGGGGCTTACCTGTGCGAGGTGCATCTTTAACCTTTAAAGGGCCGGAAAGCCGATATATCGGCTCAAAAACATAATGCTAGGATACCTCTTTATCCTTAAGTAA
>JARQSW010000717.1:0-37749 GCA_030142375.1 Calameuta pallipes | reverse complement strand
TACCCCCCCCCCCCCCCCCCCCCCCACCAACCGAAATACTCTTTCAAAAGTATCCTCACTGGGTCAGATATAAGGTATTTTTACATGGAAACAATGAAATCGAGTTTCGAATACAGCCTTGACAATAATAATAAACATGCTCTGTATTCGTTATTTTTATAAATGCAAAAGGCATTGCTTATTGTTCACAGATCTGCTTAATCTTTGATTGATAATGACATTTTTTGTACTTTCGTGCGACATTCTGGGATACAAAGGCACCCCCAACGTTTCGGAGGGCCGCAATTTTTTGCACTTGAATGTAAAAGAAATGTTGAAAATCGGGAAAAAACTTTTTTTACATAAAAATATTCATTTTTCTTCTAATTGACTGATCTTGAATTTTCCAACGGAGTTTTAAAGAGGACACACAGGACCATTCAAATACGATAGTCGTTTTTTTAATCTGTAAAAAAAGTATAATTATATTTGAGCATATGAAAATCGATAAACATTAAACATTGAAAAATGGGAAGACATTGAAAAATGTATTAAGAAACTATTTTACACCTCTGTAAGCATATTTTTTATCCAAGCGTATGACAGTACATCGATGAAAATTTGAAACTAAATAAAAAAATCGATGATTTGATCATGAGCATGGCAGTTGATGGACTGTACACTGTCCTATGGTCTTGCTCCGATTCCGAGTCCGTTAATTTCTCCAGGTGATTTTCTTCTTCGTCAGAAGCATTGTTATTTATTTCTTTTCTTTATCCCGATTGAAACAGTGCGCTCATTGGTGCGATACTTCGGAAATTATATTGCGTCACCATTTTTGACCGTTATGCTCTTCAAAATGGTATAATTTTATACACATTTTTATTTCACAAAGCATACTTAATTCAATGTAACTGCATTAAACAAAAATATTATAATAAAAGCAAAATAACTATTCGATTTATTTTATCCACTAAGATGTTTACTTCATTGTGGGTCGCAGAATATGAAAGTCATATCATAAATTAATTTACAAGATACGGAGCCTTTGAATGACGTAATTATACGTGAAATATATTATTTATAAAAAAAAGAATGAAATTGACTTATCTAAATGAAATACCGGAATACCCCAATCGGAATTAAAGTAAGTACTGCTCGGCAGGCGTTCACTTACAGATTCTCCTTCCCACCTGGCCCCACGCCCAAAAAGTGAAATTGAATTATGATTAATGTCTCAAGCCCAAAATATCGTCTGCTACCTCAGAGTCGTAGTTTGAAATTCCGTTGGGGTACATTTGTAGTCTAGATTACCGTTTAAGGGTTAAGGATCACGCGTTATCTGTAAAATAATTTTCGCAAGGTTACTTAAGTATCAAGGATAATCAGAGTCTTATTATATCTAAGGAGCGACAAAGGAAATTGGAACGGCGCTAACAAGGATATGTCTTCGTCATAAAGCGGTGGAGACTCGTATGAAATCTTTTACCAGGTAAGCTTTTAATTATTAATACGCAATTTTCGTTCAAAAACTTTTTTAAACGTATTTCTCATTGATATACTCTTTCTCGTTTTTTGTCTCGTTACTAAAAAATTAAATGGCATTTGAAACTGTAACCAGCGCAATTATGGATTGCTTGGTAATGCCACTTCAAGAGAAACTGGAGGATTGGAAGAAGTCGCTTATCAATTTGGACAAAGAGCACGCTAAGGGTTAGTGGATAAGTTACACTGACGCCGTTACTATAATTTCCATTCGATCGAGACAAATTTCTATCTCTGTTTACGTATAATTTTTCGAAAATGTCATAGAGTACAAAAAGGCAAGGGCAGAGCTAAAGAAACGTTCTACGGACACTCTACGACTGCAGAAGAAGAAAGCTCGCAAGGGTCAGGCACAGATTTACGGACAGATCCAGGGTCAGGGTCATATAACGTGTTCGAGCGATGCTGAACTCACGAGGCTTTTGGAGTCCTCGGCAGCAGTTGTCCAGGAGAAACGTCTCAGCCTGGAGGAGACCGAGAGAAAAGCAGTACGCGCTGCGCTTCTTGAAGAACGTGGAAGATTTTGCCTACTTGCACGATTTCTGAAACCAGTACTTGTTAGTAGAGAGTTCTCGAAATCACTAGTATCATTAACCTGAGTCAAGTCGGATGGAGATGATTTAATGCTTAATGTGAATCAATGCCATTTTAATTTAAACGACATGACGGGTTCTGATGCATTGCACTATTTAACGTTCGACCTAAAAAACAAACACAGTTTTCATACTGAAATTATATTTAGGATGAAGAGATTGCGATGCTTATGGAATTGACGCATCTCCAGGAAGTTTCTGATCAATTACAAAGACACGCCGCATCACCGCATCATCTGCCACCTGCTTCGGAGCAAGTAATTGCTGACATCAAAGGATGCGACGCGGCCCAATGGTCCTTGGCCACACCACCCTCCAGCCCTTCTTTGTCCCTGGGATCACGAAAAAGTTCCATGTGCTCTATTAGCTCTCTTACGAGTAGCAGCAGTGGATCTTGCAAGAGTCATCCAAGTCCATCTAGTCATCCATGGCACAGATCTCTGTCCCAGGTAAAGAAATAGTTATTTTTATCCCTTTAGGAGCAGAATATTTTACAAGGCAGGGTATTTTATTCACATTTTTCTTTTTAAATCTCTGCATGCATCGATATTTTTTCGTTATGCAATTGATACGCATTGAGCTCTGCACTGTCATTGTAGTCGCTGTACGTTAGTTTCTAGTCCTTGGCAAGGATGCTGGACGAATCTTAGCTTAGAGAACGTATGCAGTAGTCGATGTTGTACTCGTTGTAGCCGGTTGGTGTCAGGCTCTCCAGCGTCAGCAGCATGATGACTCTTCGTCATTTAACTGGCAGCAGCTCCCGTGACTCTGGGTTTACTTCTCAGGATACTCTGTACACTCAACCAATTTCTGAGCACCAGGTAAGGTAGTGGCTCTGGTGTTATGATATATTTCTGTTATATGTACACTAATACCTCTCATAAACACAAGGAAACCCTCAACTGTGTAAAATTCACAATAACGTAATGATCAATTGCCAGTTTCTCTATACTCTGCCTCGTTTTATGTGGAACCACGCTTACTTACTCACGGAGGAGGTCTCGGCACAAACGCAACTTGAAAAAGTGTGGAGTTTCATTATTGTCCGATGGCTGGTTTTAAGTATTTCATTATTGAGAGGTTTTATTGTATATCCTATTATCTCTTTGACCTTTTTAGCACCGGCTTCTACTGCACGATTTCATCATTGCTGTAGGAGTATTGCCTCTTTCTAAGTGGGATTTATTTTTCTCCCAGGTATCAAATGCCTCTTCGCACAGCAATCAGAGTACGGGATGCACCATTACTAGACCCATTACTACTTCCACGTGGCCTGATCTTCAGGAGACATCGGTTCAGTTTGATAGGCAGAGTCAGAGTACTGTCAATGAACGACCTCACACAATTTCTTCTGGTAAGTGAAAATTAATCTGTTCTACAATAGTATAGTGTAGGCTGTGCTACTTTAGATCGTAATGGAAAATTATCATGTGAGATAATCAGTTTAAAATAGCTGTGAGAATGTGATTCTATTTTAAAGCTGATTTTAAATAAAGTAGTTATTATTGGAAGTAGGTTAATAGTTTAATTAGTGTTTCATTTAGATTCTTTTGATTTTAGCATACGAGAAAGGACATCATAGACCAGCACTCAGCGTATATACATTTCAAGCACCTGAGAGAGATGTTAGTGGCTGTTGTCATAGTCAACCAGCGTCGCCCGTATCATCATCCTCATCCTGTTCCTCGTCAAATCAACAATTGACCCGAATACAGTTACGCAGGAATAACGGCGGCAACAGACCACCTATTCCTAGTCGTTGTTCCAGCTTGGAACGGCCAAACGTTCCAGCAAAGACTGAGATACCTGGAAGTCTTAGGGGGAAACCGAAGCTTCCTTTGCGTGCACATTTAGCAAAAGGTATCAGTTACACTAAAGATATCACCTTCTATTTATATATTTTTTAAATCATTTTTATATCTTTTAGAGTTAGCATCGCATCAACATCAGCAACCAATGTACGTGAACATGCACGAATTGGCAAGTTTGGCAGCTAGTCGAGCTCAAGAAATGCAGCTACCACTTCCCCCTCCACCGAGTAACGCACCAGGGCCAACAGCCGACAAGGTAGACAGTTTTAAAATTGTTTTGGAACATTTTTATTTAATCTTTTTCTATATTAAGTAAAATTTTTTCTTATTCAAGACTGATAGTACTGAAAAGGATGGCGGAAGCTTAACGTCCGAATCAAGCTTAGAGTCTAGCAGTGGTTATGGAAGTCAGACGACACTTCCACATTCTCATTCTGTACATAATCAAAATGATGCCAGCTGGAACGCAGCTCCGTCTTCCTTTTTATCGCGTAGAGGATCGATGCAACAGGCAACAAGACCTGCGCCACCCGTGAGGCGTACTTCAACTATAATCGGAGGCACCTACAATAATGCTCTTCCTTATCCCAATGAGGAACATAGTAGTGAAACTGCTTGCAACGAGGCTGAAAATCTTCCACCACCTCCTGCATTTTTATTGGAAGGTTCTTCCCCCACAGCCAGTCCGACGCCGCAAAGGTAAATTTATTCTTAATACGAAGGTGATTGGATAATCGGACATTTAATAGAATGAAAGTTAAGTACGGTCTATGACGCCTCATCCGTTTGATGCATTGCACAATGCTTTTAAACACTACGTACAAACTTATCTTCTTCACCAAAATAAGTACTGCAGCATTTCATCTATCAAATAGAACTGTCCTTTCTCTCACATCTTTACTTTCTTACTATACTTCCTATATACTTGATACAGTCGATCGATGAATAAATTTGAGGACTAAGAGACTCTTATGCATTGAAAATCAGAGTGAGAATATATTTTAAAATATATTTTACTAGTAGACGGACTATACATTTAATAAAGTTGTAATTAGAGATGGTGAATTGAATAAAATATGAATATATACATATAACTATTTGAACAATTTTATAGTTAAAATTTGTTGAACATTACAGTGTTGCGAAATAGCTTATAATCTGATCTGCATTCATTCGGGTCAATGAGAGAATTAAGTCATCGCGTAAGAGAATTATTTATACGATCGCTTGAATGGATATACAGGGTGTTCAAAAATTCGCGTTCTCGGAGGGCGTTGCGGTATTCGGAAGAAATCACAGATACTGGAAATGATTTTCCGTTTATTAAAATATGCTCAGTTTTTAATCATTCAAAGATAACCAATGAAAGCGCGGCGGCGATGGAGATAATAGGCACCTACGAGTTCTGATTTTTCTTCCTTTGCTTTTGTTTCGCTGGGACCGTGGAAGAAAACTCAGAGATTGCATGTGCCTACTATATCCGTTTGCCGCCTCACTTTTATTGATTATCATTAATCGGCTCTAATTTAAAAATTAAGAACGTTTCAATAAAATGAAAGTCATTTCCATTATCTGTAATGTTTCCGAAATAACATCATGCTCTCCGAGTACGCGAATTTTGGAACATCCTGTATAGTGCTGTCATTTTTTAAATAGTTATCCATTTATGCATTTATCAAGATACATTTATTAGATGTGGTACGCAAATTATACGTACCGTATATAATTATAGAATAATATATACATGAGGTGTAATCTATTTGTGGGTAGATATCATTTTGGAAGGCACTTATGTTCAGTCGTGTACATAAACGTATTTCCGGTTTCTATTGTCACACATAATGTCATTGACTTCAAAGTACTTTTAAGTGTTAACTGGATACGAAGGACTTTTGAGTTATATTTTTCATAGGTGACAGTATGATTGTTCTGGGAGTAACTCTTAACCATTGTATTACTCAAGAGTAGAGAGTGTTTGAAATTGATATAGGACGAAAAGAGACAGGCAGGAAATTAGGGATGATTTTGAATGTGTGAAAAAAAAATCGTGGGTCATACATTTGAGAATAATGTCTCAGTCATTTCCTGTCTCCACTATGTGTTTTGATATCCTGTTGATATATCTAATTTATGAAAATTTCATAATTACACGATCGCTGTATATTAATAAGCTGCCACGGGGAACTGAAACGAAGAATATTGAATTTTTTTCAGATCAATATCCGTATCGGAAACCGTGCGAACCTTAACGGAATTACGTCACACACCGGCGAGTCCGTCTCTCTTACGTAAATGTACAAGTTCCCAGCAATATGGAAATCAAAGCAGTACTACCACCCAACACAATACAGTTCTGCAGATAACCCGTTGCACCGTTGAACGCTCTAGTTCATCATCAACACGATCGAATTCTCAGGATCGCGTATCTTCTGGTGGTTCTGCCGGGTGTGGTGTAAATCAAGGACAAGGTCCGGGTGGTGTTGGCCAAAGTTTCATGGCTGTTCTGAGTGCCAAATTAATAAGCAGCTCATCGACCTCTACCACTGCCAATAATCCTGCTGGAAATAGCCCGAAGTCCTCTAGGAAATATTCTGCTGAACAACAACAGCAACAACAACAATCCAACAGGAATTCAAAAACATCCACTGGATTTTTAGAGACATTGAATGCTAAACTTGCTCATCAACAGCAGCAACAACAGCAAAGTAGCAACAATCCAAGTAGATCTGTCAGTGTAAGACGTATCATGGGGAACAGAGTCCCTATAGTAGATCCACTTCAAGTCAGAGATTCTTTAATGGACCAGATACGTCGTGGAACATCTCTTCGTAAAACAACTGGACCCATCAATGATCGTTCCGCGCCTAAGATTTACTGAGCTTCGACAACAAGAGGTACCATATTGAGAGCCTGCAAGTTCCTGGATTATTTACAATACCTCGTGCCAGGTTTAAAAAATCCTCATATAATATGGATAATCATCTTATGCCCAGATATGCTGATGAATGTGAATTAACAGCATCGACTGAATGAAAACACGTCTCGTAATTGGCTTCAATGAGCGGGGCGCCAAAAATAAATCATACAAACGACAACGCATATATTTCCAGCGATTTTTTTTATCATCTCTCTAAAGTATTAGGGATGTCGCGACAAAGTAAAAATTTCGAAATTATAAGGAGTTATTGTCTCGCGTAATACTGGCTTTTTGCCATTCGCATTCGTTTGTAAAGCGCACAAGACGGATTATGGATATTTTTCGGGCGTATTCATCCACGTCTTTACGCACTATTATCTACACGAAGAGCAATCCGTAGAGGGTGATCTAAAGAGTCTACAAATGGACGATAACATTGTTCGTATGATAACAGAGATAAAGTGTTTAGCGTTAACTTTTTTTAAATCGTTGGTAAGAGTATTATAGAGCGTCGCGCGTGTACGAAGTTTTTCTTCTCTATTTTCTTTGTGTTTCTAAGATAAATAGTAAAAATATAGTGGCGTAGCGTCGGTCACATTAGCACTGTGGGACCGCTACGCTTCTTGCCGTTCAGAGGAGTATCAATTTTAATTTTTGACTTTTTCTTTTCTATTTTATTAATATTTTACGGTTTCTTTTTCCTCCCACTCTTGGCATAATATTGAGAACAAATAATGAAACACAGGACGCTTATGCGCCAATAATATAAATTCTGCTTTTTTCTCTGGAAATAGAAGTCATTGAGACTCATGTCTTGTACCCGATTATTTCCATAAGGATATAATTCTATAATAATTTTTTATAAGTCTCGGCCTGCAAATTCTAAAGTATTTATTTGTCTCAAGATAAAAACATTACAGCCGGGACGTATGCACACGGCGAACAAAACATAATAACGAGGATTAGTGCCGCTTTGCACCTTGCGTACCTACGTTCCTTTCGTTCACGGGTGTCCAGGAGCCACAGTTAAAATCTTGCAAAGTATATTGGTGTACAGCCTATACAGCAAGTAATATCATAATATTTTTTATTTAATATATACTAGCAATTTAATAATATTAAGTGAGGCGAGAGATAGACATGCTCGAACTTTGCGAGAATGATTCCAGATAATAATGATCCACGTGTCTATCGTTGCTGTCGTTAATTTGAGGACATACAACTAAATATACAGCAGAAACGTATACACAATTGTAATTTACAACAGATAAAACTCAATTTCAACAATCGATAGACATTCGATCAAATATTACAATAGCTACTGGTAATAGTCCTAACGCCACTGTAATAAAACAATATTTAATGTAGTTACTGTCTAAAGATGATTGTTAATTTGTAATAATTATTGCAGTAGCAGTGGAAAAATTTGAAGATAATAAATAACGATACGGTATATTAATTCTATTTATGAAAAACATCCAAGTATTTTTTTTTCATAGATTAATGGGAGTTTAATAAATACCTAAAGGTGTATATCACGAAAAACTCCATATTTTTTTTATTTACAACTCATGTGCGATTTGTACAAAAAAATATAATCAATAGAAATCTTTAGCACGTTGAGAGTATTATAATAATATTTGTCATTAAGGGCGTTGATGCGTTTTCATGATTATATAATTATTTATTAAAAAGGACGAACGCTATCATCATTTTGCATATTGAACGGCCAAAATAAAAATATTGATAAGGTTTTGACTTAAATGCATGTCATAAACTCGAGCAACGGTGACTAATTATGATAATAGATATATGAAATATTCACTTGTCTCTTTCTAACAAAATATGTTACTAATTTTTTGACCTCCGCTTGGCCGTTGCAAAATGGTTTTCCCGTTAGAGTTCAGTGTTCCCTTACGTACTTCTTTCTTAGCTTCTTAGCTACGCTGCTGTCATTTTTAATTCTCGAGTATCCGTCTGCCTAAAGGCAGGCACAGAAGTAGAGTTATTAAAAGGATGTTTACAAACTAAACGAGCCGCCATTATTTCTGGCGGTGGGCCTTGTGTATTTGGTAATGCATAAATTGATATTAATTTATCAATTCTTTGTTCAGCATGATTTCTGAGGGTTGCTAGATTGCCATTTTCGGAGCTTATCAAAAGACCGAAGCTACCAGCTGAAAATTATCATAAATTATAGTTAAAAATAATTCAGGCGTTCTACTTAACTAATATTAATGCGTACTCACGCTTATCTAATGGCGGACAGGAGCAATCTGGATCCACGTTTAACTCTATGGTAGAACGTAAACGTTTTGGATGAAAAGGTGCCATTAAGTCTAATAATAGGCGAGCTTTACGCCATCTTCTTATGGCCACTTTTACGATACTCTTTGCGTTGCAGTATATATTTTGAATATCTCCTGGTAACGTGTCAGCACATATTGGACAGGAAGGTTTGCGTTCCGGAACGGCTAAATATTTTTAGAGAAATATTTTTCTGTGATGAAACCCTTTCTTCAGAAAGATTTTTAAAACTAGGTTAATTATTTAAAAAATACATACGCGTTGTATATAGATTCCTATCAAATATAAAGTGCTCTGGTTCTACTATCATATCTTCCTCGAGATTTTCAGATTCCTAATTAGAAAGATTACATACATGTATGAGAATTTGTCATTCTTCTTAAAAATGCTTAAATATTACCTTTGAACTTGGTGGATAATCTTTAATTTTTTTGGAATTTTCTAAGGGTGATAATATTTCTTCATTTATTAAAACTTCTGATTTGCTATTTTGCTCTTTAATAAAATCATCTGAAGGTTTTACGAATACTCCTGAGGGCCCTTCTATTCCTTCGGGCATTTCTAGATCGTGATCCACTTCAACAAAAAGTGGGTTCAGTCTAATATTTGTCTCGTCTGGTACTTCACCACTTCCAGATTCGTGTAATACTAGAGGTAATATTGTATATTGTATTAATGGTATTCATAAAATAATTGTTTGAGAACTTACTTTCAGGTGCTTCAGTTTTAATGGAATTCCTATTGGAATGACGAGATATTTCGCTGTTTTCTAAACCATCAGGTTGGATAAAAATATTCGAACTCTTTATAAAAGGAACATTCATCACTTTCGGTTCCAGTCCACTTGATAAAACATCCTCTACAATATCCAGAACCTTGTCCTCTGGTTCAACAGATTGATTTGTAGGTACAGCTATTATTTCAGGTTTGTTTGTACTTGATATGCCAAGTTTATGCTTTGAACTTGCACTATCTTTTCCGACATTTTTTGATATTCTTTCTGTTGTTTTTGAATCTTCTGAGGCAAATATATTGGCCTCCACATTAGAGTGATTAGATTTTGGTTCCACAGGCATGGGGTTTGGTATTGGCTGTATATCAAATTCACCGGCGCTACTGCAGGCTTGAGAAAAACTGTAACTCTAAAATAAAATAGCAATTTTTGAAGTTATCTAAATAAAAATGTTTCGTATGTTTATATTATATATATCTTACAGTTGTTACGAAGAGTTCTAATTGATAGTAATCGTAGAGTTTAACGTTGGCCGGTTCTGGACGGTCGACGATATTTTCCCGACTGACAATAAATGAAATGCAGGTTGTCTGACCCGTCAATTTATCAAAATAGATACTAACGACATCGCGCTCTTCCTCGAATCGTTTGACCTCTATTAGAAAAAAAATATACATTACAAAATAATCGAAATTTAACGTAAACCTACTTACGGGTCGATGGTTCTTCAATGAGAGAGAGAAGACTGGTACGATCTGGTATGTAACCACTAATCATACCAATTTCAAGTAGAGCCATGTTACTCTCTTCATCTGCCATTTTATATCTGGCACATGCAGTTATTCTTTGCATGGAGCATTCGTCCACAGATGCTATAGATTCAGCAGATACTGATAAATCAAACGCATCAGATCCTGTTGCATGAGGAACGTTGTACTTCAGATTACTCTATAAAGAGAATATGCCACAAATTAAATTATCGAAATTATCCCTTATATTTATTTAATTATATTAATACCTGTACTAAGACACATCCTTCGCCCTCAGCAAATACTTCCACCACTGTTGGCAGGACTGGCAAGAATATTTGTCTGCGGACAAGACGATCTGCATTTTGCATTCTGAAGACATGATCTACTTCGTTTCCAGTAACCAGAACAGAGAGATCGGTGGATTTAGTGGACATAGCGATAGCGTATTTGGTAAGAGCCTCTAATCCTAATACAGTATCCTGGGTCGACGTAAAGCCACCCTCCGCATTTCTTTGTTTAGATATCCAGCGTACGGCTTTCAAAGCTTCTATCATATTTTCATTACCACCAATTTTTACAAGAGACAAAATAGCATATGCTGTCATTTCAATGCTCAAACCTGCTGATGGCTTTTCTTTATTTTCCCACCAGAGTAAATCCTAATCCAATGGAAATGTATAAAAATAAAAATCATTTGGAAATCTATAGAAATCGATGATTCTGTCTCCTTACGTGCTGATGCGTTGCTCGAGCCATTAGTGATTGCAATGATGCCTGCGCTCTGGGATTTTCCAAAAGCGTGAGAGCATATGTTGACAATGTTGCTGTATAAAGGTCGTCATTGTTATGAGCAATTCCTTTTTCTAGACAGTTTAGAGCATTGTTGATAAGCAATGAGGATAATGGGACTCCAGATTCAAGTAAAGAAATTAAAATATAAGCAGTTAAAGATGATGAGCTATCTTCAAGACCACCCTAAAAAAATAGGTTGATAAATGATTTAATTAGAACTCACGATAAAGGTGTATTCATATGTACCTTCATACTCTTATGGAAGACTCTGCCGATTACAGGGAAACATCCATTTTCAAGTTGACGCCTAACAATCCACTTTACGGACAGCTTTAAATCTCGTTCGTCTATATGAATAAGTGATTGGGCTTGTGCGAATGATTTTACTACGAATGCTGTCAGCCATATTGATCCACCACTTTCTGAATTAGCGGCTCCAAAGGCAGAGTAAGAACCATCCGGATGTCTATAGTTTAATTCCCGTTGATATCCTATCGTATATAAGAAAAAATATATTGTATTTCTTAATTTCATTTTGAACTAGGCGAACGTACCCTTTTCCATGTTTTTAATGGCCTTGGCACGCAATATAGGATTTTGCATCTGTGTAGCCTCCAGATATCTTATAACATGAATGTTAGGTACAAAAAGTATCATATTCTGTTCACCGCAACCCATAGGAAGTCGCACCAAATTTTCCAAATTTTCTAACGCTGGTCCCAAGATGTCTCCTATCAAGGACACATATGCTCTAGCGCTATCAGGCACAAGTTCACTAGGTAATTCTAAATTCCAGGCAATCGTTGAATCATCACTAAAATCCTTAGGGCATACAAATGCTGATTTTGTTACTTGTACAACAAAACCTTCTGGTTGTACCATGATGGGCTTGATGATTGTATCCCTACAATTTTCAAGCGTTATTTATAAGTATTAATAATAACATTCAAGAAACATACGTATTACCAATAATTAATAATAGTATCAATTACTTAGTATGTATCAGGATCTCAGGACCACAAGGTTCTGCATAGTTTGGATCAATAGCGGCTGACACTGTTATATTTATTTCACCTAAAAGTCGTGGTTTTAGCATATATTCATGGACTATACTGGCTCTGGGCTCGACGCAGTACGATCCTGTAGGAGATGATATGTACAAATCCAGTCCTTCAGCATTTTCAAATGTAATCTTCACCTATTAAAAGCCAATGATACTTTTTTTTTGTTCAAGAATCTATAATAATTCAGCATTTTGTAATGACGTATACGCACTTACAGGTAAACTATGCTGCATGTAATTGAAGAGAGAGACTTTCAAACGTAATATTTCGCCCCTCTTTACACTATATGGTAAACTATAGTCCAGGAAGAATGATTGAAAGGCTGTGATTGTTGCTGGTGGGGCGATACCAAGTCCATGCTTAGGACTTATGCATACAGTATGTCCTATCCAATCGGTAATAGTATGCGGCAACGTACGTTCTATTGTTACTTTGCCTTCCTTTCTATGTAGACAGATATGAAATAATTATTAGGGTCGCTTAAATAAATTTTAAGTTTAATTTCCTATACTAGATGTATAATAATATGTATATCATTATTACCCTGTTGGTATTAATTCCCATAACCATGTTTCTGGGAAGTATGATCTTAATGTGGTTGTCTGATCAGGTTGCTGGTCAACATAAGCCATTCCGGTATTGCTCATAGTTTGATCTTGAAAGTTTAGTAATGGAAAGGCCAATGGTTTAATCATCATCTTATCTAAAATTATAAATTTAATAAGACTTGATAGCAACGATTGTTTTATAAATTGTTTTTAATATTTTATGCTGTCTAGGTACCTTGTAAAGTAGAACTGCGATACATCTTTATAACGTGTTTGCTGAACAATCTTCTGAAGTACGACAGTTCCGGACACGGTCGCGTTTCAAGGGTCAGATCGGTCATTACGATAACGCCAAAATCCTATAAATAATGAATTGATTGATTATAAACTTAACTTAATTGACAATCTACTTGATCATTTGTACATACGTTAAAGGCTTGCATAGCGTCCACATAATTTATTTGTCCAAGTATATTTAGCGCGTGTCTTTTTTTTCGCAGATCCCATTCCGGAGGCTCTTCCACTGCTGGTCTTGGTAAATGATCAATCTCTTCGGCACTTGTTTCAGGTTCAATATGTCCTGTGTAATTAAAATGATAATTTTATTTAGGACTCTTGATATCCAGTATCAACAGGATGCAAATGGTACCTTCGCAATGAGCCCAGGAACGTAATGTAGGGACATTGTTAACATCAAATTTCTTGAGTCTATTAAATGTTTGATCAATATCGATTATATTTGAAGCATGGCCAGCCAAGAAGCGAGTGGATTTATCTACGGCAGAAATTCCACAAAGCGACCAGGGTGCTGCTTCTATATGAAATTGTGTGGATTCTCCTGGGTTTTGTACGTCGTCGTGCCAGGCAGTCTTGACTTTATTTTCAAAACAATTTCCTACTTCGATTGTATAAGTTGTAGCTACGGTTTCTCCATCAGGACGTACATAATACAGAAGTAATTCAGAAATTGGCGCCATACTCGGTGTCACTTTAACGCTCAATGGAAATCTATAATAAAATTTTACAGAAACAACACGTAATTATATTTTGGAAGAAAAACAAATTTTTAATTTAAATTCTATACTAAGTAATCGTCAACTCTTATTTTACCTATGCACGGTATAACTCTGATCTGTTTTATTGGCTGATGATTCAACTGCTCCCAATAAGTTATGAAATTCTGAATAATTCAAAGCAGAATTTTTGTGTGGCTTGTGTTTGACATGACCAAAGATCAGTAAATCTCCTTTGGAATTGATCGAATAATGAAAAGGAATCGACATGTTTGCATCGTGATTCGATGGAACTGTATACATCACGTTAAAAGAATATTTTTCTCCACAAATTATTGGCTGAGATCCTCGTGCCACTGCGAGATAACTGTCCGATGGTGAATACCAGGGTGTCACTTCAATATATGCTGATGGTTGATCCATAAAGACCTTATGAAAAAGATCATTAAATATTATTCTGTTTGCATCAACCTTTAGAGACTAGGGAGACATTTTTCTAAATGTTCTAATTTTAACTTTAGCCAAATGCTTCTAATCTCAATACATACTTTTTCTGAAAATAGAACACTAATTTCGAGATGTTATAACGTCTTCCGTCCCTCGGAGGGAAAACATTTTTCTTAAGTTAATAGATTTTTATGAAATTTAGTAGTTATATGTTTTTGATGTCGCTGAATTCAAATATGATTTCAAATTCTCGAAATATAAAACAGCGGACCAAAGTTCGAAAAAAATTCATATACATATTTAAAAAGTTTTGATTTTAAAATGTGTTTTTAGGTCATTGAATTCATATTATATATTGAAAATTTCAAGAATCAATTTAGAGGATCCAACATGCCGGCCAAAATTGGAAAACTTTGAATTTGGAGAAGTACAAGTCTCAGCAACTTCATGAACATATAACAAAGTTTTATGAAAATCTATAATTTTTTAGTCTGGTTCGCCATATCGAATTTTTTAAATCTGAACTGTTATTTAAACTCAGGCACGTTATACACCTATAACTATAAAGTTTTATAAAGATCGGAAAAGTATAAAGTGAAACATATGGTCAGAGAGGTTATAAAGTCTTCCGGCTTTCTATAGGTTAATGTATAGAGTAATATACCTACTCTCCATCTTTTATCAGGCGAGTAATATTTAGTAGCATAATTAACAGCAGTAGCAGCAAAATGGAGCAGTACAATATTTTTATGTTGTGGTGGTACAATAAAGTCTAGGAAACCATCAGCGGAGGCGGTGAAATTTCGACATTCAACAACAACACTTATCCAATCCTCTTTGCCTCTCACTCTAAGACATAGTTGAATTTTTTCGTTTGGAGCTGGAGTATCGTCTTGGTACAGGACTCTCAGCTTTAAAGGGGCCAATATTTATTATTATTATTCATTCACTTCAATTAGGGGGGGGGGGGGGGGCTACGCCACTTTCAAGGATTAGAAAATAGGTCAAACTTCGACAATTTTTTGTGATGTATCTTTTTTTTTTGTATAAAAAGTTTATTTTTTAGATATATTAAATACATAGTATGATAAAGTTTTCGCAAAAATGTTACTGACGAATTTCTATAAATTTCCGAGTTATATGAACTCCCGGGAAATAATCGGCCGTATTCTGTATTGGAGGTGTGCACGAGTTTGAGACTACGGGTCATCTGAAATCAAAAATTCAGAAATTATTTTGTAGATGAGTAGTATAGCTAGAGATCTACGTACGATTTTTCCATATGATTGGCCATTTTTTATTATAAATTTTTTAATTTCGATATTTATGCAAAAAATAATTTTTATCTTTAAATGGCTGCTATTTGCACAATTTTTAATAAAAAAATCGTACGTAGATTTCTAATTATACTATTTATCTGCAAAACAATTTTGGAATTTTTAACTTTAGATGATTCGTATTCTCAAACTCTTATACACTGCCAATACGGAATATGACCGACGTATTTCCCGTGAATGTGTATAATGAGGATGTTTATATAGATTTTTCAGTAATATTTTCGTGGACGTTTTTTCAAACCATGAAATATTTAGTCAAAAATTATTGAATGTTGACCTATCGTTTGGCCCTCAAAGGTGGCTGGCGTAGCCCCTCAAAGTTTATTTGTTTTTGTATTACCTTTCCATGATATGGTAAACCAAGTTTGAAGTATTTCGATGTATATGGTATGAATTCAAGTTTCAATGCCTGATGCACCACAACAGTTTTGCTACTAGCTGTTTCAGTTACACCTGTACCAGTTTCCGTAAAGTTTGCAGTGAGTATAATATCGTTTGGCGCAACTGTCCAATCTGCATGACCAAGTTCTTCACCAGAAGCACGAAACTCTGTACATCCATCCGGTGAATCGATCTGTATATATAAATAATAAAGCAAATTAAAATGAATATAATTTCTATAAAAAATCTAAAATACTGTAAATCACGATAAATACTGCGGTTCCATATTTTATTTCTGGATGATTATGCTTGCGTCTCCAGCTTGCAGTCTGTGGTGTTAATTTTAGTATCAAAGTGCCCTTCACGGGTTTTCCGTAGCTGTACCTGTATAAAAGTATAAAGTGTGGACTGAAAAATCAATTCTTTTGTAATGCTAATAGCATGTGATATTTTTCATTACTTGGCGCATATATTCCAAGTTACAATTTCAGTATCAGCAAGAATATATCCTGGGGACTTAATCGTTACTTGAAATCTTGGCAAAATATATTTTTTCACTTCGAAAGTGGCCGTGTGTCCAAGATGGGGATAAACTTTATTCTTCTCAACTTTGATTTTCCATGTGCCCTAAGAAAGCCAAGTTGCAGCTGTCACAATTTTTGACTAAAAGAAAAACCTTCAAATATTATAATTTTTTGAATTCTTACCGGACTTGGTTCTGCAGACAGTCCAAAAGCCAATTGAGCCATTCCATGTTCTGTACTCACGTTTGTCCATTGTGCTACTCTTATCTCAGATGGATTTTCAATCCACACTTTTGGAATCTAATAAAGTTACGTGACATAAATGTACACAAGTTAACTAGGATAATTAATTAATGCATTAATACATTTAATACAGAATATATTCATACCGCTTTTCTATTTGGCTTCAAATCATGTTTCAACATAAGAATTCTAATGTTCACAGTTTGTCCTGGTTTATAAACAGGTTTATCCGTCTCCACGAAAGACACTATAGAGTCATGATCTATGAAAACTTCCTTTTGAGCGTTCACTAGGTAATCAGGATGCTTGTTAAATTTCATTTTAACCCTCAGAGTCGCTATCGAATGTTTAGTCATTGGAACTATCAACTCCATGCAAGCTTCCATACCTTTAGACCAATATTAATTTCACATGATTAGATACATTTATCAATTAATTAAATTTTTAATTAAATAATAGATATAGAAGGCAACAAAAATACAGAAAGCAGCGGTACTATCAATTATAACTTTCTACCTTAAATTCCTTCTAACAATATAGTAATCGAACTACGTGGAAATTCCAAGTCTCTCAGCTGTAAATTAGCTAACACGTAAGTCTATATTTGCATCATAATGTACATTTAATTATACACACGATGAGACATACGCGGTAACTCTTCTTAACGACGTTAACTACGTCTCCAAAAATTAACTTGAATCGCTGAGTCTCAATAGAATTATACCAAGAAAAGGTTGCGTCCCTTCGACCCACGTTAACTCACTCTCTACCAACTCTATATACATACAGTTCCAACTAGCGTAATTAATTCGCATAGCAATCAATAAATCAATTATACGTGATGCATGTGATACGAATAAATATAAACGTCGTAATAAATTTTTTAATAAAGAATAAAAATTCATTTTGATGCGACATAAATTCCTAATTCTTGTATTGAATCAGCATGCAGTAATTTCCAATAAATTTTGAAAGACCACTTCAACGTTTTATAAATTTTAATAATCAGGAACAGTAATGTCAACGTTTTTATTTATTCGAAAACTTTAATATTTTATTTATACGATCAATCAGTCTATACGTTCGATATAGTTTAAGGTTCGTTTATGGTGTAGGGTGGTAGTGGTTCGACAGAGCAACGTCCGCTCGAATCTATACAGAGTGAATTATCAACGAAAACAAATACGCAAATGGTATTTTTCATTAGTATAGGTGTATCAGCAGTTGGATTGTGTTAGCCATATGTATATATATATACACACACGACTGAATGAATAATAATACGATATAGTATGTGGATAGGTTTCCCATGTAAGCACGATGGGTTATTACCCCTTGGAATGGAGGGAGCCTAACCAATTCAGCTCCCTCGCAGGAAGCGACGACAATTTCAATTTACAATTTGTTTAAACATGCTTGGCTTCTAAGGGACGAGGTGAGGGTACGTGATAGCCACCATTATAAATGATTTATACAGATAACATTCCGACAAGGACACCTTCCAATGCAGGGTCACGAATTCCTTCTTTATTTAATATGTGTTATTAGAGAGCGATGAGTTTTTTAAATAGCAATCTGTATAAAATGATTTTTTTCATTTACGCATATGCTGCCTTAATTTAGGATGCATAATTTATATTTGTGCAACAGATAATCCCAGACAGGTCTTCCTCGAATTTCCTTATCTTGCACGAGGCGAACGAATGTCGCGCGAACCACGCAGGGCAAAGATCTATAGATTCGCTTTTAACTTTGTACCATTAAGAATATGCGTTGCTGAGAAGATAATTATTTTTTTTTTTAGGTTTTCGTAGCTATTTACAGGGTATAACTATAATAAGAATTGTTAGGGTACTCGATTAATGGAGATAGTGTGCCTTATCCTTATCCTGGATACTCGAGTGAGCTAATTACGTTGTCAAACATTATTTTACTAAAGGGATTTCAAACTTGCCAGTCCTCACGACCTCGTTCGTTGTCGCTAGTATTTCCTCGTCGGAGCCATTTTCTAGAGTGAACAATTCCACTAGAACATGAGCCGGCAATTCCACATTATGCAAAGATACACATACAGTTTCCGCTTCCCCAGCTAATAGGTGTTTTGGTGCAGTGAATATATAACCCCTGGAATTGAGATTTACGAAAATTACAATTAAAAAAGGGATGATCTCATTTTAAATTAGCTGCTCGCATTGTCTATATATGATTTTTACAATTTATATTATTTTACCTGTTGACAGTGCTGCCATTACTGGAATATAAACTTGCCAAGAGGCAAAGAAGCACAGCAATCCAGCCACTTATCATCTTACTAATTCGGATTTCCATTTTGATTAATTATTAAAAATCCTTTGTTCGCTCTAATGTCCGAAACTAAGTCACGAACATATTACGAACGGCTTTCTCAGGTCTGTTCGCACCTGAACTTTTATCGTATCCTTCTTATACTATATATATAATTTGGTCTATTAAATATATAAGAGACTTTAATATGACACAGTGAACACGAAGAGAACTGTTTGCGTACTGAATAACGAGACCGACTAGCAGAGGGAGACTTGTTCAACTCCTCTTATCATTGTCAGTGTCAGTATTGATGTGATGCACGCATGTATATATTTTCTCCGAACTTAACTACGTTTCTTCGTATAATAATTATACGGCTGTTACGGTCCACATAGAGTATAAAATGCATATATTGTACATATAATTTCAATGCGTATTGTGAAATTATCGAATTATTGGTAACCACGTTAAATCTGTTTCAGTTGAAAAAGTTTTCATGATAAAGTATGATTGCAAGAAATTTTTGTTATTTCCGTAATATTTTTCTTGGCAGATTATTAGCCAAATGTTTTTTGAATTCTCATAGCGGATTCAAAAGTAAATATATACACGGTTGAAATTTGTAACTTTCTTTCGTTTTGAAGTCTGTTAAAAAATGAAAAAAATATACTAGCCCACTTGGTCCATTTTTATTACCTAAAAATGGATTAAAATTTTACGAAATAGCTGTTCATTTTCGGTAATTTTCTTAGCAGAGAAATATTATCAATTGATTTTCAGTATACATAATTTGGGTAACTCTAAAAATTTTCTTACTTAAATTGTATTATTTTTGAAGGTTTTGGTTCACTATTAGTAAAACTTTCGAAGAATTTTGGTAATAAAAATTCACAAAAGTACCGATGTCTTTTAGTTACTTTTAAAATAAACATTGATGAACATCCAAAATGTTACCAAATTTTTATACGATGGCGTCTGTTAGAAAAGGATAGGATTGCAGAAACTTTTTATTTATAATAGTATTATTGTGTGTGAGTTCTGCGAGAGTGGATTTTCTCGAAACGGTAGAGGAGCAAAAAGATGCTGATGTTGTGACCTCAGATGTGACGACAGTTCAGCTTTGTTATCAACAACATGTTAGCACTAACTACTATTGGTTTTCCCCTTGGCTTGATTAGTCATTCGTTTATTAAATGTATTCATAGCCGGAATTGTAAATAGTTAGGTATTCCTTTTTTATCAAAGGTATTAGAGGATTGTGTCATATTGATGTTTTTAATTGTTTGAAAATGGATCTGAAAATTATTAGAATATGTTGTTTCAAAAATTATGGAACCCCGACGCCTTAGCACGGACACGAACCTGCTAATCTTACACGTAGACCGACTATAGGTAACAAACGAACTACTCTATTAGAGGAAATACTATGTATATTGTTTTATCTATCTGCAGGCGCTTTTTTAAAACCATTTGAAGTTTGACGGTAACCCACACGCTATCACCTCGACTTCTTTAAATTTTGGCCATTTTATTTCTAGTTCACACGTTTAGATTTTTTCGATTTTTTTCAGGTATCTTAGCAATAAAAGAACGTAAAAAAGTGAATTAAAAGAAAAAGAAAAATTTATTATTGACAATGTTTTTTAAGATTATTTCTTGAAATTTTGTACAAAAGGGTTTTTTGGGGTCGCTGATTACGAATCCACGGTCAGATTCTCAAAATTCAAGATGGCGGATCCAATACGGCAGACCAAAATGCCAAAACTTTCTGGATTCGGGCTCGGGGATTTTTGGAATGGCTGATTACAAATCTGAACTAAAAATCCGGAAATTCAATATGGCGGACTCAAAATCGAAAACGATGTAAATCTCATGAAAATGTATACGTGGAGGTTCTTAGGGTCGCTGATTACGAATCCGTGGTATAAATTACCTACTCTTCACAAAGTGGAGCTATAGAATTTGTCACGTCCTAGTTGTTTCGTTGTTAGCTTTGAGTAGTGCGAAGAATGACTGAATTTTAAAATGATCAATTTCAATTTTACATCCGTAATCAGTGACTCCGAAAACCACTCAAATTTACATTGTCACAAATATCATCGTGCTTTTTTATTTCGGCGGTTGCCATCTTAAAACCGCAATTTGAATTTCAGAACTGATAACGGACTCGTAATCACCGACCCCAAAAACCCGTATATACCAAATTTCATGAAAATCCGATCCCCAAAAAGATGTATACTTCGACGGGTTAATAGACCAAATACTTGGCAAATCTATGCTAAGCCAAGAACAGATACGTTACCCTATAAGATAAAACATGACGTATACAATTTTGATCTTTTCCAGGAACTTTTATATTTTATGGAAAACTCGGCAACAATTTACGTCATTATAATTAGTGGAACTGATGAAAAGTGTAAAATGATTTATAATTCAACTGATATTATAATTATACAAATTATCATTATAGTAAATATTCACGAATTTTTCATATAAGTGATGTATTGATATTTGACCTCTTATCAAAATTATGAAGTGAAATGAATGAAATCTTTCAGCTAAGCTACAATTTACGTAACTAATCCCTACTTCTCTCGTATATTCCCACTCCAGCTAAAGTCAGACACCAAATAGACACTATGGTAGTATAATTTAAACGCATAGCACCAGTTCCTTCTGCGAAAGTTGCTTCTCCATTGACGCTCTAATATTGACTACTGTGCGTTACTTGATCTCTTACAATTAATAAAGAGAACTAGAAACAAGAAGATCTGTTGTTGTATAATTCAGCACAGAAGAGATTATTATTAAAAAAGTTATTCAGTTATTTAGTGTTCTTGCTTACCTGATTAGTGAATCACTTGCACATTTGTAAGTACAGATTTGTCTCTCTAAGTCATAATTAGAAATAATTTTAATTTAATTTTCATTGAAACTACATAGTTTATTATTATTTAGAATTCATATGAATGTGAATAAAATGACATAATAATCGCTATAACGTAGCCGTTGTTGTTTTTAGAACAAATAATGGGAAACATACTTAACCATATTCATGGTTATCCTAATGATGATGTTATCAACCCTGATACAGGATTGACAGGAAAACAAAAAAGAATTATACAATCTACTTGGATTCCTATAAGCAAGGATTCTGCCACGTCAGGTGCTGCAATTATGTTGGCGTGAGTTTAGACTTATTGATTTTTTTTAAATATAAGGTTATTCAGGATTATTGCGCCACCTGAAAATGAGGATGGTTCGACTGTACCTATAAATACAATAAATTAAATGGCATAGAGTCATAAAAGAAATGCTAATTCTCACTTTGATCTAATGCTTTTTGTTAATATTATATATAAACTGAATTTAAAATCGGTGGATAAATTAATAAAATACAATTTTTTTAAAAATAGTTTTGATTTTAAAGTGCTAGAGATGTAAAATACGATCTACCTATGTTGCGATATTGGATTTTAATGTTAATCGATAAGAAAGCGCAAATACACAGTACTTAATTTTACTAAGTTTAATTTTAGCTTACTCAACTACAGATTAGTGGAATATGCTTAATATAATATACTTAATATAATATATATTTTTGTTTTCGTCACTGGACAGCGTATGGTAGAATTCAGAAAATTCCTTATGTTCCATTTGTCAAAATCCGAGTCCGATATCGCAACTCAACTATACGATTTACGAAATTGTTTTCGAGAATGGAATTTCAGATTATTTAAAAAATATCCTGAGTATCAGCAATTGTTTACCGCATTTTCCAACATTCCTATCGATGATCTTAAAAATAATCCCAAGTTTCGTGCACACGGGTCCAGTATCATCAATGCTTTATCGTCTGCAATTAATTCCTTGGATGATTCTGAACTACTGGTAGCTAAATTGACGATGTTAGGGGAAAGACATGCTAATCGTGGACAAACAAAGGACCAGTTTAATGTAAGTCGTTGTAACATTATTAATTTAAGATCATTAAATATCATTTTTCATGACATGCACATACACTTATATATTGCAACTATTGGCATTCACCTTTGTAAAGAATAATTGAGAATTAAAGATATCCTGATACACCTAAAATGTTGGGACAAGCATCTCGTACATCGAAAAATTCCATGTGCTTCACCCCGTTATTGGTAAATTGGTCCGTATAAAAGTATCATGTAAGGAACAGTGCAGCTTGCAGAAATATGCAGGCATTTTATTTGCATGAGAACTTATCAAATTTTGCTAAATTACGATTTTACAAATATGAGGTTAAGGTATGCTCTCCTGCCTACTTAATAATTTTTTTTCGTGTTTCAGAACTTGAAACTTATTATTTTGGAGGTACTTGGGGAATCGCTAGGATCGAAATTTACTTTTGAAGTTTCGGAAGCTTGGTCAAAATTAATCGATGGTGCCTATACGTTCATCTTTAAGGGATTCCCCGAGTAAACTTTAAGATGGAATGAACAATACATTTTAAAGCTACTGTTAGTAGTACGACAGTATATAGGTAGGGTTATGTACTTTAAAAATCTTTTTGGTCTAATGATATCAGATAAAATATTACCAAGATATTGTGTTCGCCGTTTTTCAGAATACGTTCTCAGGCAATAGCCGTATCCCCGCCTTTTTATAATATTTTATATTTAAAAAATGCATTTTATAACGGTGTACGAATAAATCCCTTAAAATATGATAGTTATTTTGTTTAAAAAAATGCCGAAAATCATCCATGTTTTCAAGTGTGCTCCTAGCTATTTTCCCTTAATAATGAAATAATTTCCTTGGTTTGTAACCTCATCATCCTGTGTACGTATTTTAATATAGAATCCCTAACACATCACGAAGTTAAAAGTATAATCTAGTGCCGGGTTGTTCAATACTTTCAAAATACCTTGACAATTTTGTCGGCCTAATCGTACTAGTTGAAAAACGCGGAAATCCAAGTTTTTAATTGATGCAAACCTTTCGATTTGAAAATTTCAATCAATCAGGGGATTCAAATTTAACCGACTGTCTTTTGTATGACTGACTCTGGAATTTGTTTTAACCCTTGACCGGTGTGGTGAAAATAATTAAGGGTATATTCCGTAATTGAACCACAGTTGTGGTTACTAAATTTCAGCCAATGACATCGATCGATTTTTGTCAGCAGTCAAAATCAATCGATGCAATTGGCTGAAATTTAATAACCGCAACCGTGGTTCAATTACGGAATATGCCCTAAATAGAATGTATGGTGCTCCGGCCACTAAGAAAGGAGAAAAAAAAATACCAGAACTATAAGTGATCGAACAATAATTAAAATACACATAGTAGAATTACTAAAAATCCTTAAAAACGTGAAATAAGCAAGAGTGAACAGCAGCTGAAGCCAAAAATATATAAAACAATGAAATGATTGCACCAACAGTTTTCGTTATTCGAACAAAAAAGTGAGTACTGGGGTGTCTAATACTCGACCGTACATTTTAAGGGTTAAGACTATTCTACAATAAATCGTAAACATTAGTCGTCATGGGTCATTTTTACAAGTCAATCGGAACAGTGAAAGAATAGAGAAAATAATTCTTATTGGCTTGTAAAAACCAGATACGACAAAGACTTACGACTCATTATAGTCTGGTCTCTGACTAGTTATATGTTATATAATAAGTTATACGCATACCACGTTTCAATAAAAATCTTAAGGGGATAAGTCATATAGTGTCAACAGCTATCTCGTAGCTCCAATCATAACAATAATAAATTACACAGAATTTCTGCATTATCTTTATCGAACTGGAGTGCAAGCATATTTGTCCCCAAGTATTGAAATATTATTTTCTTAATGAGTAATTGCGAAGTAGGAACATAAGATGCAGGCAAAATCCAACACAGGCATCCTAGACATTTGTCAGCCATTACACATAAATGTGTCATGTAAGTAAAAGTGCAGTTTGTAGAATATCGGTGCACTGCAATTACATCAGAACTTGTACATTAAGATACTGAAATTTTAGGCTTTCGCAGCCAACATTATCATTAATACTCATAGTTTTCGGATGGAAGCCGCGTCTGTGTTCAGCTTTATGCCAGACGCGGCTTCCATCCGGAAACCATGAGCATTAAGATACTCTATTTTGAGGTTATGATGCACTCCCTAGTTCCCTTAACAATTGAATCTGAGGATATAAATCATTTTTAATTTCTTCACTTTTCTTATTGTCATATTAACTATTTGTCTATTATTCTAAATTGTTGAACTCTATTCGATTATTCCAAAAAGATAAATTATGATTTACATAAAACATATTGAAGTATCGCCATGATAAAAAGGCAACGATATAAAGTAATCAATTACATAATTTACTGCGTGGTCACAGTCCCTCTATCACACTGATTGCCATTCGATTGTAATGCGTATACCGCAAGGACGTACAATGTTTACCATATAATGATTTCCTTCTCAATTGGTATTCAACTAGATATCGCGTACTAGCATTTGTGAAGGTGAAATGCATGAACGTTTTACTTATCTCGATTGGAAATCACGCATCATTAAAATTACTGTTAAATAACATATTATTTTCTCTGTATAGCAACTGTCTAAAACATTAGATTATTATTTTAATTAATCTATCACTCAATTTTGCACTTTTATCATGTATCTTCGAGTGAAATTTAAAAATTATTATTAAAGAACATACATAGTGTAGGTAGAATATACTATATACTAATAATAACTTATGCAATTAATACATGACACGAAATTATAAATAATCTTATATCCTTGTGAGGAAACAGATTCAATAATGACGTTCAAAGGATATTCGAAGGGATTCTTAGTTGCATTTCGTTCTCATCACATAGACTTTCATTGAAGCGGCTATCTTGTTTTGCAGCTCACGACTTTGTGACCTTTTCAAAATATCATGCAGATCATTTTAGCAGTTATGACGGAGAAGTTAACGCTAAACATGCCGACAATTTTTTATAAATTTATTGTTGGCTTTAAAAGGGTCAAATGGCCCGTCGATGGTACATACGTTTAGTGTTAAAGGGTTATATGCAACGTATCCGTGTTACTATCGGCACTGATGCATGCATTTTTGTAATCGAATGTATAACTTTTCCTAGCGAATCCTCCTCTACTTGCAATTCGCCACTAATAAGGAACATCGCTTTAGTGTCCCCCTCCGATTTTGATGAAACTCAACTATGTCGTAGCGCTTGAAAAACTAAGAGACACGTATTTTTTTTATCCGCGGAAAAACGATTTTAGGGGGTGAAATCAACCCCCAAAGTTCAGTATGTCGAGGGGTGATAATGGAGTTTTACCTAGAAGGAGTCGACTAATTTCAATGAAACAAAAACTTAAATATTTCTCATCACGAGTAATGTACACCTAGACATTAAAAAGAAATTGTCTCTTGTGGGGGTAACCCACCGCTCGATTATTCTTTTTTTCATCCTATTTAAAAAACTTACAAATGGAATTTAACACGTACTATTTGAAAGGGGAAGTAAAATTACAGTTTACGTGTTTTTGCTCTTTTGCGGGAAAACACGTTTGAGGGAGTAAATTACCCCCTGCATACCGATGCATGAATCTCCATATAGGACCACTTCTCGCACAATTTAAAAGTGTAAATTAATTAAAAATATTCTCGTTAGTGAAAGTCAATAAACAGTAATTGAAAATTAACGTAATACCCGTAATTAACGAGGTAAACTACCCTCTGCATACCTACTCCCTACATATCGATGCCTGAATTTCCATATTACAAAAAAGCCGCAAGTTTCAACTTGCAATTTGCTTCCTCCGAATCGTAGGTAGTGTACGAAGACTCTATATGAGAATCTTTGTTTACTACCGACGATTTAGAGGAAGCAAATCGCAAGTTGAAACTTGCGGCTTGTTTAACGTTAGTGTCAAATTTGATACATATCACGGCTGAATGATAATGGAACTTTATTCCGATTCTCAGTTCGATTTCTATTTGTAATCCGAGCACGCACTCAAATGCAATAGTATCTTAGGAAGCATATGTGAGGAATTGTGCATACACCGCAACATCTAATATCTGATATAGTTCACTGTTACTGAGCATGTGTGGGTTTGTATTTTACATATAGAGCAAATGTTTATCGAGAGCTTATTGTGTAAAATACAGATAGCGTAAGTATTATAGTAACCATACGTGTTCGCTAAGGTATAGGTATATTTATATGCACGGAGCGAATGCATAGTGTATGTAGATTGTATGGAAAGTTCTACAGAATTCACTAAGAAATTTGAGAGAGCATAAATCCTCAAAAAAAATTCTTGATTATCACAGACTAAATTTTTGAGGACCTTATCTATAAAACAGCTCGAAAAAAACTAGAACTTACATGCTTCTTGTTAGAATAAGGTATACTTACAATTAGTCTAGTGAGAAATGGGGAGTTTTCGGACAGAAACGGAGGATTTTGTATATCGTTGGGGAATTTGTGTTTAAAAATGCAAGGGATAAGAATTTGTGTATTTTTAATGGGAGTTATGACAAATACGATAGGGAAGGCGTAGGAAAATTTCGGGGTAACGGTTTCTTAATATTGTATTTTAATTATGTAGGGTTGCAATGTAAAAATTAACATGAAATGCATATACTTATTTAGCTATATGTATGTTAATTCGTTAATCAAATTTCTGGGCCACGGAGTTTATACGAAAAAAGACTTTTTAATGATAGCATTATTGTTGTGATTGTTTATCGTGAATATTTGAAGTCTTTTATATTAAACATAATATATGTGAACAAATTCATTCAGTATGTTAAAATAGTTTACATAGATTTGTTATTTAATATTGATTATTGAAGGTTTTACATATTGTTAATTAACAAACATAATAACGTACGAGCGTTCTGCGCAGCTGTGTTGATCAGTAATAAAATATTCTCTCTTGAATGTTACGCGTTTTGATTGCTAATTTCAATTCTGTGATAGCATGCCGCATAACATATGACGCCTATTGAATTAAGTGATACTCCTTAATGGATAGAATCAAGAATTGAACGTGACTTTCATTTGAATTTGTATAATTTCTTAAGGTAGTTCAGTAGAAAATTTCTAATGTTAAATACACATTTGTATTTAATTCTTTTAAATCCTGAAATGAATATGTGTACTGAATAATATTTATTCATTTTAATATATAGCGGCGTGTAAGAATAATTGTTTCAATAAGCAATTAATAATACTTTAAAGCATTTATAAAACAATATTTCAGTAGTTATTATTACCATATATAATCATTAAATTGAAATTAACAAGTCTAATTTATTTTATTTTTTTATTTATTTCAGCACTTTTTAAATTATACATAAATCTGTATTTGACTTTATAAATTCTCCAGCAAACTTCTTTAAAAACGAAAGGGACAAAATATGAAGGGATTTAAGGTTTTAGAATACTTTTAGGATCATCGATGTCACAGCAATTTTTCTAGACTGTCAACAAGTTTTTTCGTGTTTCGGAAATCCGAATTAGTTAAGTTTCTTTATCATTTTGCGATATGGAAATAAAAAAGTTTGAACGACATATCAAAAATGATACTTCCTTATCGATCTGTGCTTACCATCTATAGATCTGTTATCATTAGTAGATAGTGTCTAAATTTGGTTAGATTACTAAGATCGATAATATTAATAAAATTTTGGAGTTCTTAAATAATAATATTATTTTTTTTTTCGTTTTTTGCATAATACGAAGTAGTAACAAGTAATAAAACAGGTTTTATTTCCCATTAATATACATGTGTCATAAGATTTATTTATTATTACTATAATATGCATAGATGGGATATAGTTATTATATTGCTAAATTGTTTTTGTCTAATATTAACGTAACTATTAAATCTCACGTGTGATATATTGTGTTTGTTATATATCAGTTATATTGAATGCTATATTACGTGTAATACAGCTGAGCAGAAAATAATGACTTTCCTGCGTATTGCATGCAATAATCACGTTGCATTATACGCATTACACGTTACTTTGCTTATATATGTATAGTGGGACTACAACATCAGTTCCACTTTCGGGTGCCTTATTTACGTTTCGTTTCGTAAGGAGATGGCCCCCCAAAGTATAATTGATTTCACGGTTCGACTCTAAATGCTCCATTATTATAATGTTTTTGTGTTTGTTGAGACATAGATGGTAACGTCACTCAACGTTATCATGTTAAAAAAAATTTAAGTACGTCACTTTAAGATATCTGTAACATAAATATTAGATGTATAAACAAGATCTAAAAGGTCAAGATTTTATTTACCATATGTATCGTCCGTCCGTTCGTAGTGTTTTTTCGACAGATCGAGAACAATAAACTCTTTAGCAAGTAACACCTGGCTCTGCATAGAATTTTTCTTACGAAGTAAACATGTAGGTACCTAGTTTCGCACTGAATTATATTTTATTTTTCGATCTTAGCATACATTGCCGTCATTTTATGGAAATTCATGTGTGATTTGTTAACCATTTGTGAACTGTCAAAAAAAACATTAAATACGTCATCTGTGCATATAATATCATTTAATTTCTATTTGTCAATTATGATAATGACTTTTATCTCAAATATGAAAGCGTAAAAAATATAAGCAATGATAATATATTACAATAATATTTTATAAATATATAGTATAATTATGACTTAGCTATATGTGCGTATAGTTAAATGTAAAATTTGTAAGTATAATAAATGAAGATGGAGTTCTATTGAGAAAACTGGTTGAACCGGGCCCCTGTATTTCTAAAGACACTGTTGAATCATACAATCCTGAACCCTCAATCTATATTTAAACAGAGTGAAGTTGCCGACTGTACCAGTCAAACTCTCGGCCATATCCCATCGGTGTGTTTCAATTTGAAATTCTTTAAAAGAAAAGAGATAAATCATCTCTTTTCGGTATAATCATTAGATGTGATAATTATCGAAATATTTATCGTAATATCTCAAAGGGCATCCTGTATACTTTATTATCCCGGGTGAGTCCAATTAAATTGAACTTGGGATAACGAGGTGGAATGAGCATTTAATGGGATGATAATTATTCGAAAAGCAAGGTCTTTGAGAACGAGGAAAAAAATTAAAAAGCATGAAAAAATACGCAAATAACACAATATATATGTATATAAGCACACGATGAAATAATATCTATACATCTATACACATGCGCGTATCCTTATTATTCTATCAGACTCGGTTCGCATCGCGCATAGAAATTACTTGGCAGTTCGTATCGCGCGGTCTATGTCCACTTCTATTATTTATAGTGCTATTTTCTTTATTGTTTAGTGTTAACTTTTGTGTGCTATAATTTTGTTCACCATACTGAGTCAATTCTTTTCTTTTAAGTATGGGCTCCTTAGTGAGTTACTTTCGGGGCAATACGAATGACGCGGTAATTGATTCTGCTACAGGATTGAGTGCAAAGGAGAAAAGACTTGTGCAAGAATCTTGGGCAATTGTCAGAAAGGATCCTGTTGGCACAGGAGTAGCGATTATGTCAAGGTGAGATATTTTGGAATTTTATTTTTATTAATTTATAATATTTGTTTGTGGATCGATTCCAATATTAAAATGTTTCTACTCGATGGTGTAATAATTACTATATGTACATAGACAACTATTATATCGTTGAGTGGGAAATTGTGAGAAGCTTCGTGTTTACTTTATTATGATTACAGAATATCTTTCGATTGCTTACAGATTTTTTAAAGTTTATCCTCGGTATCAGAAAGTCTTTCCGACGTTTAAGGATTTACCTGTAGAAAGTTTACCTGGAAACAAGAAATTTCAAGCTCACTGTCAGAGTATTGTTACCACTTTGAGTAATGCTTTTGATTCTTTGCACGATCCTGGTTTATTAGAAGCTAATCTTCATATTCTTGGGGAGAGGCATGGCAGACGTGGACAAGGGAAACAAGAATTTATAGTAAGTACTTGTAATAATTTTGTTCGTAGCACATATCATTCTATATTTTATTTACTCCTGTAAATATATTCTTTTCATAGGACCTCAAGGAAATTATTTTAAGTGTTTTAAAAGAATCGTTAGGCGGGAAATTTAATCTGGAGACTGCGGCAGCGTGGGACAAAACAATGGATGTTATTAATCTGCAAATTTATAAAGGAATGGGAAAGTAAATGGATTATGATTAAACTTTTTCTTACTTGGAAATGTCGCATGGAATATTGAAAGCAATATTATTTAATTTGGAAAGGTTTGAGTAAGTAATTCAAGTTGTTATTAAATATTTATCTTTATTATTCAAAATTCTTTTAGGTTAATTGTTTTGTAGGAACAATGAGAAGAGCGCAATTACGTCAACTAATGGATGCTCCTCTTCGAACCCTAACTAGAATCTGCGTCATAATGTTGATATTTGTTTATAATTAATGTTTAAAAACTTGCAATTTTTATAGTACTCACAGCCTTTTAACACTTTTAAAGTAACACTTTTCAGGAGAAATTATATGTATGTATGACGTACATTAAAAACTTTGGTATTGTTAAATTAAAAAACTATATATTATTACAAGTAAAAGTACTATTATTCAGATAGACTTCCGATAATGAACTGTCAATCTGACATATTTCCACGGAATTCTCATCGTCTCGCAATATTATATATTTCTAATCGACACAATATAAGTAATGCATAAATTATCTTAATTACATTCTATTCTATCCTAATATTAATAATGTTCATTGGAGTTCATTCTATTCGGCGATACTTCGTACCTCCTTGATTCGCTTGCTCGCGCTCGAAAATTGCTTTTTTTTTTATTTGATAGCTGTCAAAGTGTGTATATTGTCTTATTTATGGTTGATATATTACGAGTAAAAAAAAAGTAGAAAACTTTTATATTATGTGATGTTCATTGATTTGGGAGCCAGCTACCGTCGAACGACTGTCAAAATTTTGTAAATGTGAAATATTGCGATTTTAATTCGCAAAGTTCGCTGGTAAGACTTTCATAACATAACTTTTAAGAAATAGTAAAAATATCTCGATCGATCGTTTCGACGTTCAAAAAATCAAGGCCATCGTTCTTGATATTCAGCTACCTTCAATCATTGATTCGAAGTCCAGTTGCATAGCATTTATCGTTGTCTTAATCCAAATGCATCTGCTTATCGTTTCTTATGTTCAGAAATTCATGACTATTCTCCAAATCAACGTTCCGTGTGTTCAATTATACCCGTTCTGGTTACTTAAATATTCCTGATGATCGGTCTCGACTTAGATTCCAAATTGTAATTCCCTGTGTCCAGGTACCCCTAATTTGCGAATAGTTGCGGTATTTTCATCTACATTTTAAAAGCAGACACACCATACGTATGTCCAAAAGTCTTCTTTAAAATGTCTTAGAGATAACTTCTATGTCATTAGATGTCTTAACGATCCAGGCTAGAAGCGCAGAAATCTTAAAAGTCATCGGTGTTTTGCGCCATAAACAAATTCGTAAAAATTTTAGTTGACCCAAGTGGCACCTATTTAAAAAGTTGGCTTAAGGATGTTCTACCTACAGATTAGCCATCTAAGATACTGAAATAATTAATTAAAATAATTATAATTTACATTATTAGATATTCTGTAAAATTAAATTGCGGATTTCAACGAATTTCCAAGTGATTTGGAATAATAATTTCATAGAATTCAGTCACGTGTTACGAATAATTTTATTCAGATCTTAATTTGATTCAAATCGGTGCGTCTAGTAAAAAGTGTATATTCTGTTATTGATTATATAAAGTCGTCCAGAGAGAAAAAAGAAAAAAAGAAAGAGATCTCCGCAAAATGATGCGGTCAAAATTCATGGGCATCTAAAATGATATTTTCAATTTTTTAACACAAACTGTATTTGCGCGCTTTCTGCTACGCATGTTGCAGCGTTCCCAACTTTCACAAAGTTAGAAACACTAGAGGAACTAAGTTCTTGACACTTATCCATTTTTCTCGAAAGATAATAGTTTTATAATAAACATGCATAGGACATAAAAGATGTAGTCTTTTAAAAGCTACAATTTTTACTTAAAATATTTTTCTCTTAAATCAATATTTAACGAAAAAATATCAAATTTTTTTTTTTCATGAAAAATGGCCATTTTTTTAAATTTAATTTTGCGGGTATTTCCAATATTATATTCGTCATCGGTACGTTAAAATACGTCAGAATACAAAAAACCATACTTTTCGGAGGTATGCGCTTTTCGCAACTAAACCCCATAATTCTATGTATTAAAACTGACTGAAGATGAATAGTCTTAAAAAATGTAGATACATACCTGGTTAGCACCGGTATATAACATGAACATAGCCATTAGAAAATATGACGTAACATGTACTATAACATGATGCTAACGTGTAAGACACAAGTTAGTTATTAATTCCTACTCATAGCAATATTATTGTAATATAATAAATATGTAACGAATTATTGTATCGACATGTTAATAACATGTAACTTTTGTATAATATTTGAATTCGCTTTTTGGAAAGTAGTTATATTATAACCCAGCTGATACACCTTGTAGGAGTTTCATCCAAAGGAATCTAAAGGAATTGACAAATCATATGCATTTCTACTTGTAAGAAATGTTTGGGATTGGTCTATTCTTTTAGATCAGTATTAATAAAACCAGCTTAAGACCGCCGTGTGAACGTAGTCAGTGACGCAATTTGACGACAATCGTATTTGTTGAGGAATTTAACTAATTTTCTGAGACACAAGTAATTTCAGATCTTAAGTAATTTTAAATTCAAGATGTTCAAAAAGTTTAGTGTAGCCGATACATTTGGACAAATACACTTCTAATAAAGTGTATTTATCTAAATATATTACTCTGATATACGTATTTGAAAGATACACTGCAGTTTCAGGTTGGTTGTTTCACGCCTGGCCACCTAGCGGACATACCTTCAAGGACACAATTCACATTTCATTAAATGTAGAAGGAATTAAATTAAATTAGGTTACAGTTAACAGTTTTGGTTATGTGTTAAGTCTCATACCTATTACACTTAGGTTTTTATGACACACGATGTCCTTAGGATATCCCAATTGTATCCCGAAAGTCCAAAAACTGTCCTGAAAATCTTAGGATAACCTTGGAACGTTCCACTTCGGATACATATTTATTATGAGTCTTGTCGTAAGCCATTAAGAACATCCTTAGGATGTCCTCAAGATCGACAAAAATTATATAAATTTATTTTTATATATTTATTAGATTCTTTTGACATGTTATTCATAAATAAATGTACATAAAGTTCTGAATATAAATGAGGGTAGATTCCGTAGCCGAACCACGATTACCGTTATTAAATGTTAGCCAATTGCATCGACTGATTTCGACCGTTAACAAAATCAGCCGTCGAAGTTATTGGACTGAATTTAATAACCGCATCATGGTTCAATTACGGAATGTACGTTAAATTAGAGTCTAGGAAAACTCATCCTGTATACTTACCGTTTTCTAACTCAACTTGGAGTTTGTACGTGATACATTCCTGATATCCAGCTCGACATGTTAAAGAAATGCTTCTCTAGGATAAATAGAAAAACCTGTAAAAAAAAACCATAAAATGCCTAAACACGTCTAGTGGGTTTTTCCCAAGATGTTCGGAGGATGAATATGTGAACATTTGCACCTCTTCAGGATATTCAGAGGAAGGCACGAGACCTTATCAGGACGTCCATAGGATTTCCGAAATATCCATTTAAGATATCCATGGGATTTCCTCAGGACGTCATTGTGCTGTTTGGGTAAAGGCATAGCAAGCATTGATACATTTTTTGGTGTCTGAATATACATCCTATAATATATGAAATATAAGTATTTTAAAATCTTGTTACTCGCGTGTTATAGTATAACTGTGTCGTTATATGTTAACTGGGTACTGACGAGAGTTAAGAAAGATTAATAACGATAAAAATGCAACTTATCGTATCGTAAGTTGTTGCATGGAATTGTCACATAGTTCACAGCGGGCGGAAATATTGGGGAGCAACCTTCCAATCTACACTCTTTAATGACATATATGGTACATGAGTGTAACATAAGGGTCATTCATATGTAAATAGTGCCACGGCAGCGCCCTAATATTCCAGTAAATGAATATAGAATATAATATGGAAACTTATAGTTTATATAATATAAAATATAATACTATACTATTTAAATACAAAGCAAATATAGCATTCGCTAACGATAATCGATATCTGTACAATATTTATCAATGTGTTTCTTTTTAGTAGATAGATAAATATTAAAATACTTTGATTCTTGTCATTCTTTTGCTGTCTGCATTGAACAAGAGCGGAAGAGGGTCAGAAAGTAAAGCAGGTAAATACAATAAAGATGATACTATTATTATCATCATATGAATTTAGACACGAGCATGACTTTAATATGAACTCAAATTGAGTTCACTAGGTGACGATGCACGATTGGCTATTCGGAGGAAAGTCATTTTTTTATATCCTAATCTGAATCTTATAATCCTAATCATCCGTATTTTCTGTATTACTTTGTTGTTAATCTTTATAAACTTTTGTATCGCTTGGTATAGTGACTTCTTTTTGGAGCCTGGTTGAAGAGTACTAATACATATTATTCCATTAGTAACCTAAAAATTGAGAAATGGTATAATAGAGATTACAAAAATATATTTATATTGATAGAAATTAGCGTAATTACTTGGAATTTTTGTCTCGCCTATGTATCTTAATTTGGTGAAGAATAATGGCGACTATCAACGTTAACAAGCTGACCAATAAAGCAATCATAAGTGCCATAAGAAGAGTGTCAATTGGTAGCCAAGGATTCTCCTCTTCAGACTCTTCAAGAGTCTCCATTGTAATTGGATAACTGGAATACCAAAGAGAAATCAAGATGAAGACTCTAAGACGATGATTTCCTGTATTACTGATCTAACATAAACGGATCAAGACTCACGTAGTCTCTGATTCCTGTTCTCCCAGTTTTCCGAAGGCAGAATCTATCGATCTTTGTAAATCTGTTCCAAGTTGTTTGAACGCAGTTCTCCCAAGCCAATCGGCCAAGTCGTTGCGATTTAACTGACGGAGACGACGCTCCAAGTCTTCATGAGTTTTACCCTTTCCTTCCTGGGGCGAACTGTTCCAGTGTAATAATTGCCTAATACACGGTATTTCTTCATCGACTTTCCGTTCTAAATATTTATCGATAACATCAAACATCACTGAATATTATTGAAACAACACCTTTATCGTGTGAATATACGGCAATTGTATGACTCACCAGCTGCTTCCATACTTTGTGGTAATTCGTAGGTTGTGTAATGCAGCGCAGCTATTAAACGTCGACATTCATTAGAATCAAGTCGAGCAGCTATATATTCCAATTCTGGTATATTAATATCAATAGTGCATAAAATAAGGTGGAATTTATTTTGTGATATAAAAAGAAAAATCATAATATCAATTAAGATTTTCATTTCAGAATGAATAAAATACTTTCTGACGAATAATTAGATCGACCATTAAATACAAGAAACATTAAACAAAGGAACGTGATGTACGATCCACATAACTCATATGTCCAATGGGATAGTTTCGCTGATTTTGACCATCTTATGGTGGTCCTTTTGCAGGACCCTCTGAAATGACAGTTCATCATGAGCTAATTGAAAGTGAAGATATTGCAACATCCCAATATAAAAAATGATTGTATAAGCATAAATTAATCATGTCCATTGCCAATTGCCACTTTGACCATTTCACCATACACGATTGGACTCATAACTTATTAGTTCAATTAACAAAATATTCGGTAACCCCTTATTTTCGAGGTATTTACGAAATCGGGAAATTTCAGGGAAAGGTTTAAGATATTGGTTATGTATAGATTTAATCGCTAAGTGCATTTATTATTCATTGAAAGCGCAGCTATAGCGAATTTCCCATAAGAAACTACATCATTTATTTTTTATCGAGTATTGATAACCTCACCTGCTTTTTAGTACACGTGCCTCTTATTACTGTATATTCAACACTCATTAAATTTAGATATCTATCTTATACTAATTTTCAAGAAAGGACTGACTTAAGAAATTTGTACTCTTTGAATTCATATAAAAAGTAATTATAATGATGCTACCATATTCCCTACAATAAAGCTATATCATTAAATTTGACGACCCCAGAAATAGTAAAATCATTATTGCAATATATGATTGTTAAGAAACTAAAGAATCAGGATTTTCATTACGTTTGGTCACTAAATTACTGGTTATGGCCAGAGTTAGGCAACTCTTTGTTATTTTCACTGACGTTGGACATTTAGTCACTTGGTGTTTCAGTATCAACTAAGAAAAAGAAAAAATTATAGTTGATAGTCGGATACCAAATAACCAAAACTGATATTTGATGTTGGTAGCTAATTACCAA
>JARQSW010000715.1:0-96587 GCA_030142375.1 Calameuta pallipes | reverse complement strand
CTCTCTCTCTCTCTCTCTCTCTCTCTCTCTCTCTCTCTCTCTCTCTCTCTCTCTCTCTCTCTCTCTCTCTCTCCTCTGTATGGTGGTAGGTGGCAGCAGCTTGATGGAACTTTATTAACTGCGGATTCCCTCAAGTATATCAAGTCGACTCTGCGCCGCGATAACTCGGACGTTTGCACGCCGCAAACCTTGACGTTAATGGCATGCATTACGACGGCTAATAATAGTAAAAACGCAAAAGGATATCGAGTGCGTGCCAAGTAAAAAAATACGGTTGTAATTACCCGCTTCGATACGAAAGACTGCTCGACGGACCCGACGGGCTGACTTACATTGGCGACGAGACTTCCTGTTTTATGCCGCACGTAGACGCTGTCATTTAATGATACCTGATATCGCGTCGTTGCGATAGAGACTTTAGGTTTTGATGCTCTGAGTGCATTGGGTCACTAATGCATTATTTTGCTATTTTATAAAATTTTAATAGACAATGAAAATCGCTGAGAACGACTACACAGGTTCGGGGGTTGATTCGAAATTTTTTTTGAAAAAATTGATATCGATTTATTTCTGACAAATTTTTTGTGCCGATAAGAATTTTGATTTTTCTTTTTTCATCCGTGTTCGGGCTCAATTTGGCTGTGTTGTCGGTCGTAAATTCATTCGAGTTAGATCAGGTGGAATTTATTAGTTGTGTAATCAGTGGCTCAATCAGGTGAATATTAATTTCATTATGAAATTATGGATTTCTAATCTGGATAATTAAATCTTGGACGTTTATTCATGCTTCTTTACGACTTGGTACTCGATACGCGTGTGACTAATTTATAAATTTTATTCATTGATAATAAGCGGACATTGTTGGGTTTATACATAATTGTGAATACGAGCTAGTTTTGTGCTTCTTAACTAATGATTATTCATATGTCGAGCTATGATGATAGGCAGCAAAAAGTGAAGAGTCGCTCGCGATACTTTTTTTTTTTACGAGGATTCCTACGGATCCACTTATCGGCTACTTGACGTCAAGAATATATCTGATAAATCGAACACGTTCGTACTTAATTAAATCGACTAGTGGGAATCGACATTACTAGTTATCGCAACTGCCAATCCAGATCGTAAAGTTACGCAAGCCAGTGCATTCGGGTTTACCTAACATAGACTGGAAAATCCCATAAACAGGAAATCGTGTTTGACCGCTTCGCCGTTGACAAAAAAAAGTTCCATTCGCATAACCGCGTCCTATCCACATGCATATAATTAGTCTTGAAATAAATCCGGGAAAAAAAATTTTCCAAAAATTTCACACCCCCCGCCAAATCTCAAATTCAAAATAATATTCACACAATCACAACTCCGCGAGATCTGGAGGGTCTAACCTAACCTAAAGGGCAGTTCACAATCGGGCTCGAATAATCTCATCGCGTCGGCACTCTCCGTCCACCCTTATTTCATCGTAGCTCACGACCCCTTACTTTGCAGGGGTAGTTCACCCTCGCCGCAGCCAAGAAAATAATTGCATTAGGTTATGTCGCGATGTCCCAAAACACTTGCGTCACTTTCCACCAGTATGTTCGAGTAGCAATTTTTTTTTTTTTTTCAAAAAACTCTCTGCGAAGTAAAGTTACTCCGTAAAAATTTTGCATGCACCGCCAAGTGGTTTCGAAATTCAAAATTTTTCCCAGCCCTAAATCATGCTGCACTTGGGTTCGTCCTCAGCCAAGCAAAGTCACCGGCAAGCACGAGGGTCTGCCGTGTCAAGCTGACGCGTAATGTTAATGCATTTTTTTCGTTCTATATTTCGGGTGTCCTTATAGAATCTAGTGCGGCACAGTGGGTGCCTGCCGGTATATCTCGCTCGCTTATAAATCAAGGATGGGCGTATCCGACATCCAGAGACAGCATAGAGGTTGGAAGGAAACCCGTCTCTTGAGCAACGCCTCGTTAGATTTATTACGGCAACGCGTCTCCTTCTTTCTCCTTGCGCTTCTGCGCTCCTTTGGGCTCTTCTTTCTGCCATTCGCGAACAGCCGGTGTAGCGTCTTTGGTAGTGGTGCTGGTTCGGTATAGGAACGACAGAGAGCGCCAGGATCGGCGGCACGTTTAGATAAGGTCTCGATATATTTAGATATCAAAGAACGATAATTGGCATCCGTTACTAATCAAAGACAAAGAGGTCGTTCTTGCTTCTCTTGGTTCGCTACGAAAATCTTGTGCACCGTTACGTAAACGTTGAGACCCTTTTATTATATAGCAAACGTATCTCTCGTAACCTTAATTGTTAGTACTAGGAAATTCCGTATACTTTGGGTGGCGTCTTTTACGGATATGGTGAATTTCTAATTTGTAGGAGAAAATTGTGCAATTTTTTTTTTTTTTCAACGCACGGGGGTCATGCCCTGGTGATCGTGACTAGAGCGTGGATAATTATGGTTGGTAATTAAAATAAAGAATGGGGAAAAAAAGGAATCTTTTTTTATCTCAAGACCGTCTTGGGTTTCTTTACCGGAGTCACGACGTGATTGCAGTTCTTTATCGGCATACCGGAAGTTCTCTATCACTGGCCATTCACGTTTTCATTAAAGAAGATGGCATGTGCGAAAATTATACTATCTCCTTGTATCTCTGAATACATTTTTTTATTATTACGCGGTAATACCACCCGCGTTGTGATAAGAATTTTTCAAAAGTCCCCACAGCGTCCAATGACGTTTGACCAAAGTTGAGCAACGTTAAATAATAAAGTTAAAGATATGGAAAAAAAATCATCAAAATCTCTTCCTAATCTTTGATTTTACCCGGATATTAAAATTATTTAAATTTTACAAAATTCTTAACTCTTATTTTCTACCCGCGTCTCATGCACCATTATTTCTTACTGTACAAAACACGAAGGATGTAAGTAGCCTCAGGTACCTACTCCAGGAGGTACCAGACACCATAAGGCAGGTCGTCCTAGTAGGAACTGGTTTTCTAGCTATTACTCGGCGCGGCGTCACGTCTCATATAAATACTATGGTGTAATATTGCGTTTATGGTCAATGCCATGCCAGACAAATTATTGCATTCCCCGAAGTGGCATGATTAACAATATTTCAACAACTGAAAAAAAAAAAGATTGACAGTAATCATAATTAAAAAATAATCCCCTAAAAAAAGAAGCATAAATTCCGAAAAAAAAACAAATTTTTGAAAAAAAAAACCTAACCAAATCCATTTGACATAGGGACAGGTATCAAGGCACGTGGTCCTTTATAAATTCGGGTACCTGCTCTGGTGCTTTATTTATTTTCGATTACGCAAAATCCAGCGCGACTAACTGGTGCGCATGCGCGCAGTATCTCATCCACAACATGGCCTTAATTCCCGATTAAAAATCTAACGCGTCGGTAAAATAATACGCGAGAGGCACCTGACTTACGATCTACGCTAAGAGGATCAGGCACGTAGCTAAGTCAACAGCTCGCAGCGTCGGGACGCTGGCGATGGGCGATGCCTGGCGTATGCTCGGGCCAGCCAGTCCACCGGCGGGAAAATTAAATATGTAAAACTGGCCCCTTTAAATATTCAACACGAATTTATTACGAAAGCACGATAGCCGAGTGGGTACATAGATATGTAGGTACCTGTACCCGGGCAACACGCTAACGCAGTATACCAATCCAAACGTACACGAATAATATGAAAACCAAGTGCGAAGAATTTAATGGAAACTATGACGTATTGGATATATGTGACGTAGAGATATTTACGTACGGGGAAAATACAAATTTTTTAATTCTATAGGCGTTTGGGCTACGGAATTCGAGGGGGTGAAATGGGTGGGAGAAATTTTAATTAAAATCTGAAAAATTTTCTATTTGATCCTTGGTCATTGGTGATTGGTGATTGGGGGTCTGTGTTACATTGGGTGAAAAGTCACCAGACCCGAGTTGGTTGGGAGAATTTAGTAATTTTTTTTATTTTTTGGCGAATGGTGGGGGAAGGAAATTTTTTGTTACTTTTCTCTCTCTCTTTGACGGACTTTTTATTCGAAGCCAACGCTTTATGCTCGGACAGCTCCATTAAAGTTCACGGCGGGTATCCAATGCGCGGACCATCGGGATATACTCGTTTGTTTAACGAAGCTTGTGAAAAAGGATTTCTGGTGCGTCAAGGTTTTGTTGGTACCACGTGAGACGTCGCTGGGAAGGATGAACGAGGATTTTGACATTAGGGTGCATAAGTGTGATACGTGCTTAAGGATACGACCAAGGATACGTCGTTCTTTATGGGGATTTTATGGATTTTTACGTGTTCGTTAAATTTTCATTTTCATTATGTTAAAATTTTATTTTCTCTCGTGGTCTTCCGGAAATTTCTTTCTCTCGTCGCGTTAACCACGATTTGGAATCTTTTTCTATTAGGGATGAAAGGAAAAATCCTCGCCCCTTTTCACCCTTAGTCTAGGCTACCCTTAGCTCGACAGGAGTATTTCCGACGAACGCGGCAACGAGCCGGGACGCAGTGCCATTTAACCCTGGGCCGTGCCCGGGCGCTTTCCATTTGCGACAAAGAAACGCACCCACCGACGCCCGGCGTCGTCGACGTAATGTCCGTCGCGACGGCATCGCGAAGACCGACAATTTCGTACGTCCAAAATCGCATTACCTCACGGCAAAGAAGCAATCTGCCTTCTAGCCCCAAAGTTTCCCGGATAAAATATACGGGGGATGCTCCGTTTGAAAACCACCCTTATATCCCAACCCTTTTATTTGAGAGAAAACATCCCCTTGCGCGGCATCCAAAACCACCCTTAAAAGAATATCATAATTTAAACAGGCAAATGCCACTTTGATAACGCACTTTGCGAGCCTGCTGCTATCATCAAACCCCCACCCCTATGTCACGAGAATTCGGGTATGATCCTCAAGGTTGGCCAAGGTCCCAAAGGGGATGTCTCCTAATCCCTATCTTGAAGATCAACCCTTATGACTCAAAACCCTATGCTGGAATTTGAACGAAAGTAACGTTGGATTTCCAATTCTCCGAGCCCGGAGTGCCCGGAGTAGTAGGTATCTAGCTAGTGCCACGGCTCCCGACTCCGCCGTTACTCTGACATTTCGGTACTGACATTTTCACCCCGGGGTTGACGTGGGCAACCCTTTGGCGTTCTCCCCGTTCAATCACTCCATTGTCTCAGCGGCGCTCGTTTTATGCCTGCGTCAACGCTTCATTATGGGCCCCAAGTCCGGTCGACTTGGCTTCTATAGACCCACGTGCTCGCCACATTGTCTATTCCAAGAATATATTACGCACCCGCGTATACGTATGTATCTATACGTGCGTACGGACTGCGTAGCCGATACAGCGCGTAGACGTAGAAACCGATTGAAAAATTGAGTGTCGTGTAAAAAAGATTTTTTTAAGCAAATTCTCTTTAGAAAATTTGAATTTTTCGATAACGGGACTATATTGCCCAACCGAAACGAGCGTCGGATTCTCCAAGCAGCGGCTATTAATTATCACGTAAAGTTGCGTACAGCCGATTAATTACGACCTGCGATCGTCGTCGCGCATAATTGACATTGTTACCGCATTGTTTATGGTGCCCAATGAATTTATCAATAGATTCCTCCTGTACCTCGAGTTCTCCTGCTGCGGTGACCGTAACCATACCGGGTTCGATTTTCATTGTTTCCACGGATGGACAACATCGTTCACATCGCTGGCATCGCTGTCGCGCTTTAAACTTTAGTCGCGAACTTTATAACGGACAGTTTTAACGCGTTTTGCGTCATTTCACGAATTCTACGAACAGACGCGCGTAATGCTTTGGGAATTTTTGGGAAAAAATTGTTTTCACGAAATAAAAAAAAAAAACAAAATAAACGAGCCTCGTAATTTTCTTCGCGCAGATTTCAAAACTCAGTCCGACTTCGTTCAGCACGTATCCACTTTCTAACGGGTGAAAAGCGAGTTTTCACTAATCCCCAACTCAATGTTTGCACGCAACCCCTTATCCGGCGGATTTAACACGTCACAGTGATTCTCAACCCCGTTGTACAAAACCGCACGCACCGTTGAGAATCGTATTAAAAAAATTTTCCAAAAATTATATCAAAAACAAAATACAACCGAAGAAGCCAAAGTCTGATAAAAATCTAGCTTCATTGACAACGCTAAGCGCGTGTTAAAATGAAAAAAATAAAATATTTAAACGTCAATAAGGAAAAGTCAATAAAAAAGTAAAGTCCATATCTTTTCTGGGATCTGTACCTGTGAATAATTGAATGTCACAACTAAGGGATGGTAGCGTGCGAAGGGACGCATAACAAGTTCCAACGTAAGCGTATCCTCCGCGTTAAAAAAAAAAAAAAAAAAAGTAATAAAAAAGAAAAGGGAGTAAAGGGTCCGTTAAATGCGACAATTACGAAGAAGATCGTGATGCCCCGATATTCGTCGAGACGTGGAAACCCTCTCAGACAGATTATGACACGTAGAAAGTTCACGACCTTTTGTCTGGTACCTACCCTACAGCAAAGGGGTAATCCTCTAACCGGGCCGTTATGCCGTTGTTGACATTTAGCCCCGTACAAGAACCAAGGAATAGAACCGGTTCGCCATTGGGGTTAACACCATATATAAATGACAGGCATACCAACATAACCCTACCCAGCATATTACACAACCCCATAAAGGCACGAGGTAACATAGGGTTAGGTACAGCCAACAGGATCCCTATAAGGGATGCAACACCACAATAATAATGGGAAGGTGAAAAGTGAGAAGAGCAGACGAGAAAAAAAAAAGTTGACCTCACCTGCAAAGAGGATAGCGGCCGATAGACGATCGTCGGTAAGAAAGGGACCTATACGGGACGTACAGAATTTTCATGCTGATGTAACCCTAGTAATGGGATTGGCATTGTCGCGATTAACATGACAATAACACTCCCTAAACGGGCTGCTTGTACGACAGTCATGTCCCATAATGGCCCATGGAGCATCGCGTACCGCCGATAGGGCCTGAACTCCAAATACTCGCGTTGTCATGATAATTACGCACGTCCGTCTCCGCGATCTCCCGCCAGAGGCGCTTCCTCACAATATTGTGATATCCGACGGGATTGTCCCGTCGCCCGAACGTGCCCCAATTTTATTTTCCCTTTCATTATTTTCTCTTTGTACTTAAGAAACGAAATGGGACTGGCTGCATAATCGATACGAGTCTCAACGTTCGCGTCTGACGAAAAAATTTCGAAGCGACGTCCCATATAATTTTTGGATATAAGCTTGAAATTCTTTTTCATGGTTATTAGGGATATTTCGTGTAAGAGGATTGTCTGCTGTCAAATTTTTTTTTTTAATCTTTATATCGAGAGTGAATCTTAATTAAGCAGCCATTATGCCATTACGACGTTTTAATTCAATGGGAAATAAAAATGTTACGATATTACCAGCCCTGAGCTCGAGTCCTGACTTATCTACTGTAGTAACCCGATCGTACGGTTACGACATGTAAATCCGTTTGAACGACTCTGCGGCGTCTGTCTGCGTCCACGTGGCGTGTCATTGATAACCCGTAAAAGTGAATTTTACACGTAGGAAAGTTTCAGGCGCCGAAATTCACATCAAAACGGTAATTATACTCGTAGCTTACAACACTTTTATACGACGTTCGGATACACGGTCGCGCTAGTTAGGTTAGGTTGTTGGGTTAGGTTCGTTCGTAACAAAATCCATAGCGATCGGTGTATAGTCGCCGGTATTCACATGGCAGTAACAAGACGACGAGATTGAATATTAAATTTGTTTTACGAGCCGAAATCGATACGATTCTAATGAACTCATTTGGTCCAGGTTCCTCGTGTCACGATCTTTAACGACCTAACCTAACGTCCATATGAGCTACGCGCGGGCGTCTCATTAGCTTATTAATTGTCAGACATTAAAAATAAAAAGCTTTCCCATCGAGCGAATCACGTGCGGACGAAAAGAGTCAAATCAAAAGTGTCACTTTGAGTCGCGCGATGAAAAAAAAAAAAAAAAGATAAAGAAAATAAAAACTGAGGTGTCGCTCGACAGGATATTCCATGCCCTTCGGAAAAGATGTCGTATAGCTGTCCTGAATCGTGAAGGCAATATTTCACGCCGTTGGCCGTCTCTCTACCCCCTCCTCGCCCTCTTACCCACCCCTTACCCACCCCTGCTCACCTCAGCATCCCTTTCGTCAGTGTCGTCATCCTCCTCCCTCTCATCCAACTCCCATCTCCTCGTCCCCTAGTTTCACCCCCCCCCCCACCTACCCCCTCGTCCATCCCTTAGATTTCTCGCGACTTTTGAAGGAGTTTTTACGGAGTCTCGATCTTTAATCACAGCTCGACCTTCCATTGTCAGTGACGTCACCTCCGACTCGGAAGGGTGCTCGGGGGATGCTTTGTGTCGGGTGCCTGATCCCTCTTCGCGTCATTTGTCTCCGGACGCCTTATTTGTACGCGCATACATGCATAGACCTACCATACATGAACAAACACGGATACCAACACGAAATGGGGGAAGCACCTAAACCACCAGAAAAGCCCATTGCATCCCTTGTCCCTTCGATTCCCTCATCTTTTTCAAACCCACCCCCTCCTGCTCCCGCCGCCCGATAACCCATACCCTCTCTTTGGTACCGGGAATAAAACCGGATGAGGATTTTCGCAAAACTTTTGCTGAAACGACGAATCTCTTTTACCACGGATTATTACTCGATGTACACACCCCAAAGATTATCATGACCCCCCCCCCCCGGAAAGCCCGTAGGGGATGATTTCCTTAACGGGGACATATTTAAACGGGAAAAAAAATGTCGTATACTTTTTTTTCGAGGATTTATTTTTTTTTTCTTTCTTATTATTATTTCTTTCTTTGGTCCAGTCTCTCTTGAGCCTGTCACTTGGTCATTGGAAACTTTCGAGCTCGGTGGGCTCGGCTGATGCTGGCCGAGCGAACGAGTTAACATTGGTTAATTTATGGTGGTGCCCAGTCAACAAGGCGCCATGGCATTTAGCGGTTAACGCATGCATCGCGTGGTAGGGGAGACGCCACTCAACGGCATCATTTGAATTGATGCGGTGAATTGGAGCTGACGACATCCAAAGGAGAGCCAATCCAGTAGTTTGTTTATTGGTGGCCGCGTTGGCGGATTCCTTGCGGTCTGGCTTAATTGAGCTTGTCAATCGCGATTGAAACAAATATATAGACACTTGCGCCAGGATACCGTATATCTATACGAGGGTTTAATTGAAATTACGTAAATTTTACAGCGTGTCATCTTAAACCTCTATCGAATTCTATCAATGGCTGTACGTCATCGGCATATAAATTTTAGACGCTGAAAATTATTTTTTTTTTTTATTAATTTAATATTAATATATATATCGTCGAATATACTCGACGACGAACGATCGAAAAAGTTTTGTACTGAAATATAATTAATGCAAGTTTTAGGGCTTAACGAACGTTTTCGTTGTGCAATTTTTTAATCTCTATGCGGTTAATTAAAATCTCGTGCTATTATAATACTTATAATTTTTCTTTTTTATAATCGAGTGAGAATTAGGTGATCTGTCGCTAATCACTTTTATCGTGTATCCGTAACATATGCATATAGGGTCATGCACCGTATGTGAAATTTGATCAATTTCAGTTTATTCATCCATAGACGGCAATTTGCCTGATCGCCCTTTGCACACATTTATACGTGTACATATATATATATATTTATTTATATATACAGCCAAAAACATGCATTTCCGTGAAAATGCAAATCGCATTATTTCCATACGTGTGCTTAATGGGCTATTACGAGCACGTGCCAACCACAAAGGGAATCTCCTTGCTATAACATTGAACTTACCATAAGACGAATCACATAGGTGGAACAAAATATATATATACACACATACAAAAATCACATATGTTAACACACGCTTCAAACAGTATTAAGGACATTTACCCAACGGTATAGAATTGCCCCGAAAATTTGTGAAATTTTTTTTTCCACCCCCCTATGACTAATTCACCATATTGTCACGTAAGTCACGATTATTCACGGTGTCACGTAGTTGCCCGTACGAAGATCCAATAACGCAGAACAATACGGATTGATCTATGTTATCCGAAGTTGAGAATGAGAGATTAGAATATTTTTTTTTTCTCTTCCCTAGTTCAACCTCGCCGTATACGGTGAATTTAGCGCGGGGTGAAAAGCGTGGGAGACTAAAGGGAGTGAAAGAGAAGAAAAAAAAGGCACTGAAAAATATACGAGAGGAACAATAGTAGAGATTGTTGACGCCGCGAAAGAGGACTGGTAAAATAAGAGGAGGGGTCCCCACGTGATTAGTCTGACACTTGTACGATAGTCTAGTTGGCACGCATTCCAGCTCCTGGTTGCATTGACTGCGTGTCTGTTGCCGCAGGCACGTAACACATAAGCAGGCAGCCATTGCAGTGCCTTAAAATAACCTTGCTTCCGATCCGAACAATAGTCCATGATTTTTGAAGTAACGGGACAGACCCAGGTCCGTGTGAAAAATTTTTAAGGGGCTATTTTACATTTACCGCCATTTTTTTTTTTGTTTGCTTTTTTGAAAACTAACGGCAACGATCTTTTTAACGTTACAGACGCCTGCGGACTCTCGGACGTCGCCAACATCGAGTCTCTTCAGGAAAAGTCCCAGTGCGCTCTCGAGGAGCACTGCAGGACCCAATATCCCAATCAGCCTACGCGATTTGGCAAACTTCTATTAAGACTACCGTCGCTGAGGACAGTTTCGTCTCAGGTGATCGAGCAACTATTTTTCGTACGCCTCGTTGGAAAGACGCCCATCGAGACCCTCATCAGAGACATGCTCCTCAGCGGAAGCAGCTTCAACTGGCCTTACATGAGCACGATGTGACACTCTGTCTGGCGGCAGCTAGCTTCCGCATAATACGTCACACGGTCCACGATTCGGTAATGATAGAGGAAAACAAAGAGAGATAACGGGGAGACGGTGTTGAGAGAGAAAAACAAAATGAAATCATTGGATCACGCTAAATTGTGAAGATATGGATGAGATAAGAGGGGCAGGGTCACGGACGCGTGAACCTGCCCTTCTTCATTAGCGACTTAAAAAAAAAAAAGGTCTAAAGTATGAGGTTGGATCATCAGGTGAAACCGATCGATTCTCGGCCGAGTGATCCTGGATGATCAATGATCCCAAAGAGAGTCGTTCGGTTCCGCCTGTGACTGCCTGACGAAGTACAATGGCTGGAGGTATAGCGATCGTTGTCCAGTCGTGAATTATAGTGCACGAGTGTGTTTACTTCTCCGCGTGATAAGAGGTCACGGGGTCGAAGGGGGAACCGATGGAAATTCAAGGCTTGGAATAGAAAAATTTGAAAAGGATCATAGAAATTTGAATTTTTCGTTACGACCCAAAAATTTGATCGGTTATGAAATTAAAAATTAATTTTTTTTACATTTTTTTTTCGTTCCCTCCTCCTAGTCCCGCTAATCCACTTCTTCGCGGAAGTTAACCCTTTCTTCCGTGACACTCGAATCTCCTTCCGTAGCTAATATCTACTAGGTTTACCTGCCCGTCGAAGAAGAAGCCTTAAGTTTCTAACTGGTTTCTAAGCTTCATACCGAAACGAAGACATATTAAACGTAAAGCATCGGAGTAGACACGAAGGACTGTACATAGGTACATAATACAATAGAAGTACCGTATTTGGTACGAGCTAAGTACACTTTCACGTCGTGGAAGTACGGTCGGTCTGAAGTTGGCCGAAGGTAGGTAACGCCTCGCAAGTCAAACTAAAGTAAGAGACGCCGCTAAGCGGAGTGATAATAAAGTCCTCACTTATTCAGAATCAGGAGGCGCCAAGTGGTTACGGACAGCCTTGAAGGGGAGAGAGTGAGAGAGAGAGAGAGAGAGAGAGAGAGAGGCAAGGGGAAAGAAAAATAATGAGAGACAAAGTGAAGTAAGCAGCAAGACCATCGCTGGGCGTAAAACATTGGGACTTCGGTGTAAAGTGGCCTGGTCTTGGATCGGAGCACCGGGTCTGCTTCGAAACAAAGCTGAAGGTGGTGGAGGCGGCGGTGGCGGCAACTGGTGGAGGTGTGAAGAAATCATAAATTAGCATTTATAATCAGTGCTCACTATCTCGAATCGATTCCCGTCAAGCACTGACTACCAGCCAAGTCATCCCAGGAGTCCTTAGTCATCCAAGCTTGCTACTTTAGGGGCTTCCCCCCTTTACTTCTCATTTTTATTTAACGCTCTCGATAAAATCCCCCGTAAGGTCCTTGATCCAGGGTGAACAGTTTCCAAAGGGACTTAATTGCCAACCACCCCATTAGCTGCCTATAGTACCTTTAGCTATTCCGCTTCTTCAAACTTACCACTTCTTCTTTGACACTTTTCTTCCTTCGTTACTCCGGGGAACCCCCTTATATTACCTCCTTGCTATTCTCTTGAGTCATTCTATTTTTTCTTTTAATTTTTTTCTTTCTATTCTCATTCTTACGCCTCTTTCATTCTCTTTGTTTCTCTTCGTTGCTTTCTTCTTCTCGTTGTCTCACTCTTCGTTTCTCTTTAGTACTTCGCTATTCTTATTTATATCTCCAGCACTTTCGTTTGCGTATCGAGGGCGAATCCTCGTTCGAGCAGAGACTCTTTGCGTACTTTTTAATTTAATGTAATATTCGAAGCTGTTACGTGTAATTAGGGCTTCTTTATTTTTTTTCTTCTTTCTTTTTTCAAATTATGATTTATATTTTTGAAAAAAAATGTTTTCTTCTTTTTTTTCAACTATTCACGTGGTAGCTGGTAACCGTTAATGACTCGCGGGTGCAAAGTCTCTATGCGACGTTACAACCCTTGTTAGATGCATTATGATGCGACCTCGGGGTCAGGTACTCGAAAGAAACGACGCATTTAATATAAAGAAACAAAGTCGACCGTTTATTGCGCGACAGACGTAAATCGAACGCTCTTCTTTCTTTTTCTTTTTTCTTTCTTTTAATATATAATAAATTATAACCTTTCCGCTGGCGAAACAAGTGAGTTTTGGAACGCCAATGGAAAGAAACAAATTGTGCGACATGTTTACTTACGAATTACCTACGTTTATATATATGTATATATAAAGCATATATATATATATATACTTTTTATTAGCGAAGGGCGCTCGTTTTGCTAAAGACTGTATCAGTCTCAAATGATAAGTAATTAATATTAATGCGTGGCTCGTCGATTGGCGACGGTAATGGTAAAAATAAAAATAAAATAAAACGAACGAATCCTAGGTGAGACAGATCGATAATATAATTATTGCGAATTATTTAAGCGTTTGCGTTTGAATTTACTCACGTGACAATACATCGGAAATAACAAGGGAAGAAAAAAGATCCGTTTATCTTGTACATAATTATCTTTACTTTCGAGTTACTTAAACTGAGTATGTAGCTAGAGGTAAACTTAAACGAGGGATTGTCAAATGCATCAGTGCCATTGGGACTTGGCTACAGTGGCGACAATGCGGGATTTTGTCGAGAGGAGAGCAAAGTTGTATTTTTACTGATGCTAGAGAATTTTCGAAAAAAAAAAGAAAAAATAATTATTATTACGTACTATTTAACGTTATCGATTCGCAAGCTGAAAGAATGGACTGATTGTTTGAAATTTTTGTATCAATTTGTTACCCCGTACGAGTCACGATTGTATGATTTTTCGAAATCTTTTTTTTTTTTCAAAAATCCATCGTCGTCACTGTTCGTGCAAAAATCGTTAGTACACGATGTACGTATGTGTTTTACGCGTGTGTCAAGGTTTCCAAGGCCATTGACGTAATTAAGAGAGAGCGAATGAGAAAGGCGAAAGGAAATTTCTAAAAATAATTAAACGAGTCCTTATCAATTTTTCAGTGTTAAGGATCGCGGTACCATTAAACAGATACCTATATTTTTCACTCGATATTCAATAATAATTTCCGTCTTATCACTCAGCGTCTAAACTGTCAAAGTGGGAACGAATCGTGGATACGTAGCAAAAATCCCACGGGGAATCAAGAAGACGAAGAAGAAGAATAAAGAAAAATAATAAAATATTCGTCGCGTTTAGCCGCCAGCGTATACATACGTAAATTATATGCATTAGGAAAGAAAAAAGAGAAAAGAGAAACCAAACAAGGATACGCATATAAATACACGATAAAAAAGAAAGAACGTGAACGATGACGTAATGTGATAATTGTCGAAATTTTAACCCGGTTTTTTGAGACGGTGCTTTTTCTACTTTATAAATATTGTACAATAAAGAAAAATGAAAAAAAAAATAGAAACTGGACTCAGTGCGTTGTATAGCGTTGTTTAATGATACGAATTTGAATTATTAATTAATTAATAAATGTGGCAATGTCGAGCTAGTTACTTAGTTGAGGAAACATAGGGGTATATGGGATAATTTCTAAATATTTTTAAGCGGTCGTTTCTTAATTAAAAACAGAAAAAAAAAACCTAAATAAATAAAGCGTCGTGTTCTCATCTTGTACAAGAAGAGGGGGGCGGGAGGGGGGGGAGGATGCTTCCGTTCGGATCCGTTGTACTTATTTAACGTAAGTTGCGCGATTATATTATTTTTATTTGCTACTTCCCCCACCCCGACCCCCCCACCGTCGTTAATTTTCGTGCAATGAACTTTGACCCCCCTCGAGAACCTACCTAGCTTCAGTCTTTGATTGATTGTGACGCGATACGGTTCACGCATAGGACCGTTTAAAATTTGGTGTCTTTCAATTTTATAACGGGATCCCAATGGAAGCAGCCTTACTAAACGGATTCAGTTGCTCACGGAAACTCAAAGTGTATTATATCAGCCGTACGGATAACGTGTATGTAAGTAAAAGATAAAAGAAAGATATCTATTAAAAAAGGAAAAGGAACACAACATGCATACATTAAATAAGAGGGGACACATGCGAGACACACACAGGCAGTTATGTATAAATACGTGAAGATTTTTTGTATAAAAACGTGTAAATAATTAATATATTATAAAGAATTATAAATATATAAATATATATATTATATTAATTGCTCCGCATAGGAATACTATTAATTAATGATATTATTGATAATATTATTATATCGAGTAAACGTTGTATGTACGAAACTTGTAGGTATAATGCGACTGATCTTTTTTTTTGCAAAAGTTACAATAAGAAAATATCACGTTGCAAAAGCACAATCGATCTTATCAATCAGTCATACCAATTATTATTTATTACGCAGATGAACCAAGTAAATCCCACATAGTTATACAACAGAGAAACGTGTGTGTGTGTGTAGAATAATTATTTATAAATTTAAAAAAAAAAAAAATTGAAGTGTCTTCAGAAATTAAGAAGAAATCAGAGTATCGACTATTAAGAAGGTAAGAATTGTTGCAGAATAAATTATAAATTACAATTTTAAAAAATATTGCAAATAAGAAACCTCTATCAGCTTCGTTGCATTTTCATTGGCTTCGGTAGTCCGCCATCTTGACAAGACAACTAGCGCCGCCAAGCGATAAAACTTGCAATCGGAAGCGCATTAGAATCGTATCCAAAGACACTTTAAATCTCAAATAGCCAAAAGTAGATTCCGCGTGTCGTTTAAGAGTCGTATTTATAACAAAAAAGACAAAGAGATAGGAGAATTGAAGTAAAAAGAAAAAAAATAAGAGGTAAAATAGCGTCGCGTCGTTTCGAGAAGAAGCCGCGAGAGGGCAACGCCGGGTCGCGCTCGCAGACAGACGCATCGCCGTCACGTCGGCGTCGGCCAGAAATCACTCTGAGCGTGTCATGGAAATTCGCTCTCGCCAATTGTTTATATTGAAATACGCTCGTGCAGGAATTCCCGTCTGCTTCGTAGTGGCATTCGAAAAAGAAAGTCAGAAATCGAGCCGAGCACTCACCGACAATAAGGTAACTGGTTGGTAACATTCACATTGAACTGTTTCTCTCTCGAGAAATAAAAAAATTTTTCTAACCTCAACCGATCGTTCTAACCTCAAAATTTCAACACTCTGACTCTATTTTTTCTTGTATTTTTCGATTCCATCCAACCCCAAATATCTAGGGTGCAGTCGTGTTCCTGACGCTCTAGTGCACCCCCGGGAACTCCTAGTGGACCATCCCTTGTCGACTAGGATCCCGTACTTGATTCACTTAGAGAGTGCTGATCTGCGAATCTGCGCCGAAGGGAATTTGGGAAAATAAGTTCACAACCCCTCATAAATGAAATTGCCCTTGAGTCGCGCCCTCCCTTTGATTTACCGTCTTATACAAGTCGTCGCGACGTGTCTCCAGCGCCTCCCACCCAATCCCCAAAAAAAATCTATAAAACATGTCAAGAACAAAAAATTATTCGCGATACAAAATCAACTGGTATTAAAAAAAAAAATTTATTTTTTCACATTTACAACATTTAAAGTCCCATCTACATTGAATCCACGTTACAAATCCACTGCGACAAGCACTGTGCTTTGTTTTAAGCAATTCCACAGTATTTACTTTATATGTATATATATATATATATATATATATACACATGTGCACACATATGTATACCAACTTCCTCGGGATGTTTAGAATTTCGATAAATCCTCGGCAAGAAGAAGAAGAGTTACGTTCCCGGCGGCTTTTGGCGCCTTTCCAAACGGTGATTCTTGCTACCCGGTAAACAGAGCACACTTAAGCTCTACTGACAGACGACATTGCGGTAAGTACGTGTGTCCCATACGTGACATCGTTACGCGATTAAAATTGTATTACCAACAAAAGTGACGTCACCCGACATCCGTTGCGCAACAAAGTGCAAGAATAATCAGTGATAACACTTGTCGCAATATCGAGTCGCGAATACATAAGAAGGAACGTGAAAAAAAAATTATTTGATCGGACGAATGAAAAATCATCGAAGATAACAAAATATTATATAAAATATATTAATAAGAAAATAGTATCTCGTATCCTATAATAATATTGCCAGACATTTACCGGACTACAAGGCTCCATTCAGCATCCCCATCCGGTAGACAGTTATCTCGTTTGTGCCTCTTCTCAGATAAGACTCTAGCTATCTGTTAGCTACTGTTTGGAATTACGCCTGTCGAGTTTTAGGCCGACGCGCGTTTTAGGGTGGCAGTCCTGGGTGCTATGGGAATTTTATGGTGGACCATAAACTAGCGACGAGATTCGAGAATCAGGTCTTATCTGAGGTCTTGATTTGGTGCGAGGAAAAAAAATTTTTTTTTAATTACCATCACAACCTCGTTCAATTGGTACAGTTTTCAGTTATCGATAAATAATATTGTAAAAGCTTGTAAATTGTTTCAGTATTATTTTTCCGGACTCGTGATTCTTATCGGAATTTAATTTTTTATTATTATCAAGTCATACCGACTGGAAATTCTCGGTATTTCCTTATCAGTTTAATTACGTGTCGCTGCGTCACTTGACCGTCTACCAGTTTACCTAAAGGAGCCATAAAGCTCGTCAGGATACGGGAGGCTACGGTTTTCACTAGGTACCCTGGATTTGGATGAATTCCAAGGACCCAAGATTCTAGACCGGGTAACACGGGACGGGACGCGAGACGTCTGACTGCTGTAACGGGAAAGCCAGATCGCATCCTCGTATACAGTATTCCGTTTTATCGTTTCTCTCGCGAAGATACGGTCACCCCGCTTGATAACCTCAACGTCTGACCTTATTATATCTTTCCCGTATTCTCTACTTCTCTTAGTGCCTACTAAACATATACGTATATACAGGCTGGTGTCATCATTATTATTATTACGCTGATACACGCAGCATCCCTTCCATATGTTTTCGTATGAGAATAAATCTCCTACTAAATCCGCCATCTTGTTTCTTCCATACCAATTTAACTCGATAAATTTTCGCGAAAAGCATTTCTGCTACGATCGATTCGCACGAATGAAGATTTGTCGAAAAAATTTTTTACTTCAAATTTCATCTGAATAACTTAAACAGTTTTTTTTTCCTTTTTGGTATTGCCAGGAAAAGCAATTTTAGATTTTTTTTTTTTTTTCGTAAAATTTAAAAACCATTTTTAATCTATCAACTGGATCGTACCGGTACATATGAAAATTGTCCAATTGTACAGTTAATTAGCAATGACAATTATATGTAATTACAAAGCACCAATTGGATCAAACAGTTGATTACACGGAACGAGATAAGAACTTCAAGACGCGTCCTCATCGTTCATTTGTATTATTCATCGCAATGTCCAGGTAAGCGTATACGTCGCGTGCGTTTATTTCGCGACCTTATAATAGTCTCGTCGCGATACCCAGTGACAGTTGGTATAATTTACCACAAGGATGAACATCAAACCGATAAAAGCCCATGATGAGTATCCTCGTTGTGGCGTGACCCAGTATTGCATCACTGGCGAACGAAGTAAACAGCTGTTTTTTTTTTCTCCAACAGTCTAATCTCCAGCGATAAGGGAAAATCATCGCCAAAACATAAAATTCGTATCTTGCGCAGTGTTGGATGGAATTTTTTTTAACATTTAAAAAAAAGAATATACACGCTGACGTCACGATGAATTTATTGAATCATAAGGCCAATACTTGTATCGTAACCTTGTTTTTTTTTTCAGCATTTACTGTAACAACAAAATTGACGTCTATGATCGACGACTTTAGCTTATCTAACGGGTTGATAATGTAAAATTAACCACAATGCAAAGCGGAAGTTCGTACAACCGATTAATCGGCATCAAAGAGGACGGCTAGTGAGTCTACAGTCTAGGTACAGGTCGGTCCCGTGCCTCTTCCGTTACTTGATGGAGTAATGTGCGTTTGTTATGTTTCAATTGGTTATTCGACACCCACGCATAAATTATATCAGCTTCATCTATCCGTAATTAAGATACGGTTGGCTTACGAGCATCTGTTGCTTCGCCGGAAACGGAGTAGAAATCTAGTGGCGGAAGGTGGCTGAAGAGAGAGAGGGTTAATTGAAATTGTAAGGCAGAAAATATCCTTTCCAAAAAATACCATGAAGACGGTAACTTGAAAAAAAAAATTTGAAAATTTTTTTAATTTAATCGGTCAATTCGAAAACAGATTTCGATGAAGGACATGACGAGCTCTGTTCGTTTTATTCTCTATTGCTATTATCGTTGGTACTGCGAACTCTTGTTTTGCCTCTATTCAGAAATCCTAATGCAGATTTTGTAATGGAGGCAATCGGTATCTACGGCCATGTAAAGGAGGACGCCATGATGCTTTAGTGACAAACAAGCGCGACGTTAAAGTGTCTGTATTAAGAAATGCGACGGTGTAGGTGCGTAAGTCAGAGGCGGAGCCATACACAGAGGTCAGAGGGCACAGCCAATCACAGACTGGTGATAACCATTCTGGCTTCGATATAGTTCTATACGGTTGGAGAACGCAGTTGCCAATATATACTCCAGTGTGAATACACCTGCATGAGGTAAGACATTACTGATATAATTTTAATAGACAAAAATTATTATCGTACCACAATCACTAATGGAATATATGCTGTACGCGTAACAAATAAATGGAAAATTATTTTTGGAAAATTCAATGTCGTCTCCTACCGTCGTCCACGTTAACAATAAAAAGTCCTATCGAGAAATTGATTCCCGCATATTTTCACATTGACTCCAGTCACCGCGATTCGTGGTTCTTCTTGGTTATTCTTCGAGCTGATTTTGCTGTGCATTGTACGATTTGCCGTAGCGACTATTCTTTTATTTCTTTTATTTTACAGCTTGTACTGGTATCTATGTATACCTAGATCAAGGTCCGTTATTTTTCCGTGCGTTGTTTGGTATATGTGTGTATACGACTTGTGACGTTAATAGAAATGGAATAGAAGTTGGAAGCCGTACGGGAGATTTATTACGAAATGGTAAGATTGTTGGTGTTTCAATATAATGGAGCTGTAGATGCCGAGGACATACGTGTAAGAGGAATTCATTTGTCGTGATGCTGCGAAAAGGCCCTAAGGCTCTAAGGTCCGTTAAGTATTTTTTTTTTTTTTTTACCAAGAGATTGGTACGTGTTTATAAAATTTATATATGCATATATTCATAGGTATGTATACATTTTGAAATAAAATTTGTTCAATTACGAAATGCTGTTAACGTTAATCTCTTAGCGGTAGCCACCTTGTGGCAGTTTAAGTATGGACCCTGAGAATATGGTTTCTCAGGGAGAAGAATAAGAAAATCGGGAACGATTTATCACCGGAATCGATTCAATCCCCTCATAGTTACATAAAGTGAGTGAGAGAGGGTTGGGAGGGCGAGGGATGGAGTCCATGTGATTGGACGAGTGTCACGACTCGCATAATCGTACAATTTGTACGTGTCACTAGTTTGCTTTACGGTTCTTTCGTAAGGATTGGGAATTGATGGGGCCCTACGGCATTGCGTGATGACCAACAGGAATTGATAAATTTTTTTATTGACGTGTGAATAAATAGTCGTTATGTTGTGTAAATCTCTTGTTGGATGTAAGAAGATTATTAGAGCCATATGTTTTTGTATTTATTTCAAGGAACGATGCGATGTACTTTTTATTGGTGCTGCCATCTGTGAAACGCTAGCAATAGCTAGTGGGTACGTTGGTAAGTGTTTCAGATACTCATGCTCGCGTGACATCGTATCACATGATTTACAGGTTTTTGTACCTCTTCAATGAACGGTATGCTGATACCGGTAAGTACACTACCGACAGATGATATGTGAATATTTTAGGTTATAAATTACGTGCGATCTTGCAATTTTTGCACGATTGAGAGCAGGGACTGCCACCGAAAGAAATATCGACGCGGTTATGGTATTCACAATTACGGAATTACGGTTTTGGGCTTTTCATTTATCATTTTTCAACATTTCTTCATAATTCCGCGGGATGGCACTGATGAGTACCTCCGATGTTTCCGGTAAATTCAGCTAGGGGGCGTGGAACGAAAAATCGAAAAATGATCTCCCAAAATCGCATTTTTCTGGGGAACATTTTTTGTTAGTTCCGGAAAATTCCGCCAGATGGCGCTGTTAAGCACCTCCGATGTTTCCGGAAAATTCCGCTAGGGGGCGTGGAACGAAAAATCGAAAAATTGTCTTTAAAAATCGCATTTTCTGGGGAACATTTTTTGTTAGTTCCGGAAAATTCCGCCAGATGGCACTATTAAGCACCTCCGATGTTTCTGGAAAATTCCGCTAGGGGGCGTGGAACGAAAAATTGAAAAAATATCTCAAAATCGCATTTTCCTGGGGAACATTTCCTGTTAGTTCCGGAAAATTCCGCCAGATGGCGCTGTTAAGTACCTCCGATGTTTCCGGAAAATTCCGCTAGGGGGCGTGGAGTCAAAAATCGAAAAATTATCTTTAAAAATCGCATTTTCCTGGGGAACATTTTTTGTTAGTTCCGGAAAATTCCGCCAGATGGCGCTGCTAAGCACCTCCGATGTTTCCGGAAAATTCCGCTAGGGGGCGTGGAACGAAAAATCGAAAATTAAGCTTAAAAAATCGCATTTTCCTGGGGAACATTTCTTGTTAGTTCCGGGAAATTCCGCCAGATGGCGCTGTTAAGCACCTCCGATGTTTCCGGAAAATTCCGCTAGGGGGCGTGGAACGAAAAATCGAAAAATTGTCTTTAAAAATCGCATTTTCTGGGGAACATTTTTTGTTAGTTCCGGAAAATTCCGCCAGATGGCACTATTAAGCACCTCCGATGTTTCTGGAAAATTCCGCTAGGGGGCGTGGAACGAAAAATTGAAAAAATATCTCAAAATCGCATTTTCCTGGGGAACATTTCCTGTTAGTTCCGGAAAATTCCGCCAGATGGCGCTGTTAAGTACCTCCGATGTTTCCGGAAAATTCCGCTAGGGGGCGTGGAGTCAAAAATCGAAAAATTATCTTTAAAAATCGCATTTTCCTGGGGAACATTTTTTGTTAGTTCCGGAAAATTCCGCCAGATGGCGCTGCTAAGCACCTCCGATGTTTCCGGAAAATTCCGCTAGGGGGCGTGGAATGAAAAATCTAAAAATTATCTTTAAAAATCGCATTTTCCTAGGGAACATTTTTGTTAGTTACGGGAAATTCCGCCAGATGGCGCTGTTAAGCACCTCCGATGTTTCCGGAAAATTCCGCTAGGGGGCGTGAAACGAAAAATCGAAAAATTATCTCCCAAAATTGCATTTTCCTGGGTAAAATTTTTTATTAGTTCCGGGAAATTCCGCCAGATGGCGCTGTTAAGCACCTCCGATGTTTCCGGAAAATTCCGCTAGGGGGCGTGAAACGAAAAATCGAAAAATAGTCTTTAAAAATCGCATTTTCCTGGGGAACATTTTTTGTTAGTTCCGAAAAATTTCACCAGATTCACTAGACACGAGACTGTGGTCCTAGCGTACTCTAAGGCGGCGCAAGGACCCCGTCGGAGGTCCCAGAAGGTCCGCAACTTGGGTTGGGCCCGAGCAACTGAGCAAGTTCAGCGGACGAGACGGAAGGCCAACCCCTAACTAACTAACTTAACTACTCCAACAGTGCTACTACCCTCATAGTACTACTTGAAGAAATAGGCTCAACCCGACAAAAAAAGAAGAAAAAGTAAGATATAAGAGAAGGAAGTAAAGAGTTAAAGGAGAAATAAAGAGAGGAATAGATAAGACGAAAGCATCCAAGAGACCAGTATATATAGGAGACCGGCTGTTGAAAGAATGAACGCTCCGAGCCCGAGCACTTCCTTATGTCAAATGATTTAAACGATCGTAAACAAATTTCTGCTAAAGATTTTTCATTTATCCTGGTTTTCCTTATAAATCAATTGAATAACATTCGTTTGATCGACATGCATCATTCCCATATTAATTATTGTTCTATCTAGAATTCTCATTAATGATTACAAACATTCAGTCATCGAAGAACAGCGATTGCACAATTCCAGAATCAATGAAAAACAGCACTCTCGACATTTTCCCAAATAATGTATTTCTTTCATTTTTGTGTATTTTTTTGTTGTTGTTCACTTAAATCTAAGAGTAGCAATAATAGTTTCATTATAATAACATATTTCGTTAAAATTACATTTATCATAATCGCATTCGTCATGATCACCATTCACGGTTATTCAGGACAATTGCACACCCTGAAGATGGTTCCACCATAAGAATTAATGGAAATCAAATGAACAGAACCATCTTCAGGTGGTTCAATAGTCCCGAATAACCGTGTATGCACCCGTATATATTTATATATATATTGCATGTGCTACATCTGTATATATATATAAATATATTTATATATATATATATATATATTCCATTTAATTTAATTTTTTTCTTTACTGTGAATTCATAATATAGCAATTTAACACACGCACCCTTGCGTCGTCGATGCGTTTCTTCGCCTGTCCTAAACTCCGCAATTTTATGCAAAATTCTTCATTGAAGTATTTTTTAAGAAACAAAAGCACTGATCCGGACACGGAATACCGTAAGAGGGATTTTTCAAAAATTACATACAATGAACATTAACCGTCAACAGTTTTCACGTACTGACGCATCTACGTAATAAGGTCAGTAATACAAGACTGTAATTATTATTAATAAAAAACCAATTCATTTTTATTTCTTCTCCCTTATTTCCCACGCACAAATCAATCGCACTTCAGTGACCCCGCACCGGACAGACGCATCGTTTGCAAATTGGCATAATGGAAAATTTCATTTTAAAAAAACCAATACGCCTCGTACGAAAGATCTGCTGTTTGAGAATACGAGGAGGAGGTACAGGGCTAAGGACGAGGATTTGACGTAGCATAGAAATTGCCGTATCGAAAGGCATAATGCATATCTGACGCAGAAGAAAAAAAAAAAGATAACCGTGTTCGTTTCAGCGATTTATAATGTATATAGAGAAAAAGGAGAGAAACAGAGAGAAATTATTATTTTTTTTTTTGGATTTCTACGATCCACGAGGAAACGAAATTTGGCGACTTTACATAATTGCAGTTTATAAAAATCGACAGTGCGCATGCGCAATTATCGTTACTTATGGAGTAACGCGCGTCCATTCGTAATTTCCACGCGGACCTGATATAAATTATGATTGGTTTGCCATTAACAGCAACACTTGACAATATCTAAGAAATTCGATTGACATTTCTCGCTCGAATGAATATTTTACAGCTTGTCACTGCAAGTGAAATTCACTCGCAGAATTATAATTTCAAGTCATGATCGATTCCGCCAACAGCAAATGTTCCATTAACACGTTTACTGCCGCGTTACTTTTTTTAATTAAGTCAACTACGAGTTATCGGGCAGTTTGGCAGTCAACGTGTTAATAAATTATCGCATAGATATACGTACTGTAAAAAAAAGAATGTTAGTCACCGCCTGACACCATGCTAAATTCTTCGAGTGACATTTGACTCTGTTATCGACGTAACGTATTTCGCTAAATATATTTTACCGATATAAATTAGGATTTATCTCGCGTAGCGACACGATTGGCAAGATCGGCAAGATCGACACGGTGATTGGACAGGAGTATGATTTAATTTTCATCCGAGTCGTTTTCATCAAGACAATTAGAGGGACAAGGACGACTATCTATTATCCAGGCTTGAAAATCGAATACCTGTTACTATGTAGATACTAATCACTGTCCGATCGAAACGCTCGCGCGACCTTAACTCTATATGTCTCAATTGCATGCCGAATCTTCTGAAACTGCATATTGAAGGACGATATTAATTGTGAAATGCAAGAAAATAGAAGCGACCAATAACGAGTGTACTTGCGACGTGTACTTTACAAATTTACAAAAAAAAAGAAAAACAAATGAGTGTAAATATTTGGAGGTTAATAAGCAACGAAGTCGATACTTAAGAACTTGATCTACGTAGTCCCCGATCGTAACGGACGAAGAGCAGAGACAACTGCGCATGCGCACGACGATCGAGCGCGACTTATCTCTCCGACGTAAACGAGTTTGCGCAATGCGTCGTTAACGAGAAAATCGTACGACAAATCTCGATTCACAAATTGTAAATTTTTCGACTTTCTTAAAAAAAAAAAACGGTGACGCGCGGGTTCTCTCTATTGCGCTGGTGGCGCCCTCTTAGCGGCTTCTTTTTTCTTCGACAGTCAGCTGACCGGATGTTGATGCTGAATAGAGTATTGGAGGACAAATATATGTCTCTAGCTTTTGTTGTTTTTCAAAATCGTCATCAGAGACTGCTCCGGATAAAGAAGTAAGAAAAAAGAAGCGAGAGATGCTCTCTTGGACTATAACTCGAGACTTCCAGTCAATCCTGTCGCGCAGATTCTCCTGGAGCGTGCAATCCGGCCTGAGTGTCTTCTTTTCTTTGTTTTCGTGCGCGCTCGAGATTCCTCTGTTTGGCGACTTAACAGGCACAAGAATCCCCTTTGCCGTTACTCCTTTGGTCGTTAGTCAATTTGATCTGATCGGGAAATTCGTTGTATAGCTCCACCTGAAAGACAGAATACAATTGATTGAAGATTTCGGCAGTTATTGAGAATGACTGATTTTTAAAACATTTTTTTTTTAATTACCTCACTCTCTTGCGCTAAGGCATTCTTCGCTATCGTTTGAAAAGCCTGCTCGACATTAATAGCTTCCTTTGCGCTAGTTTCGAAATACGGTATGTTGTTCTTCAATTGGCACCACTGTTGTGCCCGCTTGCTGGATACCTAGAAGAATAATTCTTGTTAATTGAGATAGCACTTTATTGGGGCACTTTAATGGTATCTTGATCTGTCTGGTGAACCTACGGCTCTGTTTTCAAGGTCGACTTTATTGCCAAGCACGACGAAGGGGAAATTGTCAGGATCCCGCGGCGACGCTTGGATAAGAAATTCATCTCTCCAGGAATCTAAAGACTTGAAGGTATTAGGCGCCGCAACATCGAATACTAGGACGCAACAATCTGCGCCTCTGTAAAAGGCAACTCCCAGAGATTGAAACCTTTCCTGGCCTGCCGTATCCCAAATCTGTTGAAAAAATAAGCAAATTGGTGTATTGCTTTTATAAGGAATTAAAATTGAAATAGATTTTACAAGTTGGAAAGTAATAAATAAAATATTACCTGCATGGTGACTATCCTGTCATCGACCATCACTTCCTTCGTAAGGAAATCAGCACCGATAGTGGCTTTGTATTGATTACTGAATTTTTTATTAACATACTGATTCATCAGGGAGGTTTTGCCAACTCCTGAGTCTCCCAAAATAATGACCTTGAGCAGTACTTTTTTGCGGGAAGCCATTTTACGTCCTTGACTAAAAGATAAATAAATTCCTGTTAAATATATCTTTGATCGCTCGATATAAAGTTCTGTGCTCCTATTTACAGGAAGTGAAACATGTTCACTGCACAACCAAAATAGGATTTCAAAGCAGCTCAAGACAAGCTCTATAATATGATTAAATTTGATGCATTACTATGTTACCCTTATTTACTTCCTCTAAACTTTATCCTGTTAACTTAACCTTGACTAATTATTAATGACTACCATTTGACCGATCAAATTACATATAAAAACAAGTGGATAATATTAATCTGAAACAATCGGAATGTTCGATAACAATAAAAAATAACTATGACAGTTACCAAGGAAGAATTTAAATACTCGTTAAGAAGTTAAAACATATAGCTAACACATTCTTAATGAGAGAAAGCAATATCTTGTGCACCTGTAACTTATACATATAAGGTACATAAGTAGATTTGAATACAAAGGATAGCCAATTTAAAAGGAAGCAAGAGAAAAGTAGAAATAAAACTTTCAACTACTATACTTTATATTTCAAATATCAAATACCCAATAACATAATCAATATTTTATAGAGGTACTTTTCAACATTAAAAAATAAATTTCACAATGAACTAAGCCAAACTAGATGTCAATGCCTAATCTACTTTCGCATTTATTACTTAGTTTAATGTAAAGCAATGGTGAAAATCAAAATTACCTCTACAAGAGTGAATTCAAAAAACTTGAAGGTATCGAGCAAAGAATAGTAAATGTAAATTACAATGCCGTACTGAGATACTGCAATATTTTCATGCACTGACTACTATTTTCTCATGAATCATCACCATAAGTGAACTGGACATCTACTCTCTAATAAATGACGCACGTACTTTGTCTTAAAAAACCCCATTTCTGCGACAGTAACATTTCGAAAATATTACTAAAAGGCAATGACTCTTACTTATTAGATAATTAACAAAAATAGTTACAATGCAAAATCGAATGGTATTATTTTAAGATAACGAAAGTAGAGTACAAAATTATAAACCAATCCCGATTATAACTACGAAGCTTCAAACCTGTCAAGACACTACTTAATACATGCCAAGTTTTCGTATTCTTGGGAAATGTCTACAAATAAAACACACACGTACTTGGCCTAGGATGAACTAGTCGAAGATCGTAATAATTCATAAATAATAATTACCAAAGAAGATACCGTCAATTCCAATGAAAATGCGATGATAAACCTTTCTGCTCGAATGCTGCACACAAAGAAAATGGCGTATGATGAAATCACGAGAGTGACAACGATGTCGTCACCTGTTAGTCTATCGACCAGAGAAGATCGATTCTCGAATTGCGATATTGTACTTTCGACTTTAAATTCTCGAGTGTTGACAATTCAAATTGTTGATGCAAAATGTCAATAAATAAAACAAATTGTTTGCTATACTATTTTGCCATAAACATTAATTTCGTTAAAAAATTTGACAATACTTCATCGTTACATACATTATTAATGTGAATAAATATACGAGGCGTATTCTTGTTTAGATTATAGGTTATCGCTTTCACATGAGCTGATTTTATCATTTAGGCATGACTAATATTCATACCAGAAGTTTAAACAGAATGACTAATTTTCTGATAATATATTGTGACAATTGAATAACAGCTAATATAAGAATATAATAAAGGTATAAAAGAAGAACTGTGTATTTTATACTTTAATTATGAAAATACTTCTGTCCGTTGTTAGGTTTTAAGTTATAATTAACTACCAATGACAATATATTTCCAATAGATTTTCTTTAAAATATGTAATAAAGCTTTATTACAGTATTAAACGTATTATTTAAATAATTTTGCCCTCTTTTAAATAGCTATCCACTACCAGTTACACAAAGCATGTTTCTAACAACAGTTAACATTAAGCAAACATATAATGGTTTTAGAATATATTAAGTCGGTTACCATAGAAAAATATGATATATAAATATTTTCATGAAAAGATTATTTATAGTCGCATTGAAAGAATAGTAACTTTATATCCGTATAATATCGGAATTATTTTGTTAAATATCTGTACCGAGCAATAATCAATACAGCTCAATTAACTTTACATTTGGAAAGTGTGCATTTTTTTTGACTTGCTGCTCGGAACATTTTTATCAACATTAAATTCATGATATTTCCTTTTTTGAGCTTGAGGTTTGATAGGTGTTATAGTTTGACGTTTCCTCGTCTCCTCCAATAGAGCATCATTAACTTCCTCTTCCTGATCAGAACCTTCAGAAGAATCCTCATCGACATCTTTGATTGGCATCGTAAAGTGATCATCCCTGCCACGCTTAATAGATGTCAAACCCCTAAAAAGTCAATTTATTGAAATGTTCTTAATAAAAAACCATTATTATGTTATTCTATGATGTTGCACTTACCTACTGTCTCGGTAGAGTCTATAAAATATGCCACTTCCATTCAACTTTGTTAATTTCTTCACAAAATGTTCATCGTGACTGATCACAATCAACTGAAAATTCTTTTGATATTTAGACCGCGCCTTCACTATGCTGTAATGTTAAGAAAAATCAAGTTATAACGGTACAAGATTTCCGAAATAAACAGTTGCCTCTTTGCACTATTTAATTATTTAACGAATACGCAGAAAGAACATAGTACCTGAATTGACTTACGTAGTAATAGCTTCCGCCAAACTCTCAGCATTCTGTTCATCGAGATTTGTCGTTGGTTCGTCCAACGCAAGTACTCCACAATTTTTGCAGAAGGTTTCTGCCAGTGCCATTCTTATAATAATAGACGCCAATACCTTGAAAAAAAATCAATAAAACGTTCATAGACCTGCTAGATAGTTTAACGATAATCAATCATTTTATTTACTCTTTGACCAGCACTGCAACGACCCTTCATATCCATTTCAGCGCCATGTTTTTGTTGGACCAATTTGTATTTGAACTGCCGTCGCTTGTCACCTGCTTCCGTAGCTTCCGCTTTTATTTGAATTCCTGTTGTATCGGTTCCTTTGTAAACAGTACGCCACATATGTTTAATTATCTTGTTCACTGTTGATATCCGTTCCTCGTGATACTCAATCATGGCACGATCAAGAGCTTTGACGTATTCTTTAAGGTTAAGTACGATCTCTTGTTGTACCTTTCGCAACAAAAAATAAATAGCTTGTTAATTATGCGCATCGAAGTGATTAAATAAAGTTGATAATTAAAGAACATATATACTCAACCTCTAATTCAATGCATTTTTTCTTGTAATTTGTTCGTGCCATTCTGTACACTTCATTTTTCAATTCCTGCTGGAGCTGCGCTACAGATCTTTCTAATTCTTCTTGTTTTCCTCTAGCAATATTTTTCTGAAACAACAAACAACGCGTTGAAATAGAAAACAATGTTGCAACATTGTTCAACATTGTATTCGTGTGATCACCTCACGCAACAACTTCTCCTCCTTCTCATGAAGCTTTTTGTATTCCTGTAATAAGAGTTCGTGCTGCATTTTCTTCATAGAAACATCTATTTTTGATATTTCCTGCTCAAGACTTTTGAGTTCCTCTTCCTTTTGTCGCAATGTGATGTTGTCGATTAATTCACGCTTGCGCACTTCCTGCCTCATAACGTCCTTCTTGATCTGATCGATTTTTTCTTCTAAATCAGCTTTCGTAATTTTCAATTCCTCACATGAGTTTTCATATCGTTTCATCTGCTGTTCCGCGCTCAATAATGTTTTGTAAACACCACGTTGTTCGAAATCATCTATTTGCTTTTGTGTATTTGTCAGTTCGTACAGCCGTCTTGATCCTTCGTGAATTTTTCTTTCTTCAACTTTTCGTTGTTCTTTATGTTCCGCCTACAAAAGAATTAAAAAACATCTGGTTCAAAAAATTATATAAAACAAGAATCGCCTTATTCACAACAGTAAGAGCGAAATTCAGTAATATCGGTCAAATTTGGTCACCTTAGCTTTTTCAAGTTCTTGTATTCCACTCGTTAATTGTTCATCAGCTCTAGATAACTTTTCCCTCAGATTTCGTACAGATTCGCCCAAAGAAATCTCACGTGCATACAAATCATTCTGCTTATCGCGCAATTGCTGCAACTTCTGCATTTCCGATTGGATACGAAGTTGTTCTTCATACAATTCATTTCTTTTGTGTCGTGCTTGTTGCAATTCCTCGTTATGCAGATTTAAAGAAGTTTGCATTGATTCAATTTCCTTCGAAACTTCTTTCAGTTGTTGCTTCAGGGAATCCCTTTCGGTTTGTGCCTCTTGAATAGTTCTTTCACTTTTGACGCCTGATTATGAAAATTATATGATATTTAATTAATTCTTACTTAATGACTCTCTGAACTACTTTTTTACCTGCGTCAAATATACGCTTTTTAATAGCTTCTAATGTACGATTCAATTTGACCAACTCGTCCGCATATTTATCCCAAAGTGCAACGTCGCCAACCATGTCTTTGCACGCGGATAATTTATTTTCTGGATCCAATGTTGAAACTTTCAGCATTTCAAGTCTCTCACGAGATTCTGCCAGCCGTTTTTTTGTTTCCTCCAGCTGGCCTCTGCATTAATGAAATATGTTAATATTGAACAACTTTATTAATAATGTTAATTATTAATAATGTAATGTTGCATGCGGCACCTTAGCTCTTTTAATTCGACTCCCTCGACATGGGCGACCTTTTCCACGATTGGTTTCAATTGAAGCAAAGATTCGTATTTCTGTTGCTGAATCTTTAATTCCTCCTCGCATGACTGTAAACGACTGGGTCCCATTTCCTCTCGAATTTCGGTAACAAGACTTCTGACTTCCAGAGCAGATTGAAAATTCCTATGGCACAGAGGACAGCAAGGATCTTTCACTTCCAATTGTTTCAGGTAGTCCTTATACGCGACACCACGATATGCATACATTCCACGTTTTTTTTGCAATTCCTTAACAACTTCGGATTGTGACAATACAGCATCTTCGTAATTCTCATACTCACAGTGGAAAGAAATTTTTTCTTTGTCGGCTGAAACAAAAAAATCAATAATTGTGACGAATGAATCGCAACGGTCCATATTTTTCGTATTAAAATAAAAGAAAGAGTCTCAAAAGAGAATTTACATTTCAGTGTTGCAATTTTGTGTTTTAGTTCTTGTTCGATGTGCTTTATAGTTGTTTCTAAAGATGAAACACGCTTTTGTTCCGATTGTAGCTCTTGATTCAAATTGTTGATACGGTCCATCTGTAATAAAACATTCCTTATTATATTCCTGTTGATTGCAGATTGCGTCAGGATATGAGGTTTTATGGATCTATTTATTTAAATAAATGTACCAATACTCGTTGTATATTGTTAAGCCTGTTCTTTAGTGTTCCCTCAGGTAATTCTGTTGTGCCAAGTAATTTTTTTAATTCAGATTCATATTTATTCCTTAAATTTTGTATCTCTTTTTCCTTGGTCATAACCATAGATTTATTCAATTCTAATTCTGCTTGTAATGCACTTTGCTTGTGTAATGACGACACTTCCTCATCGACTTTATTTAACTGGCCTTCCAATTTAGCCCTTTTTCTCATTTCATTTTGGATCTTTGATTTGACTGAATCGACATCGAGTTTCTTAGCGAGCAATTCAATTTTATCATTTGCTTTCTGAAGCTCCTTCTCGAGGTCATCCAATTTTTTTGCAGCTGCACTGACCTGTTAAAAAATAATTGATTAAAAGAATCGTTAATTATATGCAATTTTTTAATAGAACATTTATACTTATATTATTTATATATTTACAAATGATTTTTTATGTGATATCACAAATATAATACTAACTTGTTTTATTCGAGTACGAAGGGTATTTAATTCATCTACGATATCAGCCACTTCCACTTCCTTCAGGTTCATTTCTGATTCGATTTTTGTTTTTTCAGACCTCAAAACATCAACTTCCTTTTGAAATTGCTTTTCAATAGATTCTCGATTAAGCTGATTGTTTCCCACTTCCAGTTTTATTTCGCACATCTTTTGCTCCAATCGTTTTGTTAGAGCCGTGACCTCTGTAATTTGAATTAATTATTTTCATTGAAGAAAAGAGTGAGGATTTAAATTAGTACCAATTTCCGTTACGTCGGATGAAATTGGGTCCAAGTTCCAAGCGGAGAGAGCATCGTTCAATAATTTGTTACGAATGACAATTCTTTCATCTTGATCCTTTACTTGTTGCTGTAATGTACCAACTGCGAGTCTCTTCTCATCAAGCAATTTTCGAATATTTGACTCCTCTATTTTGATTTCCTTCATTCTCTCTTCAAGCTGTATCACAGTAAAAAGTATGTAATACTTAAAATATGCAATTTGATATACAAATTATTCATACGAATATGAATAATAAAAATATAGAAAATAATAATAGAGTAACATAAATATTAACGATTATAGAATAATAATTAGCTGTAAAAAAGTATTAATACTTCTTCTCCCTCTTCTTTTTTCTTGTTTAATTTATCAGCATATGAAACTAATTCTTCGTTTAATTCCTCAACCGTTCCTTGAAACATTTCTTCGATGTTGCTCTTCAGATTCACAATTTGTTTTTTCACGTGTATATGCTGCATCCTTTGAACCTCTATAATGCAGGCATCGATATAAAGTCAATGTTCAAGAATTATTCTTGTAAAAAATACACTAACCTATTTCAGATTTCATCTTTCCATATTGATTATCTAAATCTTTTATTTCCAATATTCTTTGTGTCACAGGCACAAGACTTTCTTCGATTACTGAAATCTTGTGCTTGGAACTCTCCAACCTGTCTTTGGCATTGCTTAGCTCCTGCTCTTTCTCTTCAGTTCTTATCAAATTGGTCTCGCATGCTTTTTTCTCAACCATTAAAAGACGATTCTCAGTTTCCAAGGTTTTGGTATACTTTGTAAGAGATTCGACAGCTTTGTCATATTTTTCAGTGTCAAATATTTCATCAAATCTTTTTTTCAAAGTTTTTGCTTCTGATAGTGGCCAATCAAAATCATCTTGATGGCAAAATATGACGTAATTCAAAATTGCATTTGAAACACCCATAGCTGAGACAATCTCAGTATTCACATTAGCACATCGATTTGTTATTGAAACTGGCTGTAATTAAGATAAAATATATACAACCTCGAGGATAGGCTGTCTAGATTGATATTGTGATATTTAATAAAATGTTTCTTACCTTTTCTGAATCTTTAGTCTCCCTAGTTATAGAACTATCCAAAGTTTTGAATGTGACTCGTTTGTCAAATCTGGCTAATTCCATAGCTCTGCATATCGTTATTTTCTCTTTATTGGCATTTACTACTTGCAGCTTGACACTAGCTCTGACCTATAAAACGTATAAGAAAAAAAAAAATCAGTAAAAGTATTGTTAGCCAAAAGCAATTCGGTATGTCAAACAATAAACCCACAATACATGCAGACGTTGTTATAGGATCATGGACGAATGCCTTCCCAGCACCAGAATCAGGAGGATAGGCACCAGTAGTAGCAAATTTTAAGGCTTCAATAATTGTTGTCTTTCCTGTACCATTAGGTCCCACAATAAGTGTAACAGGTCGCATAAACCGTATCTCCGTTTCAGTATCATGGTCAAAATTACGAATACCACGAATGGACAACTTTTTTATTCGAGACATTTTTTCTGAAAAAAAATATACATAAAACAATTAAGATCATAAACAGTACAAAAAATTAACACCGATACACGAATAGAATCAATTAAATCCGTCAATAGATAACTACTACAAAATTGGCAGGTTCTGACAGGTACAGAATCTCATTCCTTTGTGTCACTACCAATTTTCATCATTTACTTCAGCCTGAATAATCGACATACAACATTTAACCAATATTTAAACTTCAGACCATATCATACTGCATAAACAAATATACAAACAATACTTTATTTAGTTAATCTCACCAGAATCTCATAACACTTTATTAATCACAAGCGTTTCCCGCTTTCAAAGTTTCAACTATGGGTTGTTTTTTTTGCGAGAATACCGACAACATTCGGCTTAATTCGGCGGGTAAAGCTGGGAAACGTTTGTTCTACAACAGATCAGTTCTCGTTACCTACACTTTTTGCACATTTTAAAAGTGCAAATTCTTAAAATGGCCGAATCTTTATTCCCCGAAATTAAATTAATTATCAAATAGTTAACTTTATAAAACTTATACTTCAAATCTAGGCATACCAATGGCTTAGTTTCCACGGTGCAGAGTTTAAATAAAATTAAGAAACCTCATTGGTCAATTCCATTCAACTCCTATACCTGATTGGTTAACTCTGTTTAAACCTTCACGATGGAAACGAAGCCAATAATATATATATATATATATATATATATGGCCATAAACTCCTAAAGTATGAAAATTATTGGTTAGCTGGAGATTTATCCGCAGGTTAAATTTTAATCGAAGGTGAAGAAATTGATGTTTAATGACGCGACGTTCACTGTATCGAATTCTTAATAAAGAATTACTTTTTTACTTATCGGTTTAATTATTATATCTATTTTTCCGTAGACAATTTTATTTGAATAATTGTTTAGATACCTGTAGATATTTAGGCGGGAAGCACAGAATCAATAGGCTTAACCATATCCAGGCTGAAAATATACCTGCAAATATTTTCATGTAGCCTGGCGGTAACGTAAGGAAGTTGAAATTTCTAATATTGCCTGATATTGCCCGCCAATGGGAAGAAAGCAATAACGCTCAACATATTTTCAAATAGAAACAAGAACCGTCTGTTTTGTACAGTTCTGTGTGGTGAGTTGATCAGAGTCAATCGGAGTCGATCCTTAGAGAAAAGTACAGAGAAGTACTTTAAGCCGCCTTAGTGTTTAGCTAATTGCATCAACTTAGCCTGCTATAAAGGAGAAGAAAAAATGTCTGCGGAAAAGGTATGTAAGTATCAATTGTATTAAATTCTAAGGAATTACTTTTTTACTTATTGGGTCATTTGTTATTTTTCCGTAGACAATTGTATTTGAATAATTGTTTAGATACATTTAGATATTTAATCTTCGGCGGTCGCACAGTAATTTCAATGCTTCCGCGGTCGCACTGGGTCTAAAACGTCGACGTACAGTTTTCAACGTGTTAAATCGCTTTGAAAAGTCTAAAAAAATTCATGAACACTCTAGAATCCTTCTAGAATGTGAATTGATGATTATTTAAGTACAAAAGTTGTTATATTTTTTACTATAAATCGGTATCTGAGTGAAAAAATTCACAAGTAAAATTTCGCTTGGGACAATATTGTCCCAGTGCGACCGCGGCGGAGGGTTAAAACTTATTGGCTATACTGGCTATAATAGAATCATTCAAAACATTTTATAAGTAACGTCCAGTTAAAGTGGAACACTTGCATTTTTTTGTATTTCTGTGAAATTATGACCGATTTCGAAAAACCAAAAACACATTTTGTTTTTAAATTTCCTTCCTGTTCGAATGGTAAAGTTTTTATGCCGATTGGATACGTCATAGCCGAACGGCAGGGATTGGAGTGAAATAGTGCATTTTGGGAGTTTTTGAAAATTTCGAAAAGTAGTAGTTCCGGAAGGAAATTCATTTGTCTAATTATGTCATGAGAAAGAGCAGTCAAAAAACACAGAACCAAAAAAAAATACCTGTAAATATTTTGACGTACCCTGGCGGTAGCGGTAGGAACTTGAAATTTCCAATGTTGCCCGGCAATGGGAAGAAAGCAACAACGCTCACCATATTTCAAATGGGAAAAATAACCGTCTGTTTGGTACAGTTCTGTGTGAGTTGATCAGAGTTGATCCTTAGAGAAAAGTACTTAGGACCGCCTTAGTGTTTGTCTAATTGCATCATTTGTGAAGAATAATTGCATGCTATAAAGGAGGAGAAAAGATGTCTATGGAAGAGGTATTAACATTAAAAATTTACTCCAACAATACGTTTTTTAAGAATGGACAAGTCAATTCTATCCTAATTATTATATTTTTATTATATTTTTATATTACATCATTTTACATTATATAAAATTAAATGAACTTTTGATAATCTACAAGTTTTCTCTCCGAAGATGTGAAGAACACAAGGTGAGAATAACAAAAAATGTCAAATGTAACTTTTTAACAGACGTTATCAAACTATGTCTATGTATCGAGTATAAATCTATCTCACAAGTAAATTGATTTCATTATTTGCAAAATTCTTAATGAACTTAATAACTTATCTATTTGCTCCGCTGGATTATGCATGTGAAAAAATAAATCTTTGTATTTTTTATAAAAGGGGTACTTATTTCATTCTAGTACCTTTCATATAGAATGCATCGTGTACTTGTCACAATTAACAATAGATATAATTAATAAATGATGTTCTTATGCAGATGGAGAATACGTTGGATTCGATCCAAATATCAGAAAATCTGTCGGAGCAAGAACAGATGTCATTTTTATTTGGCAGAGATCCTAGTATTTTAGCATATGGTCAGAGGAGACCATTAATTACTAATGAATTAAAGAAAAATTTATTATCACACTATGACAATGAGCAAACAGAATCAAGGGATACCACTTCATCCTTATCAACATTATCTGAAACTGTAAAAGTCTATTTGCGTGTCAAACCATACCCAAAAAGGATAGAATTAACAGAGGAGCAAAAAGAAGCATACACAATTCTTAATGCAACAACGCTATTAACAAAGCTACCGTACATAGATACGAATGCTAGCTGTCTTAAAAGGGCAAAAAACAGTGATACGGTGTGCCGAAAATTCACATTCACGAAAACATTTTCGTCTACAGTATCTCAATTAGAACTCTTTGAAAATGCCATTAAACAGCAAATGGTTGATTTTTTGGCTGGTCAAAATTCAACAGTCATGTCTTATGGAACAACTAATTCTGGAAAGTCATATACATTGCAGGGTACTACAATGTCACCTGGCATAATTCCTCGTAGTTTAGATTTTGTATTTTCTAACATTGATGCAAAATCTATACCATGCTATAAACCGGCACATTATTGTGATGTCATTTATTTAAATTCGAGTGAGCGCCTACAAGAAATCGAATCTAAAACTAAAATGTTATGTCTATCATCAATTGACAAAAATCAATGTGTGAATACATATAAGGAAATGCAAAAATTACTTGAACAAGAACATCCAAACCGACAAAGTGTCTCTGTCGATGCTCAATACTCAGTATGGGTATCATTTGCCGAAATCTATAACGAAACAATCTATGATCTTTTATCAGTTGATCCTCAAAAAAGAAGAATACCATTAAAGCTCGCCACTGATAATCATGGTAGAGCATTCATTAAAGGTTTAAAAACAATTTGCGTTAATTCTGGATCTGAAGCATATCAAATTTTAATGGCAGGCCAGCATAACCTAAAAGTTGCCACTACAGCGCTGAATTCAAGAAGTTCACGATCTCATTGTATATTTACAATCAAGCTTTTAAAGTATTATGAAGAAAATGCTTCTAAAAACGTTGAAATGAGCACGTAAGTGATGACACAACAATTTATAAATAAAAATTTAATACACCCAGATAAATTTCACACATCGACTTTGTATAATTTAGATTTTCATTTTGCGACTTGGCGGGATCCGAGAGGTTAAAAAAGACTTTGAATGTAGGTGACCGTTTAAAAGAAGCCCAGAACATTAACACAAGTCTACTAGTCCTTGGTAGATGTCTCAAGTCGATCTACGAAGGACAAACCGTAAAGCAAAAGCAGGAAATTGTTGGGCCCTTTCGTGAATCCAAGTTGACGAGACTCTTTCAAAAAACTTTATCTGGCAAAGAACATCTAATTCTGATAGTAAACATCAACCCTTCACCAGATTTATATATTGAAACACAAAATGTCCTGAACTTTTCTGCCATCGCCAAAAAGATAATTATTGAACCAAAGAAGGTAAAACGGAAAGCAGCAACGTCAAGATTTTCACAAATTGTAACGCAAAGCATCAAGACTCGTACAGATTGGGATACGACAGATTTAAATAGTATAAGTGAGTGCGGAGTACTTCCTTCTTTAATTCAGGCTAAGTTATGTACTTTATAACATCAATGTAATTACTTTTGTTTAACCAGCCGAAGAGCAGGAGTCAATTGCAGCATTACATAAATCCTACGAAGACATTTACCTTGAGGACTACGAAGATGCCTTAAATGAGAATGAGAAATTAAGAAGAGAAATAGAAATTTTACGTTCGTCAGCTTTAAACAGGGACTTAGAAATTCGACAGGAAATGGCTGAAACTTTTAGTACCATAATGTCTCAAATGGAAGTGGAATGGAGGTACTTAAAGTATTCCAAATTTCTATGTTACCCGTTCAATATGTTCTGTAAATTATTATAAATATTATAGGGCAGTGAAAGCCGATCTGCCTACAAAAAATTCACTAGTGCTGTATCAATTCATTTGCAGGGACCGTATTAAAAGCGTAGAGGAGCAACAGGATTCCTTACTCCAATGGTCTGTAGCAAGAACAGAAAATTTTTACAAAAGTAAACTGGTCAAGTTAGGGAAAAGAAAAAGGATGCATTCCGAATCAAATGACGATGAGAGCGATAACGATGATAATGAAGAATTAGAGTTAGAAAATATCCGCTTGAAAGCTACAATCGCAGCTTTGAAAAAAGCAATAAAGGAAATACGAGAATCGAAGGATACACTGTCCGCTGATAAGAGTAAAGCTACATTCGAATTAGCTATAGTTAAAGAAGAGCTGAAGAATCTCAAAAACCTTTTAGAAGCAGCACAAAAGGATTGTAACGGCGAAGCGCATAATTATATAGCAGAACTGAAAGCTCTGTTAGCAAAAAAAGATGAGCAGATTAAGAATCTGAAGATGTTCCTTGACGAAGCTAAGGAGGAATATATCACCATAACAACCGACGCAAGGGAGATGCAAAGTCATTTGAAATTGCAGAACGAAACTATTGTTGAAAATATGGACCGAATTGCTGAACTGGAAGAGCAATTGGAATATGCAAATATTCATCTGCCACAGAAAACCAAAGCTGTGGAAGTTCTCGAGGAAAGAATTGAGTTTCAAACAAAGAAGTTGATCGAATCAGAAAATATTCTTATCGAAATGCAAAATAAGATTAGTCAGTTAGAAACTGATAAAAGAGCTCTGATGGAAGAATTGGCTAAAATACAGGAGATCAAAATTGAGCACGATAACAAATCCAGTCTCACATCTTTCCAAGACGATGAAGTTAAAAGTGAGTCCAGAGAAGAAGAGGTTGAAGACCTGTTGAAGACCGAAGAGCATCTTCGACAAGAAATAATGGTATGCCCAAAGATAATTTTCCAACAGAATACTGAACAATAATCTTTCAATAATTAAAATATTATTTACTTATTTATTTTTCATTCTTTAAGATCAAGCAAGAAGAGTCGCAACAAAATTTGCGAATTGCACAGGAATCTATAAACGAAATGAAACAATTGTTGTGCGACAATGAAAAGCAAATAAAAGATTACGAGAGTAACATTAAATCATTAAAAGAAGACTTGATTTCCATTACGATTGAGAAAGAGAATGTTCAAGCTGAATTGAATAAAGTTCAAAATAGTAAAGAATTATTAGAGTCAAAAGAGAATGCCGATAGAGTAATTCAATATACTGAGGTATGTTTTGAGAATTTTTATTAGCATAAACGTCACATTAACCAATTTTCTCCGTTCACAGGATCTAGCAACGGCCTATGATAAACTGAGTACAGCTTTATCAAAGGTAATAGCCATTATTGTTTTTATAATTGCAACTGGTTCTTTACATTATTAAGTCACTTTTGACGTTCTACAGGAAATGCATTATGGGGAAATAATAGAGAAATTGGAAAAAGAATTAAGTGCGGCAAATGAAAGATATGAAATTAAAGCCAAGGTAATTGTTTCTTTTATCACGATAGAATATAACTTTACCTGAAATGCAATGAACTTTTTAAATAAGTTAACAGTCAACTCTCCTTAATTTTGCATCCTTTCGGCTCCGGGAGTGCGGAGCTTACAGAGCTTTTCTCTTCTCTTGACACTAAGTCATCCTTACTCACGTAAACGTGGCACGTGGGAAAAAGGGAAGGGAAACTATAAATTTTCCGCCTAGCGTAATTTCTAAAGAAATAATTGTAATGAGGCTGCGAATCGAAGGAGCGAAAAATTAGAGAGTCCACTGTACTATTTTTTAATGATAATACACATTGAACGACAGTGTCTAGAGGCGTATGTAGAACGAATAACGAAATTGGAATAAGACTTAATAAAAGCGAAAAAAATTACAGGAGACGACAACCAAAGAGCAAGAAATGGAGAATGAAATTGCGAATCTACAAAAGGGTGAATATTTGTTATGGTTAGTCAATACGTTTACATCTAGAAATTTTTCATATCTCTGTTTCATTTATATGATTTTAGAGCTCAAAGATATGATTCGGCTGAATGCCGATTCCAAGACAGACCAAGAAATGGAAGCATCGATGAAGCATGTATTAAAGCAATTAACTGAAACGAAAGAGGCTCTGGACAAAATGGAATCATTATACAAAAATACCGAGACAGAAAAACAATCGTGTCAACGTGAAATCGAAAGCATGAAACTTCGTCTACAAGAATACGAAAAAAATACCAAGATTCTAGATTCATTGAAACAAAGTTCTCAAGAACGTCAGATCGAAAATGAACAATTAAAAAAAATTAATGACGAACTAAAGAAGAGTCTTGCCGATCAAGATCGCGAGATGGAAGCTTTTAAAAAGAATAGAGAAGAAATGGCCGAGAAGTATGATAATCTGATAAAATCGCAGCAAGAAGAAATCGAAAGACAGAAAAGAGAGGTCTGTAAAAAAACAATTATATTAATTGGTAACGATACTGCAATTAATAACAGTATATTAACTTCTTTATCTCTACTTTAATTAACAGGTAACGAGATACCGACCGTCGGTCGAAGTGACATCAGAAAAAAAGCGAACACGTAAAAAAAAATTATTTGTTCAATTGGATGATGTTTGTACTGATATTGATCGATGCGAGGTAGATACAACTTGTTATCACTAAAATATAATTATAATTACCGGATTATACAAGGTATAAAATTATCAACTGGTTATTAACATTTTAGGATATCCCACCGTCGCCAGTACCGTCAACCTCAACGCGTAGCTTGAGGACACGGAGAAAATAAATTTTTTCATTTATACATATAGGAATATCCGTATTTGTTCTAGATTGACTTTTTTATATTTATATTGGATAGTATTGTTACTCGAAGACTGAATAAAGAATAATTTATTAATAGGTAGTCGAATAATCATCTTCGCTTATGCGAGCCTTGGTTTTTTTGCAAATCGTATTTTAATGTTTCTGGGAAAATTCATAGGCATCCTTAACACACGTAACTAACGTACGTATACAAAGTTTTTTTTTTTTTATTAAGTCGATACATTTTTATCTGATACAGCTCTGACCTTTTGAATCAGGGGCTTGACAATCCAATTCTTCTTCTTCTTGTTCCTTGTGGCTTTATGCCCTCGTAGAGGGCCAAGTGCCAGATTGACACTCCAATTGGCTATAGTGAAACATAGAATAGTAACATAACCCACCGATAAGATGGCGCTGCTGCTCGTGCTAACAGTCTATAGCACGGGAATGCCGTGTCTCCAATAAGTGGTCTGTGTCATAAAATAACTTGAGTGCAGATAATATTCTGCATCATTGTGCATTAATTGGTCAATGATAGAAGAGGATCCTGAAAATATTTGTCAGATTTCAATTCCTTCAACTACTTTCAACTCGACTGTTAACTAGTGAGAAGTATGTAATGATTTTCATTGATATTATTAAGACATGGTTTTTTAAATATAATTTTACTTGAGCAATTTGCAGACTGTTTTTGTGACAATTAAATTTATTCTTTTAGTATTGTTTAAGCGTGATTTGCCATACGTGACTAACTTCTTTTTAATTGCAGGGTGATATACTGGATTCAAAACCTCATTGACAATTGTTAGGATTATTTAATAGAAAGGAGCGTGAAAGTCATCTTGAAGATATTTATTTGTGGAAATTAAATACTTCTGTGATTTATATTTATATTTCGGTTGGTAAATCTTGTACTCGACGAACTTTGAGGTATATCAGAATGAGTACTTCAGGTGGGCCAAAGGTGTGTGTATTGATGTTTAACTTTGTGTAAAATTAGGAAATTTCTGATTAAAGTTCCCATATGTATATTATTAATTGGAATTTGAAAAACTTTATAGTAGTTGTAGGATTTACCAGGTTTAGAATATGAGACAAACGCATCTAATTATTAATATCTTTTAGCCACCTGCTGCACCATCTGTTCAAGAATATAGCATTCGTGTGCCTAAGTACGTACATATTTGTTACTTAACATTGTCCTCCTTATATGTGCTATCAATATAATTGTATTAAATTGTTGTTTATCCATAGAAATAATAAGAAGAAACATAATGTGATGCGATTCAATGCTACACTTAATGTTGATTTTTCAAAATGGACACAAGTAAAAATGGAGCGAGAAAATAATATGAAGGAATATAAAGGAATAGATGAAGAGATGCCCAAATTTGGAGCAGGATCTGAGTTTGGGCGAGATGCGAGAGAAGAAGCAAGACGAAAGAAGTTTGGGATCACTAGTAGAAAATATAAACCGGAGGATCAGCCTTGGATTTTAAAGTCTGGTGGAAAAACAGGAAAGAAATTTAAGGGCATTAGAGAGGGTGGTGTTGCTGAGAATGCTGCGTACTATGTATTTACACATGCACCGGATGGAGCAATAGAAGCATTTCCGTTGCATGAATGGTGAGTATATCAAATATAAAGTGAAGTGGTGATAATTGAAAAATTAAAAAATCATTATATGCAGGTACAACTTCCAACCTATACAAAGATACAAAGCACTTAGTGCAGAGGAAGCAGAACAAGAATTTAGCCGTAGAAATAAAGTCATGAATTACTTCTCATTGATGTTACGAAAGAGATTACGCAATGATGAAGAGGGTGCAGACGATGAATCTGAGCTGGCAGAGGGAACTAAAGGAAAGAAACCAACTAAAAAGGAAAAAGAATTAAAGATAACGGAAATGGATGAATGGATGGACAGTGACGATGACGATTCAAACAGCGAAGAAGAGAAAGAAAAGAAAGCATCCGATGAAGAAGAGGATCAAAAGAAGAAGAAAAAGGGTAAAGGTATGCAAAGAGTTTATATCTGTAATACTATCATAAACCATATCAGCAAAATATTAACTGTTATATTATTACCACTGTGCAATATGATAGAAGAATTTTATTAGCAGCGACAGCTTTGAAGAAAAAGAAAAGAAAAAATGCATCCGATGATGAAGCCTTTGAAGAAAGTGACGACGGAGATGAGGAAGGTCGAGAATGTGATTACATATCAGATTCCTCTGATTCAGAGTCTGAATTAGAAAAACAAAAAGAAATAAAATCCGTCGCTGAGGAAGATGCACTTAGAAAATTACTTGCTTCGGATGAGGATGATGAGGAAGAAGAAGAGGAGAAGAAAGATGGCGAAGAAGACAAGGACGAGGATGAAGAAAACAAAGAAAAGGATGACAAGGTAAGCTCAGTAAACTACAATGCAGTACTTTCTTCGCCTTCGAAGATAACTTCAAAGCTTAACCCATATCTTTTCAGGAAAAAGACAAAGCTAATAAGGATACAGATAAGAAGAAGGACAAAAAGAAAAAGAAGAAACAGTCCAAGAAGAAGGACTCTAAGAAATCTAGTCCTGGAAAGGATTCCTCTAGTGACTTTTCCAGCGATTCTGATTCTGATTCTGATCTACCTAAGGAAAAGGATAACAAAAAACCAAATAGCGCACAAAGTTCCAGATCAGGCACTCCGATACCTGCTGGAAGTTCATCAGCTGATCTTCTGAAAAGGAAGCAATCAGGTTCACCAGATCTGTCACAAGCAAAGAAATTGAAGTTAGACAATTTCAACTTGGTACCAGCAACTTCGTACATACCTGGAAGCAGGTAAATTAAATAATAACTCGTGACGTTAAATGTCAATTATCCGGTTTGAATTACTATAAAAAATCACCATATATATTTTAATTATAGTGAGTCTGGGATAACGGAAGATGCTGTGAGACGATACTTAATGCGCAAACCAATGACAACCACCGAGCTTTTACAGAAATTCAAATCCAAAAAAACAGGACTCACCTCAGAACAGCTAGTTAACATTATGACGCAAATATTGAAGAAGATTAATCCCACAAAACAAACAATCAAGAACAAAATGTATTTATCCATAAAAGCCCAGCCAAATTAACAAAACATGATTTACATACTTTGCGTACTGATTATTTCATTGTTCCCCTTCGAACAAAAAACAATAATGTACAAAACCTTACGAAACAGCGCAATGTGATATTAGTGTCTTCGAAGTAATAAATTTTCAATTAAAATAATATTAATAATTAGCAATAAACAATGTTTCCATTAATTATAAATATTCGCTAATTTGCATAAAAAAGACTGAAGAATAATGTATAGAGCGTAATAGCCACTCGATATAAATTTTGTTACAATCTAAAAATCATTCTTGCGTAATAATAATAAACTTAATCAACGCGAAAAGGCATTCATTTTCGTGTTCGTCCCTTAATCACAAGATCAAAATACTTATTCTTTTTCAAATTATCATAGCTCGCTATATACTATTTTACTATTTTATATCTATCAACAAAGCAGAAGAGATCAAGCATATAAATATAACCATACCCTGGACCAATTACCACGATTAGGCTATCATAAATTTTGTAATACTTTTCAACCCTTGACCTATAGAATTTACATTATCGCAATTGCCGTATATTCAGATAAAGAAAAGCAAAGCCTTTAAACGACAGTCATACGATTATTACGAGCAATAAGTCACGGATTCAGATTCGGTCCATGGATGCTCGTGATCAACTGAACTAATGTATATATGTTGTGTAATCAATATCAGCATATTGAATTTAATTTTTACACTCTTTTGTAAAGTACGAAGAATCTGTCGCGAAAGCAACAACAAAAAAGACCTGTAAGGTTTAAAAAAAAAAAAGTGAAATGTGGATTTTGGGATGCAACGCGTTGAAAAATTATACTAAGAAAAATGTTTCGCGCGTGCCGTCAATTATATTTCAACGCACGCGACCACTTAGTGTAAGTATCTGTAATTAATCTATAATAATAAATATCCATAAATTTATAAGTCGCTGCAATTTATAATGATATGGACTCTTTTTTTTGTTGTTGTTGTAATAATTAAAAAACACGATACGTTCAGACGTGCGTGAATAAGAAACGTCATTGAAACGTCGAGTAAATTAATCTGAGAAAATAATAAATAATAAGTCTTTATTACAGCCAATTGAAACAGTGATAATTCGAGTACTCGCGATTTCATATACATTAAGAGACGTCGAATTGATAAACTTTGTTCTCTCTTTAAATAGAATTTAAAAGGCAAAGTAATAGCCATCAGAAGGGAAGATCAATCGGTATGGGAAAGACGTGCACCGCTGGCACCGTCGAATGTTCGTCGATTAATTCGTGCCGGTGTTAAAGTTATTGTGCAACCAAGTAACAGAAGAGCATATCCGGCCAAGGCTTACCTTTCCGCTGGTGCATCTTTACAAGAAGACATCAGTACAGCTTCCGTAATTTTTGGCGTCAAGCAGGTTCCGGTCGATCAGCTGATACCGAACAAGACATATTGCTTCTTTTCGCACACGATCAAGGCCCAGGAAAGCAATATGCCTTTGCTGGATGCAATATTGGAGAAGAACATTAGGCTGCTGGATTTTGAAAAATTAACCGATGCTCAGGGTCAACGTGTTGTAGCTTTTGGAAAATATGCCGGCGTTGCTGGTATGGTTAATATTCTTCATGGTCTGGGACTGAGATTGCTGGCTTTGGGACACCATACACCATTTATGGTAATGTATCGCATGAATTATACGTAAGATGTCGTGGCGCGCGCCCAATTTGAATGATAGTTTGATTTTGGGTAAACAAATAAAAGTATGATTATATGTAGACAAAAATCAAACGTTTTTAATATTATTCTTTTTATGTCCCAGCACATTGGTCCAGCTCATAATTATAGGGACTCGGCAATGGCACGACAAGCGATAAGAGATGCTGGATACGAAATAGCGTTAGGAGCAATGCCAAAATCTATTGGACCACTCACCTTCGTTTTTACCGGAAGCGGAAATGTCAGTCAAGGTGGACAGGAAGTCTTCCAGGAGCTTCCTCACGAGTACGTCGGTCGCGAGTCCTTGAGAAAGGTCGCGGAACACGGTGGTAACGAACTCCAAAAAAATTTGTAGCCTTGAGTTCTGAATCTGTTTTTCTAAAAAAAAAAATGTGTACAGAGCTGCTTATCATTTTTTTTATAAGACACGACCAAGATTTATGGCTGCGAGATCAGACGGAGACACCACTTAGAGAGGAAAGAGGGCGGCGGATTTGATCCTGAGGAATACGACAAACATCCAGAAAGATACATATCAATATTCAGTAAAAAAATAGCACCGTACGCATCTGTTATCATCAACGGGATATACTGGGCTGTGGATTCTCCTAAATTGCTTACTATACCAGATGCTAAAAATTTACTGAGACCCGCCTACACGCCGTGGCTGCCGATAAGCGTTGGTGCCCCAGCATTGCCACACAGAATGCTGGCAATTTGTGACATTTCTGCGGACCCAGGTGGCAGCATTGAGTAAGGATTAAAAAAATGCTATCTTCGTTGCAACAACGTAGTATTTTTTTAAAATAAAAATTCACTTTCCTAGGTTCATGAATGAATGCACGACCATCGACACGCCATTTTGTCTTTACGACGCTGATCGCAACAAGGATACAAAATCCTTCAAAGGACCTGGTGTTCTTGTCTGTTCGATAGACAACATGCCCACCCAACTCCCAAAAGAAGCAACGGACTTCTTTGGTGACTTATTGTATCCTTACGCACTTGACATCATCAGGTCAGATGCTAAGAAGCCATTGGATGATCATGGATTCACTCCAGCTGTCTACGGCGCCATTATTGCTTCCAACGGAGAGTTGACGCCCAATTTTGAATATATTAAGGAATTGAGGCAACTCAATCAACGCTGCAGACATAAGGCTGACGATTGGGAATCTCTCAGCAAAAAGGTGAAACAACATCAACTTCTAGTTCAATGTTGATCTTGTCACCAAGTTGTTTAATCAACTGCTGATCTTGCTCCTGTGCGATTTTAGGTTGTTGTCCTAGGTGCTGGATACGTTTCTGCACCTTTGGTAGAATATTTACACAGAGACAACAACATTAGGATCATCGTTGGTTCACAACTAAAGGATGAAGCCGATGCACTTGCCAACAGATACCCAGGAGTTGAATCTGTATTTCTTAATGTTCTTGAACGACCTGACACGCTTCATGATATGGTTAGCTCTGCGGACGTTGTTGTATCTTTGTTGCCGTATTCTCTTCATCATCTCGTAGCAAAAACGTGCATCCAGACGAAAACTCATTTGGTCACAGCCAGCTATATGAATAACGACGTTAAAGCTCTTCACGAAGAGTATGACTGATTTTTATGACTTTTCGAACACTTTAAAGTACCGTTAGTTCGATTCAATAAAATTTTCATTCACCATTTTCTTTCATTCAGGGCAGAAGCAGCAGGTGTCACGATACTAAACGAAGTTGGACTGGATCCTGGTATAGATCATATATTAGCTCTGGAATGTTTTGACGATATTCGTCAAGCAGGAGGAAAAATCGAATCATTTATTTCATGGTGCGGTGGTCTTCCTGCTCCCGAATCTTCGCACAATCCTCTCAGGTACAAATTCAGTTGGTCACCGCGAGGAGTATTGCTGAACACACTGGCGCCAGCAAAGTATCTGAACGAAGGTCAAGTAAGTAAGACGGTTATAAAAATATTTATTAAAAGTAACTATAAAATAAGTGAACTCGTTAAAGATATTTCTTGCCAGCTACTCATTGGTTAATTGAAATCATGACGATAAATATTAATTTTTAGATCGTTGAAATATCTGGAGGCGGTGATCTCATGTCCACCGTACGAAATTTGGACTTTCTACCTGGCTTTGCATTGGAAGGATTTCCAAACCGCGACAGTACAGTCTACAAGGAATTATACGGAATTCAAAATGCATCAACAGTCTTTCGTGGTACATTAAGATTTCGCGGATTCACCGATACGATTCAAGGGATGCAGTTTCTGGGACTGATTGATCCAAATCCTCATCCAATTTTACATCCCAATGGACCAGACATCACATGGGTAGGTCTCTAATATGTGAAATCAAATTCATCCTCCTCATAAAAAAAAATCATTTCACCATCCACAGAAGTCACTGATATGCAACATGTTGGGTTTGGAAAACGACAACATATTCTACGAGAATCTCAAGTGGAAATTGGCCGAACGTGTCAATTCCGAAGCACGTGTTCAGGCCATTGAAGATTTAGGACTTTTGAATGACGATCCAGTCGTAAAGATGAACACGCCGTTGGATACCCTGACTTATTACCTTTCGAAGAAATTGTGCTTCGAAAAGAACGAAAGGGACTTGATCATTTTGAGACACGACATTGGGATTCTCTGGCCAGACAACAGAAGAGAAGATAGGGGAATTAATTTGGTTGTTTATGGCGATCCAAAAGGACACTCTGCAATGGCTCGTACTGTTGGCTATCCTGCAGCCATTGCCGTTAAGATGATTTTGGACGGTGAGTCATTTAGCTGACTGACTTTGAAATTTAATCTGTTTATCTATTTCTTGCCTTTTTTTGCCCACAGGAGAAATACAACAGAGAGGTATGGTTCTGCCATTTGCGCAAGATATTTATAGGCCAATACTCAATCGACTGCGAGCAGAAGGATTGGAGTCATTCGAATCGTCTCGATGGCACTGATTATATGTATATAAATTAACGCTGGGTTTAAAGAAATTTCATATGTGTCGAGTTGTATCGTTATTGTTTAATAAAGACGCTTGATGTTTACGTTCCATCGAGTGTGGTTTTTTCACAACCCTCACGGGCTGGGGCGCTACCTGGCGAACACTGGGTGTACTCGCGGTCATGGGATGGAAATACCGAATTTGGGTATTCAGGGGCGGAGTCTCTGATAATAAAAGGGGGAGATAGCCGGACGAGGGAGCAGTTTTTGGAAGAACATCCTTCGAACCGGGAGTTCAGCGACAGTTCGACATTCAACCAAAAATTGAGTCAACCCCGACATCAGAAGTGGGATTTGCTTCTGTGCCCGGAGTTTCACAGGACCAACTACGCCTTCTTTTGGAGTCGCAGAACCGCGACATGCTTGAATTAATCCAATCAATGAGGACGCAACAGCCTGCAGCCTGGAATGTTTCGCTGCCGATGTTCAACCCTGAAAGTCCAGGTGCCGATCCGTTTTCCTGGTGCGCAATGGTTGACACGTGCATGTCCGAGAATCTCCTGTGAACGGTAGTGCCCTTGTCATCGCTCTGAGCGGAGCTCTACAAGGAAACGCATCGCAATGGCTGTCGCAAGTATGTTTCCCGGACATCACATGGCCACAGTTCCGTGACCTTTTCAGTTGACCCAGTTTGATGGCATCTGAAACCCCGGCTGCAACCCTGATAAACATGAGGAAGAGTTATCCAAAAGAAGGAGAATGTTTATCGTCTTACGGAAACCGTTTGATGACATCCTTACTGTCGCTGTGGAAGACGATGAGCACCGAAGAAGTGGCGGTATCCGTCGTACTAGGACACACTGCCCAGTTTGGCATTACAACGACTGGGATTCACCGGGAAAATTAAAAGCAAGATACAACCGCAAAATGAGCTGAAAGCATTTTCGTAAGCAAAGAGGAAGGCTTCGGCATCGTCGTAAGATTCCTCGACGGTAGATAAAGAGCGACAGAAACTGTCGTCGTCCTCGATAAGGCGTCACTTCTGTGGAAAGCATAAACGGGCCGACTGCTGCTCAAGTAAACAAAGGGGAAAAGCATCGCCTAGCAAAGATCGACCCATCGAGAAAACGTCCGTCGCCCAGAAGAAACCTGTGACCTGTTTCGAGTGCTGCACTGTTGGCCATATTGCAGTGAAATGCCCGTAATCGAATAGTGGTTCAACGTTTTTCGATGACAAAAGGGACAAGCGAGTTGACCTGTGCACGATTGCTGCCAAGGTTTCGATGTTAGCATGACGTCAAATGGCCTCAGCATTTAAAAGGCTAAGATGGCGAACATTTGTTCTAAATCGGACGATACTGCGAATTTGAATAATGTCGATGCTGACGCGATCGGCGATTATAGGTCGCGACTGTTATCCATTCTGGCCGTGTTTTCGGAGTCACTCGTAAGAGGTGCCACACGCACTCGTGTCACTACCGGCCAGCTCGAGATACGTCTAATCGACCTCAGTAAGACTTTTCGAAGAAGACCTTACCGACTTAGACCTGACGAACGGCAAGTTAGAGACAAGATTAAAGAACTACTGGAGTCCCATATTGTGCGACCTAGCTGTTCCCCTTTTCGCCAGTCCTATCCTGTCGGTAAAACAGAAAGATGGGTCAGATCCGTTATGCATGGACTATCGAGAATCGAACTACAATACGGTCCCCATAGGTACCCATTGCCTCTTATCTCTTATCAAATAGCTAGAGTAGGCGGTGCAAGGTATTTCACGTGTCTGGCACATCTCCTCATTGGAGGAGGCAGCCACAAGGAAAGGAAGGAAGGAAGGTATTTCACGTGTATGGACATGGCGAGCGGATTCCACCAAATTTCCGTCCATCCGGACTCTGTAGAGCGTACAGCGTTCATTACCCCTCGACGGGCAGTACGATTTTGGCCATGTCATTCGGGTTAAGGAATGCACTATCAGTTTTTCAGCGCGCTGTTATCAATGCATTAGGAGATCTTGCCTGTTCTTATGTTATTGTTTACATGGACGACATCGTCATAGTCGCTTAGACAGTGGACGAGGCTATTGGAAAGATTGTAAACTGTTTTTAGAGATCCTTAAGAAGGCTGGCTTTTCTTTTAACGTTGCAAAATGTTCTTTTCTCAAGATCGCCCTTCGGTACCTTGGTCACGAGGTCAGGGCTGGTGAGATCCGGCCTAACGCTCGTAAGATTCAGGCGCTGACAGCGTTGCCACCCCCCGCGAACTGTCATGCAGCTCAAGAAGGCTGGCTTTTCCTTTAACGTTGCAAAATGTTCTTTTCTCAAGATCGCCGTTCGGTACCCTGGACACGAGGTCAGGGCTGGTGAGATCCGGCCTAACGCTCGTAAGATTCAGGCGCTGACAGCGTTGCCACCCCCGCGAACTGTCATGCAGCTGAGGCAGTTTATCAGTCTTGCCCTCGTGTCTTCGAAGATTTTGTAGCTAAGTTTTCACATATATTTAAGCCTCTTTATCTCCTAACCTCCGGGAAAAAGGATTTACGATGGGAAACAGAAGGTGAGAAAATACGTCTGGGGATAATTTCTATATTGACTACTGTATGTCAGATTGTGTCACAGAGAAGAAAAAAATGAGCCTATCTCAAAATAGAAACGGGTCACTGCTGAAGCTGCTGCTTAAAAATCCAGAGGATCGGAATTTGGGAAATTTTCATTGGATGTAATTAACATTTATTGATTTTTTCTCATTCTTCCGGAAAACTGCCAACAATACAATGGTATTTGAGCTATCGCAAATTTGCATTCTTAATTATTTATTTACTCATTATTTTGATAGTACGAAATCATCCGCATTCAAACAGCACACTGTACGATATGAGTTTTAAACGGTAACCGTAAATGGTTATCATATTATTGTTATCATAATTCCACCATGACTATATATAAGTCATCAATTGGCCATTTAGCTGATTGGAGCAGCGATTCGTTAAGCGATGACATAATGACGATCATTATATTATTGGTACATAATTAATAATAATTAAAATAATTTATTTTACACATATTCGTTATCGTAATATCATACCCATACGAGTTATCGTACTTATCTCTCCGCTAAAATGAAATTCAAAATTTGATAAAATCAATCAAAAAAAATTATGTACGATACAAATATTTTTTTTAATGCAGAACACTGAAAGTCATCACAATAACAAAACTTACGTACATAAGATAAATTGAAATTTTAAAATTTTTTTAATATCCATTTTCTCAAAATTCATATCCCTTAGTTAACACGAAATTGGTGTAAATTATTTTTCATTTTTTTTTTCAAAACAAGTACACCGATTGTCGCATTACCAAATCATCGAATCACTGATCCAGCCAGTGGTGAAATATTTTAAGTAATTATACAACCCTCATCTATACCATACACACTTATCACGTTCTACGCGATAGCCGTGACCCTTGACCCCTACTCAACTAGGAACTTACTAAAAGAAAATAGTATACATCAAAGTCACTGTGTCAGTTGTAGCATTGCTTGATGACGACGGTGGGGGGGGGGGGATTGTTGTTAATAATTATTATTAATATTATTATCATATCGTCTCTATGCACTTCTAGGAATCATCTAGAACGATCAGGAATAACATTTTTTAATTTTCCCGCACTTTGACCCGTGGACGTCGAGGGTTACGAAAAATGAAAAAAAAAACCAAATTCGTGCGAGATAAAAAATTGTAATGATTTATGCAATGATAACAGAAAAAAAATACTTATCTTCTATTATACGCGTAATAATAATTTGTCGCGGCTGGCTGTTATCAACGACAAGAACAAAGTTGTTTCTGAGGTTGTTTCAGGGAAAAAAAAATTGTTCGAGGCTGCTGTCGTTACGATTATATATAGGGTGTCAATTTATAATGGTATGTTGATCGCGCGATTTAATTCTTTTTATGATACATGATATTTACACACGAAGTTGGCAGTATTTGACAACAACAACGCGCTCCTCGTTAATTCACTAAACTAAATAAATATTTGTATTATTTATATATCTAATCGTATATATAATTTCCCGGCTTAGGATTATAATCTTTTACAGCCACCCGGTCGTAAACCCATGTTCATTAATTATCTAACCTAACGAATTGACTAAATTTCAATTTGGGCTAAACCCCCACCGCTACGGCATCACCCTTATAATCGTGATCTTAATTAACAATTAATTAATAATTATCAATAACGTAACCGAGCTGTAATAAAGATCTGCGCGTCGCTACTTTTTTTTTTTAAATGTTACCTTCTCTTTATTATTTAACTCTAAGTCTACGAAGAGAAAGAGTCTAGTCGAAAATTAAAAAAAAATTTTTAATTTGAAAAAAATCCTGTTGGTTCAACAAATTACGTCACTCTTGCTATGAATACCAAATTTATACATCTATTTTGTAACTACCTAATATTCTTCGAGGCAGAGTTAAATTTTGATGTTGTTATTGTTGCTGTTGTTTGTATCTGTAATAATTAAATAAATCGTCGAGGCCACAAGACGCGGTGTTGCCGGTTGTTTTTCGATTCCAATTGTTGTTGTTATCATGTCGTGGTCTGAATTCTATAGTTTGACCAAAAAGAAAGGTGAAGCGTGCGGTAAATAATTAATAAAAATTTTTTGATTACCCTGAAAATTTACCTTCGATAAATATTTGCACAGGCAGAAAATTTCGCATGTTTACACTTATGTATGTAATTTATGCATGAGAAATCCGTGACGAGAGAGTTTGCGAAAACCAAGTTTGGCAATAATAATAATACTTATTAAAAAATTCTCCCGTCTGTATTTTCGCGTATGAAATTATAATTAAAGTAAATTTTATAATTAAAATTTCGAGTATTATATTATACGTATGTGTATAGGTGTGTGTATAATGAGCGTTGTATATGTATATGCAAAAAGCGTTTCTTCGTAAAAACTTTCATAGCAGAGATAAAATTGGACGAGATTGATAAAAAATTTGTTAATTAGCTTCCTGATAGTCGATTGGTTAATTTTTTGGGTATATGAAAAAAATCTGTTTCGAAATTCTTTAAAGTGTATTTCGATACACGGTAGATTAAGGAAACATTTTTTCTGAACGTAATATAACCATTTTGAGTTTAATATAATTTAGACTTTCAGGTTGTTTTGTCTCGAATAGTCGTTGATTAGTATCCGTGATAGTAAATAGATAAAATATTTGTATTACGATAAATATAAAAATTTAACAAATAGTACAGTTTCTTATGCTTAATTTCAATGAGGTTCGCAGGTATATTAGTTCCGGATTGTTAATTTGAATTAAATTTGGAAAAAAAATTTAGATATTTAATCGATCCGTAGTCAAGCACAGTATATAACATAAGGATTGTGAGTGTGCGTATAGAATGTATGTAATCGAATGATTAATAATTCTAATCAGTCTAATTATGCATAGAATTATTATTATGTTTTCGCAGTTTTTAATGATAAATGATTATCATTGCTATGGAAATGTTTTCAAATGTTTTTTTGCGTTGCTTAGCAACGGCCATCTTGTTGTGGTCGTTGCCATGGAGACAGCGCAAGGTTTTACTGATGAATCTTGTCATTATCGTATCAATATTATTGTTTGGCAATAGATTTTGAAAATCTTGTGTTTTGGATTTTCAGTGTTGAGTAAATATCGTCGCTACTTAGTCACTTGTCAGGTTAGAACATAAGGTGAGCATTTATTTATTGTAATCAATAATGAAATTATCAATTCTAAAAAGTGATAAGCTATGTGATTCTTTTTTTTACTGATAACGTATACTTTGACACGTGCTACACTAAGTGATAATGGATATCGAAATCGAATATCGAAAAACAGAATAATTACTATGAGGATGATGAAATATTCTAGTGGAACGAAAACAGAAATATGTTAAATGTTTTAGTGAAATTATTGCTGTTATTGCTGGAGAAACATTTGTATTAAGGAAAACTTAAATGTTAATATAAAAATTAAATATTCGTATAAAAATAAAAATTTCTTTTGTGCGCGTGCTAAATTTATTCGAAAAAAATTGGAAAAAACGCGTTTGTCAAAGAAGAGAACAAAAATGTTGTCAATGCCAATAGAAAATTTTGAAAAATAAATTAAATCCGTCCAACTCGCGTAAAAATTTGTTCAACGCAAAACCTCTTCTGCAGCACGTATGATCGTAGAAGTCAATGTACTGTCTTAGCAGATAAAAAATATCACGGTTGATAAATGAACGCATATGAACGTTATCACTAACTGATAAGACCAACGTCTCATGACTTTCATGATTTCCGCGAATAAAAAATAACAACTTTCACTGTCCGTTTCTCCATTCATAAAGTCAATTCCACGGGAGCACTTGGCAAGATTCTATTATCAGCCCGCGGATTAATTTTCAAATAGAATCTTAACGATATCGCTGAATTTTCGTTTAATTCAAAATTTTCCCACAGCGCGCAATAAGTTCTTATCGGTGGCCCTAATGAGAATATTAATTACGAATTAACGCTACAGTGCAATTTGGTGTTTCGTTACAATGGATTTTTGATAACCGCCTCCTACGAGAATCGAATTGGCTCGTTTGACAGCATCCGTGCGCACGCAGAGAAAATAAAAAAAAATTGTCATTAAAAAAAAAAAGGATTTTTGAATCCTCAAAAGAATCAACCGATCTAAGCGGTTCTTCATAAAGATCCACGGCGCATGCGCGCGTCGCGAATTTTTTCAAAGAAATTAAATTCTTCAAGGACGCTGATCTAATTGCATTGATCTCAGTGTGCCCGACGTTAATTAAATTTTTGTCTAACGCTAATTACGCTTCGTTCCACCGACAATTTTTGTTCGCGCGACGACCTGACTAATTGATTTTTCTATTAATTATCTAAACGTCATCGATCGCGTCGATTATTCCGATCGATTATATTTATCGAATAGGATTCTCAAGATTAAACTGACGCATTGATTCGTGCAAACGATACATTTTTTTGTGGCAGCACTGTCGGTAAGACCGAGTCTCGCGAAATCGTATATACCATTTACGTATTTTTTTTGCGCGATAACGAAATTTCTATTCGCGCTTTAATTTCTCTTCCGTTCGCTTTCCGAAGGAAGATGCTCGCAATATTCCTACGAGTATCATAATATTACATAGTACGTTACATTACATTACGATACCATTACGATTTATACCGTTAGTTTTATAGGTTACTTTATTGTATCGTGGTCGACCATTCTTACAAGGATCCGCGTTAAAACGAGGTCCTTTGGCTCTGGACGATCTTGTATTCACAGCCGCGCATATTTGTTTATTTTTTTCTCTAGTATTTATCAAGATGGGCTTAGCACCTAAGAACGAAACAATGCTCCTGATTGGATTTGGCACGCGATCCATCCACGTTTCTTATTTTTTTTATTCAACTCGACATTGACAACTGGCCAATTTTAACAGTCTCCTTCCTCGATATTGTACTCGGGATCGATGCTCGATACACTCATTGAACGGGAGCACCTCAGTTCCGACCGAAAAAATTCTGCCCGGAATAACTCTACCGGAGAATTTTAGAAGTTCTATAGGGGAATACCCCATTTCTGCACGGGCTGACTCTACATGAAAAACTTTACACGGAATAAGAGCAGATTACGATTTCTCCGGCCCCTATATTTGACACTTGTTTATGGTTATATTTTTTTTTCGACGAATTAATGTACAATTTCAAACCAGTGTTCTACTTTATTATTGATCCTGATGGTGTTTCGATGGGCTTGTCAATGGTTAAGCTTGGTTAGGTTAGGATAGGCTGGGTTAGATTAGCTCAGGACTATACTAATCCGATTTCTAGTGGCTATGACGGTTATTCAGGTAATTAAAATCATCGACCACGCTCAGGTATACACATATATGTTACATTAATTGAGGTATCGCCATTACCACTCTTCGATTTGCATTTGTCTCGGTCCAGATATGCTAAATCCATAGTCAAACCTTAACCCCACAGATATCATAGTACTAGCCACACCACTGCTGATCATTTCTATGGAATCATTTGACTTCACTAGTGCAAATTGCCATTAGACAATTCCATATGATGCAAACTAGAGCAATTAGCGCAATGAGCCACATTCACTATTTTGTTCCTCGTAAAAAAATATAAGCATAAACAATGGTAAAATCAAGGGACCGGACATGTCGTAATCGTCCTCTGTTTCGTGTAAAGTTAGACCATGTATAATTAACCGTGCAGACATGATCGTGTAGTTTTCCGTGTAGATTTACAATTTTATTATTTAGTATCGCGTAAACTCATTCCGTTCGGAGTTAGCCCGCGTGGAACTGAAGTGCTGCCGAAAAATGATCTTATAAATTCATAAGCGACGTCAAATTAAATTAAAAAATACCGTCAGATGGTAAAACAGATATTTTTCTTTTAAGCTCGGTCGATAATTCGTCATCAGCACCATCGATAAGGAGAAAAGATATAACATAGTAGATGCCGCCACAAGAGCGTCCTAATTACACACACTCGATAGTCAATGTAGATTCTCAACTAACGAGTGGTTTGTTGTCCCCTGTATTGTCTAGGTGAATTAATTAACACGCCACGCGATTCATTCGAAAATTCGCGCATGCGCGCTAGATCAGGACCTAAAAATGGCCCGCGATCCAGTAAATTCGAGTTGATTGGATCTCATAAAATCGTGTGTACCTGCGTAGAATTTTGCCCTTTCTCTCTTTTTTAATCCTGCTACTTCTCATCGCTCTCGAGTGTTCATCGATACCCTAGCAGAAGAGGGGAGCATCCCTCTGATCCCACCAATGAGCTGCCAGGAGCAGATAAAGCTCATGATCACGAGCTGTGTATCCTGGTGGCGGTGGAGGCGGTAGCGGTGGCACCGGTGGCAGCAACGAGTAGCACGGCGGTGGCGGCGTTGGAGACGACGAAAGCGAAGTCGTGGAGAGCGTCGATGACGAAGGCGCTGTGACGGGCGTCGTCGGCGTCAGTGGCGTCGGTAGCGTCGGTGGTATCGCCATTAACGATGGCGAAGGCTCGGCCGGAGATCAAAGTGCACAGTCGAACATCGCCAGGGAACGCGTGATCACCTCGTCCTGAAACGAATAACTAGGGATACTGAATTACCTCGAATAAAGAAAAAATATTTTATATTTCACGTCAATTTTTGAAAAAAATTTTTTCCTCCATCCATTTTTTTAGCGATTCAAATTATAGGTTTTTGCGATCGCGCCTCTTTGTACCGCGAATAACCCTGCGGATTAAATTTTAAAAAAAAAGCCAATTGGAAAAAATATTCTTTTAATATTAAAAATCGGTACGTAATGCAAGTATGAAGACTTGACAAAATAAAATTTTTTAATACAAAGCTATTGTCATGCAGATTCTGCAAGTTCGTAAAACTTTCGTGTGACAGTTTTGCATTGTTCGAATTGTCGTTGGTCAAGCTTTTGTCGTCATTGACGAAAAGTCTTTTCAAACGGACGGAACGCTTTTACCTTTAGACAGCTCTCAATGAACTCCTCAATCGTTATGACGCCATCTTGATTGAGGTCAAGCTTCCGGAAGACACGGTCCAATTGTTCCCGTGCTTTCTTGTCCTCATCGACATGGTGTCTACGACCCATTAGCTCATGCACAGCCATTACGACTTCGCCAAGTTCACCTCTGGTAATACAGCCGTCGCCATTGATATCATAAAGTTTGAAAGTCCATCTCAACTTCTCGTAGATGCTCCCCCTAAGGAGGGTGGACAGCGTGACTAAAAGGTCCTAGGATAATCAAACAAACAAAATTCAATAAAAATTAATTAAACGTCACGGTATATTATTATAAAAAAAAAATTCAAACTAATACTACAGTCACTTTCAAAATTCACTGTATCCGTAGTACAGTCAACATCCATAACACGTAATTCCCCACAACTGCTACAGCATACAGTAACGTCATTCGTATAAGAAAGTAAAAAGCACAACCCCCTTATATATTGCGGGCATAAATTTCACTCGTGTGAAAAATTTCTATAAGAAAGAAAGGAGTCGTAGGGTGAAAGGAAGGACACAAAGTAATAATAATAATATCCTGTACTTTCTACTTTTACATATCCCGCACTTCCCCTTACTTCACCCACCGATTCTCATAATCCTGTATCTTTATCATTTCGCTCTATCAGACCCGAAACCCATCGAGAAATACCGTAGGGGATGATGCCAAGCAACTTTCAGTTCTTAATATTGAGTTTTATTGCCAGTGACTCAAACGCGAGTGAAGTGGTAATTTCCGGGACAATATTGGTCCATTCGTTCCGGGGCAAAAAAAAAATCTCGAGTGACTTTTGCATGCACGATGAATTTAATTTGAGAAAAATTTGTTGTTCGTTAATTAGTTATTTCTTTTAATTACAATAATAAAATATGTGGGAGCTTATTTTTATGTCATTATAATTATATATTAGTTTATGAATTTACGTATGGATCTTTTGAATCTTTAACGTCACTGTTAGGATTGATAATAAGCTGGACCATTTAAAAAAAATTATCAATAAATCTGATAGAATATGGATTATGTATATATATGTGTGGGTGGAATTTTAATTAACGACAACGTAAATGCAGGGATCAATGTATAGCTTATCAGCAGTTGTTGGTATCAATTGTTATGAACTGCGTAAAATGGAAATTTTGTAAGATTAATTTTCTTTTACAATTTTTCATGCAATCTAGTTTTCGAGATTGTTATTAAGATATTCAATTTTGCAAATTGCCTCGAGCCATTTCTGTGACATGTCTGCTTGCATTCAAAGCGAAGCTAATGAGCGGTTGGGAATTCTTTTTTTTGATTAATTAATTTTTTTTTCTCTCTTTGAACCCAAGGGAAATCTGTTTTTGGCATCCAGAATGGATAAAATGACGGTCGCGTAAAGAATGCTCGTTTTATTTTCGAGGCAACAAATTTGCAAGAGGAAATTGAATTAATTACCCTAAAGCTGATAGCCCCATTGCAATTAACGTCGAATGCCTTGAACACGTAATGGGCGTAGAGGCTCGAGTCTGAAATTGGCAATAAGAGTGCATCGTTAATCGATTAATGAAACATTCGATAATTAATCGATCAGAACTTACTGCCGTGAGGGAAGAATTTCGCATAGATGTCCTTGAACGAGTCCTCGTGTACGACTCCCTCGGGACATTCCTGTAAAAAGAAAAAAAAAAAATTCAAATCGCAATCGCTTAATACGTCACTCTAATAGAATATAAAAAATCAAATTTGAAAATAATTAACCAAAAGAATTTTTTAATCAAATTTCATACTATTAATATTATTGTACAAAGGTGTATACTATTTAATTCTTATATATTTTTAGCTAAACCTTGAAAAAGCCACATGAGGATTTTACATACAATTCCAAAAAATACTTTTGAAGCGTACAGGTAAATTTTTATGTATTGTACATATATGGATTTTTATTCGACTCAAAGGCACCAAACTGAAGTTAACCCTTTCGTTTGATTTCTATGACAAAACCAACTTCAGTCGATGCGTTTGACCTAGCTAGGAAAAATAACGCAGTTAGCATAAAAATATACGAGATGCTTTTCTCAAACTGCAAAGTCTCGTTATTTTCGTATGCAGATGTTCGGCTCAAACAATTCAGCTTCCACATGAGCAGAACCGGTCCATCCGCGCCGAGGATGAGAAATGGGACGAATTCGTGATACCGGAGCTGAAAGTGCTTGCTTTGCAAGTACTGGTCAAGGGATGGAAAGAGTATCCAATTTTGGAAGGTTTGCCAACTTGCGTCGACAGATATACGTTGGTAGAAATGCTACCAACAGATTTGCCATTCGAGTTGATCATCGTTAAAATTCCCCACGAGCATTATTGGCAACGAGCCGCCAAGGACAGGTACTTAACGAAATTCAATATTAGCACAAGTCGTTGTTGTGTTGACCGGTAAAAATTAGCATGAAAAAATCGTAAAATTTTTGAAAAAAAAAATTGCAAAAATTTTATGAAAACTTTTTGTAATTTATTGTGCCATTTTAATTTCTCATTGCTTATTGGTGGACGCATAACAATCCTGACGAGCATGGCAACTCTTGGCGACAACTTTATTGCGAACGTCATTTTGCTGATTATTTGGAAAATCTCGAACCCGCTTTCTTCGAGGGACAACAAGAAGCTTGCAACAAGTTAATTAGCCTGGTGCGAAATTACGTTCAGAGATTGAAAATTCGACGTCTCTTACCCAACAAGTAAGATCAGCTATTGGTTAATAATTTCGTTAGCGATCGTCGCAACGATACAAGTAAACAACAGTCAGTTGTTGTTGGTTTTACAAAAAAATGTTGTTTTCGCATCAAACAAGACGACAAGACGATTAAACAACGTTCGAATACAACGGTTGTTCTCAATGAAAATTTTTCGATAAAAACTGAAGAGTCACGAAAAGCTTCAAATTTTATTGTATACAACAACAAAAGTTCCCCGGTCGTACAAACTCAAATCAATCTAAAATCCATAGAAACGTCGTGCTGACGCATATCAATGAGATACAATACAACACTATACGAAATGCATATGAAACAACCTTGAAATAGACTGTTGTATGAATACCGATGTACAATAAAACAAAGTACAATATACCAGAACAATATAAAAAAAACAACTGAAAACGCAATTACAACAACAACAACAAACAATTATCAAAATTTCTTCCTCAACATCTTCCTACAGTTTTCTACTTATACAGTCACCCATCTGGAAATGTGCCTAATTGGCACGCCTGGCTAATTAGATATTTCCCTGTGTATTTAATTAACACGGAATTGGTCTCAGTATATCGTGTTTCAGATTTGACCTGAATTCTAGTGTAATTGAATATTGATTACTAGTATCGTACATAATGTATGGTATATTTATTAATATCAATTACACTAGAAATATATATAAATAAATATATATATACATCCTATTTTAATAGGACCTCATCAGTCGGGTCAGACAAGGACAACGAGAACAATTTACCAACAACCGAATTGTTTGTGCATCATATACCATTAAATTTGATCTTACCACAGTTTCATAAACTTCAAGAATTGTATATAAAATTTGGGATGATATACATGAATGACGGTTTCGAGTGGGAAGATTTTAAGTGAGAATTTTCAAAAATCTCAAAATCGATATATTTCAAAATTGAAAGAGCCACTTGATCTATTTTTTGTATTAGCTTCTCGGTGGACGATTGCGTAAAACTATCACGTGGCCTGAGTGACAGTTGCGCGTTAAAAAAATTTTCTCTAACGAGAAGCAACCTGGATCAGCCACGTGTCGCTGCACTTTTGCGAGGAATAGCAGTAAATAATCGAGTGAGTTAAAAAATAGGAAAATCATAACACAACAATTGTTTATGCTTAGATACAAACAATTGTTGTTGCTGCATATATTTTTCATGGTCTTGTTGATGTTCTGCGCAAGAATCTGACTCGAGTCGCGGTTGTTTTATAGAAATTTATTTTCTTGTTGCAAGATTGAAATCCTGGATTTGTCTCACTGCAAGCTCGGCGACACGGGCGCTCATGCAGTTGGGGAATTTTTGACAAAGCACAGACGCCTCAAGGAACTTCATCTGGTGAATAACAAGATTGGCGAGAGTGGAGTCGCTGGAATTGTATATGGACTCTTACAGGAAAACGCGACTCCGTTGAAACATCTTAATTTACGTCTGAATCCACTGCGGGATGCAGGCGGCACCCATATATGTGGACGTATGAATCACATATGAGATATACATATGTATAAATATATACCGAATCATAAAATAAAATTGCACCACCCGAAGGTGATTTTAGTATGTAAATTAAATATAATAATTTCAGATTCAATATTCTTGAACAACCCTGTATATAGGATAGACAACTACCTAAGGGTGGTTTCAACGTAGAAATTAAATACAGCAACTTCAGTTGGTGCAATATTTTTTTTCGTAATTCTCTATATATTTATGTGGGATTTTTTTTTGGTATATGAAAACAAATTTTTTGGAAATTTATCCTTGATAAACTTATATGACGTGTAGTATCTGTGATTTAGTTTTACTTAGGAATAAGAACATAGAGGTGCTCAACTTGAGCGGATGTCAATTCACTGGAGAGACTGGAGTAGGAATGGCGGAAATCATAGCTTCCGGTTACATGACGTCATGCACTTTGGAGCTCGACCTCTCGAACAACGACTTGGGTCCGATCGGTGAGTAAAATTTTTGTAAAATTCGATGCTGAATTAAATCGAATTTAATGTAATTTTAGCTGGGGAGGCTTTTGAAGTGGGGATGAAGACATGTTCCGTGATATTAAATTTGGATGTAAGAATGTGCAATTTTTTAAAGGAATCTGAATATTCCATCAGCGAGAGTATAGCCAGGTGAGTCAATGTTGAAGATAAGAATCGAATTGTTTATCGTATATGCTACAGATGATAAACAATTTTTATTATCATATATGTAAATGGGTGTTGATTTTGAAAAATAGCGATTTTCGTATTTTCGAACTGCGACGCGATATATTTTTTTCAGAAATCGCGAGGAAAAGAAAAAAGAAAAATCAGGAGCATCTGCTGCAAGACATAGCAGTGTGTACGTACCTTTACGTGCGAAAAGCTTACAACCACCGTCTGAATATAAAGCATTGCAAGTGTGGAAGCAGGTCGATTGATGAAAAATCAAAATTTCGTTTTATCATATTGTTCGAAAATCAAAAACAAAAAAAAAACCCTCAAGAATAATAACCTCGATTTCGATTAACTGATAAAGTAAATTTTTATCTATTCAAATTTCCATTTAGTCGTTCCTCATTACATTAATAGACACGATTGATTTTACAAAAAATCCCCCCCACCCCCACCCTCAAAAAATAATATTAATCAATCCAACCAAACAGTAAAATTTTATTTAAAACTTTTTTGAGTTTGCTTACTCTTTAGCCTCATTAATCTGCCATATTAAATTTCTCAAATAAAAGCAAAATAAAATTAACATCGGATTCAACAAATTGGATTTGTTTGCTCAACGACGCTAGAAATACGTCAGCTCAATATTGAATCCTCAATTTATTACGTGCTCGAATCTACATCCTACCGTCTACCACAACCGGTATCAAATAATTAGCTATGTAATCGAAAGAAAAGAATATTTGAACGAGATAATTGAACAGCGTGCGTTATCAGCACGTAACGAATAAAAAAGAAATGGATAATTGATTAATTGAAAAAAAAATTTGACTATCTCAACCATCTAATAGGTCGTTAAAAAGAAAAAAAAAGGTAGCAAACAATTATAAATAAAAACAATATTTTATAAACGGAAACAATATACCGGGTTGTTCAGTTGAAACGCACCTGCCTGAACGCACATTAGATTCATGTGCTAAAAAGCACGTTAAAATTGTACGTTTTTACTGAACAGCTTTATACGTAGAAACAACACGAGACAGATAATTAAAAATCGTACATATTTCGCGAAGCACAATTTAATTTTACACTGGAACAAATTGTGTATCGAGCACAATAATAATAAGAACGTAGAAACGTGAATCGAGCTTTTTTTCATTGTACGAAACGAAATTCACTTCACGTCTGAAAGGATTCGTTTTATTGAGAACGAACCTTAAGGGAAATTAATAAATGGCACGATTTGACGTCGAAGAATGGACGCCTGACGTCCAATCGATCAATTCAGTATTTCCGATAAAATTCTCAAAGCCAATACCTGCCAAGGAGGAAATTATGCGAGTCGCTTTCAAAAAAAAAAAATTATTTCCTGTTCCGGTTTAGCGGACGGTTTCAAAAAATTTTAATTTTCCTAATTCACAATAATGACTGTAACACGAGAAATATAGTAGGTCGATATTAACCGTCTAAAACCGACAATAGCAACATTAGAAAAAATACAGTAATACCTGATAACGTTATCAGTGGCATTAGATTGAGCGTGATAATTAGTATGTATACCGATAACGATAACGTGCTACCCCTAGACGGCTGCAACAAACTGCAGTCAATTAAAGTCGACATTTAAAATATTCCGAGAGTTGGTAAAACTGATAACTGTTTTTCAATTTCTTTTTTTATCATTACCAGGTCAAATTACGTGGATTAAAAATTCTTTGATAACCCCTGGTATTATCAGTGAACTTTTTTTATTCGAGTTGGAGTACTGCAGTTTTGTAAAAAAAAATGCAATTATAAAGTTGGTAGAACAATTTTTTTTTGTGACCTTCCCTACTTTGCGTGTTGGATTAATTCGTGTCGTTTGAAGTCACGTGATCAATTGCAAAATGCGGTAAGTAATTTTTTTCATTTCGATACGGCGTATCGAGTTTCGAATTACGTAATATTGAATTTCATCTCAGGATTTTGATTACCAGTCGGTAATTCGTTCAATTTATAAGTCGGTAACGCCTTTCGGTTTTACGAGTTGAAAATTGCGTCTACTGTTTCGGTCGCTTCCGTAAAGAATCTCGAATGCGATTCGCCGAGAGTTTTAAGAGTGGAAATAAGACGAGGCAATAAAATTAAAATACGCGATATTCATTGGCCGTTGCAGTGTTTACGTCATCAAAGTATAGCGTGGAATAAATCTTGAATAAAACGGATGAACGGGACATTGGATAATAAAAAAAAAAATTTATTTTCGAATCCGTAACGATGTGACGTCAATTTGCCGGGATTTTTGAATTCAAATAATTAAAAAAAATCGATAGACTTTTAATTAGGCAATTATAAAATGTATCTTGAACATGCGTCAGGTTCGTCCAACTTGAACCACGCATGCGCAAACTCGACATATGTCAACACCGAGTAACAAGCTAGTGTTGACAGCTCAATCAATTTTGACAGCTTAATTATTTACAAATGTCAAAGTGACAGATATAATCGATTAATCATCATAGATAACAGAGACTAGATATTACTCGATATATTAACACGTGCAACTTAAATATAATATAGTAATACCATATCAATGGAACTAGATCGCAGAACGCTTTAGATTTGAACGGATCTTTATGGAAATGTAATAAGTATCGAGCGTCCCGGCGCATAGCGTCGAGCACGCGACGCTATGTTAAGTAGCCACCGTGATGTCCTCCATTTGCACGTGAAAGAAATAAGCATACGAGTTAGCACGACGATTGCTAAATAATCCAACCACGTAAAATTTTCAAAAAATGGCAACAAGTAATTTTCGAAGTAGCCATCTTGCAAAATAAAATCTTGCCCATAAAAAAATGTCACCATAAAAAGAAGTCAAATCAGTATCAGCCTAGATGTCACTACAAAGAGTGAAAGCTGGCCCAATAGAAAGTGCGGGAAAATTTGAAATTCATAAACCACCATCTACAAAGAAATCAATCGAAAATACAATAATAAAGATGCTGCGCGCACAATAGTAGATAAAAAAAAATTTAATTACTAAATACTTTTCATCTCCCATCTTGCGCAACGTTAACAATAATAATCACCAAGGATGCTGCGTCTGTACCAATTCCAAAAAATCTAAAATCTAAACGCGCAGTTCTCACTGAACGAAAGATTCGATTTTCTTTAAAAAAACTAGAAAAGCATGTCCGGCACAGCACAGTCCCAGCATCCGTACTACGTAACGAAAGAAAGATGGCGCGAGATGAAATAGCTTTGGTTAGTCCGTACGATGAATGGCAAAGACGAGTATTGGTGCGTGTAAAGTCGAAGGGTGAATGTATCGTATTCGCGAGTGTTGGAATACTCCCGTGACGTCATACTCGCAGGAGAGAAGATCGATAGAGCTCAGCATCCCACTCTTCTCAAGGCCCCGACCTCACCTCCGGTAACCTAACCTGTACTTACCACCCTATCCCACGTCGATCCTCACCGGTACCAGGATCTCGCGCCTTAGGCATGAAAAAAAAATTTTGAATTTTTTCCAACCCTTTTCTTTTTGGTCCATACAGGCAAGTAGGAGATGCAGGAAGCTGTACGTGGCGGTACTATGGAGACGCTTGAAAATTCAAGTACTTCATTCGAGTGTCATTATGTCGGATACGTTTCTCAAGTGGCAATTGGCTGGTACAAAATTGATAATCAGCTGTTTCGTAATTGCGGCTAATTCAATTCTTTTGTTATCTTTCCTGAGAGGATCTCGTGCTCTGGGTAAATGACTCGCGTAAATTTTTTATACCAAGAACGTGATAATAGATGATTTTTGGAGTATCGGTAATTCGAGTAATCGAATAAGCTTTTTTATTAGAATTTTTTATAGGTTAGAATCTTCGTTTGCGTGCTTGTGAGTCTTTTGGATAAATTCGAATTCCTCACGTATCCAAGTGAAATACGATTCGAGTGTATTTGATTTTCGTTGGATTTATATACGGATCTTTTTCCTGTAACTTATTGCGAACTTTCTAACGTATGTGGGTCGAATTCTTGGGGGGGGGGGGGGAATATATTTAAATATTAATATATTTTATTTGGATACTACGACGGTCAAGTTACAGGATCGTCCTTAGAACTTAGGATTTAATTGTAAGTATATATATGTATATGTATATATATTCGGTTAAATATATTTATATATTTTACTTTTTAAATATTCACGTAAAAGTAATGATATATCGTACTTGGGATATATTTAAATGAATTATAGGTATATCTAATATATTTTACTTGATCAATACTGATAACAGGTGATTTTATATATTTGTTCGAGCTATCGATATATCTATATAGTTTGACTGACTTGACTTTGATAGCTACTGAAATCTAACTACGTATGTATATGTATGTACCATATATGTATTCATTAAAAACTGAATGCAATCCCAACGGAACGGTAAGAGAACTTTTGGAAGTTACAAAGCGAAACTGGTTTGAAACTGGTTTGAAACTGGTTCAACTTTACTTCCTCGCATATCTCGCGAAAACAGTTCGACTTTACCGAAAAAGTCAATATTTGATCTTTATTTGGAACTCGTGAAATGAAAAAAAATTTTTTAAGTTTTTGTGTATCTTATGGTTTTTATCTGTCGAGATAAAAAACTGATTTACATCGGACCGAGTCGTAAATTGATTTTACACGGAAAGCACGTTGTGCCTTGATAAATAAAAATAATATATTTTCAAGACGCAAAGTATCTAAATATTTTCCTCGTCGGAAAATCGCTTCCTGGATCGAGGATACTTTTGTTTTTAAAATTCCTTAAAGATTTTTTTTTTTCTCTAATAAGCTACCATTTTTTTCCACTCCTCCATCCTACCGAAAGAATTTCGAATTTTATGACTATTATTAATCTCAGGGGTTAAAGTATTTTTTTTCTCTCTCGCGAAGATTTACATTCGATTTGAAATTCTCGAAAAAAAAAAATCTCAGAACGATTTGAAATTCTTCGAAAATGTTTTTTCCCGAAACGAGTATCTGATGTAAATTAAGCGTCGAAGCGATAACTCAATGTTGATAACGGATCGTATTTGTTATCGTTGGAAGTTGAAATATCGAATTAAAGTGTTCGGTGTTTCTATAAAGTAGCCCGAGAACAAGTAAAGCTTGTTTATTTTCTCCGAGAAATCAAGATAGATAAAAAAAAAACGTCTTCAGCTACTTGACACTTGGCGAAGCACAAAAAAAAGTGTATTGGACAAACCGTCGACAATGGAGACAATAAAGGCAAGGCTAGTTTCCAGTAAAGCCGCAAGCACCGGTAATCCGAAGTGACTTCGAATTCTAGCTGGGAAATAATGAACAGTACGGGACGAGTGTAATAACGGTAGGAAGCTACGAAATTGGTTGCGTCACTTCCGGAAGTGAGAGAAAAAAATGCAGCCATTCGGATATCCTGAAATTCAAATTAAATTCGACGCTTTCCTCTTTACCTATTTTTTTATCTGTTTTTGCTGCTTGTCCCGAGGATCAAGCTTGCTACGAAATTTTTTGTTAATTTATATTTATGTACTAACTTTTATATATTTTATATTTTAATATGTATCAATTCTCGTGCTAATCTCTCAAGATTTTTTATACAAAAATCATCGATCCTACGTCGCAGTCGTGTCACTCTGTGAAATTATTGTCATACATTATTGATACTGTTAAGTCACAAGATTGCGTGAGTCTGATAACTGTATTAATGACTAATGCATAATTTTGAAAAATACGACGATCGATCATTGTATTATTTATAAGGTACTTTTGTTATGTAATGACGAATTCAGGAAGACTTATGTGCAGGAAGGGAAGAATTGCATTTGCTGTTGTAGGAAATCGAATTCTTAGCGAACCACCAGCGAGAGCCAAAGTAGCGTGCTTAAAGAATTTTAATACGAATTTTATATAAAACTTACTGCAGTTTTACGTTTAGCATTATTGTCATACATTATTGATACTGTTAGGTCACAAGATTGCATGAGTGTGATAACTGTATTAATGACTAATGCATAATTTTGAAAAATACGACGATCGATCATTGTATTATTTATAAGGTACTTTTGTTATATAATGACGAATTCAGGAAAACTTATGTGCAGGAAGGGAAGAATTGCATTTGCTATTGTAGAAAATGGAATTCTTGGCGAACCACCAGCGAGAGCCAAAGTGGCGAGCTTAGCGAATTTTAATCAAAATTTAGTACAAAACCTACTGCAGCTTTGCGTTTAGCATTGCAGAGAAAAAATTATTCGCGCATTTGTTACGCCACTCGTGAACTTCAACCCTGTTGAGCTTCAAGTTTCCCAAACAAAGGAAGTAGAATTAATTCGATGCTGCACTCGCGCTTCGTGAAAACCGACAAAAGAAAATCGAATGAAAGTAATTGTAATAAATAAAAAAAAAAATTACTGAAAAAATTTTTCAAATTTTTACGCACCTTCAATACCAATTGTTACACCGAGTGAAGTTTTCTCACTGAAGAAGCTCGTGTATTCGCGTAACAAGAGGAATAACGAGAGAAGAGACAGGATGAAAAAAATTACATAGTTTAAGTACAAGCGAAGTGGCAGAATTAGTCGAAGTGGCGAAGGTAGTTGAAAGTCAAAAATAAAAAGGAAGTGGCTAACTCTTCAGAAAAAGAAGCACCGACTAGTCCCAGACTGGTCCTAGAGACGTCGCACCCTCGGCTCGAGTATCATTTTGGTCGGGCAGTCATTGCTGAAAACTTCTCATGAAGCTTTTGTCGCTCGTTGTGAACTGACGTTATTAATGCACAACTTCTCACGCGCCTACAGTGAATCGTACGTAAAAATGTACATTGTATGTATAGGCAGACGTGTGATCGCTTTTTGACAATGAAAAAAAAAAGACTGATAAACTTTTACAAAAATTATAATGATAGTGATGGCCAACGAAATTGTTATAAAAAAAACAATTGTTTATAAGTACCCTGATTAGCATTAAAAGCCAAATACTAAATTTAAGGAATAAATAAAATTTTCTGTTTACCTCGATTCCCTATAAAACTTTATATAGCGTAGTATACAAATATAGAGTGAAGTAATAAATGACAAAGCGTGACCGATGCGTGTTGTTGAATGTTAATAAAATTAATTAGCATAACAAAAACTAGTAGCGAATCTAATGAATAAATTAAGTTTGTTCGTTATGAATTGTATATACAATATTGTATATAGTATAACAATAAAGAAACATGACTAATGGGGGTTTATTAAATATTAATGTGACGTGGGTAAAATTTTACTTGATTTATTCATATAAATATGTAATCACACGTGACATTGCCAAAGAATGAAAGATGATTTATAATTGAAGCTAATACAAATATTTATCACTTGACCTACGTATTTTCAAAAGTTTCTTCTGGTCTTAAAAATTTGATGATCATGAAGTTCCTAACCTAATCAACGTTTACGGCTAATAATGGCTAAATTGAAAACTAAATATTTAGACACGATTAAACTTTTGTTTTTTTATTAGTCAGGGGTCTCCTGCGTTTTTCGAAATAAATAAAAAAAAAATTTTTAATCAGAATATGTGACCTGGAGTTGACACATAGATGATTAGGAACTTTACCTGACTTGAACTATCGAATAGATCAGAGAGCGCAGAGGGCTGAATATCAAAATACTAAAGATTTTGACTTCGTGCGCCCTGTTTTTGAGGTCTTTTTCGTTTGGCGCATTTGACTGGCATTAAAACCAAAAATTGAGGAAGAAAGAAAGTGGGTGTCATCATTTTGGAAATTAATTTTGCACCTCTCCGTACTTCCTTTTTGCGTGAACTTGAACCGTAAGTTTTTTTCCCAAATTGTAGCTTCAGTCGAATCTATCATCCATATTTCCTAAATTGACCATTTTTTTTCGTTCCTCTTTCTCGAGTTTTCCTGGCGTTGATGTAGGTTGGCAACAATGAGTACGATTCAGATGATTACAGCGACTGAACTGGTATTAATAAAAATAAGAGAAGAGGCGTGCCAGTTCGCGTGCCAGATTTGCCCAAGTCCTACTCGTAAAAGACCATTAAAAAATTATCAGCCAGAGACATAAGTTCATTCGGTGACTAATTTGAATAAACAGTACGTAAGACTTTTTTTTTTTAATTAAAAGCAATTTTAAAATTGTCTTATACATTTAATTCTAAATGTAAATTGATACCATAGCGATGATAAATACCATTTCCGGTTTTTTGCATTAACATTGATTATTTATTAGCAACATTTCGATTTCTTTTATCATAATTCTGAGAACCACGTGGCGAATGACAAATAAAAAAAAAATACGAAAAGGTGACAGCTGCGTGGGAAAACAATCTGTGAAAAATTTCATTTACAATTTTTAATATATCACAGAGTCTCGTGTATTTTTCAGAGTCTGTTATATTTTTTAATGTTATAAAACGTTTTTGGAAATTTTTCATAAAATTGCTATTTTCCGTTTTACCAAATTCGCTGCGACACTATAACCACACGTATTTCTATTATATTAGGGCTGCTCCATTTAATACTATAAATTCTAGGAACGTACCCTTATCGTTTAATCAAAATCCTACTGTACAAAGAATAAGATGATCCAGAAAAGATGAAAATATAAATTATAATACACTAACATTCCCGGTTAACTTTGTCCCGTCCGATATTTTTAATCTTATAGCAATTTTTTGGAAATTTTTCATAAAATGGTTTTTTTGTGTTTTACCAAATTCGCTGCTACACTATAACCACACGTATTTCTATTATATTATGGCTGCTCCATTTAGTATTATAAATTCTAGAAACGTACCCTTATCGTTTAATCAAAGTCTTACTGTACAAAGAAAAAAATGATCCAGTATCCAGACCAACCATAATACTCATCCATCTCTAATTAATTAATGCAGAAGTCACTATAGGCATAAAAAAATCATTAAATTTTAATTACGAACCAATAAAATTTCAAATTATTGATAACCTGCGTCATTTAGCTCGAATCGAATATCGTAACTGCCCAACGCTGTCTTCACGACGAATCATAAAAATAGTTTTATTACTGATAGGTATTTCAATTCAGTAGAAGGAAATGAAATAAAACACATCGGACGATGAGTATGTAGGCCATATGGAGATGGAATACCGATAATCGCTATCTTGCACACATTTCTACAGTGTTGCACGCGACCTACCTGATATTACCAGAACGCTTCAAATTTACCGCAGTCTAGAGAAACACAAACGGAAAGATCATTTTAATGACGAACGGCGACGGTCAATTAAAAAGACAATGAAACGGGTGAACGAATTTTTGAATAAAATGTATTAATAAATTACACGCTTTGATACTGGAGAAATTAATTATTTGTCCAAATGTATTCCTTAACTATAACACGTTAAATCTTGTGTTTGAACACGTGTTATACGCTTTATAACTTTGCTTCTGGCTCTCTAACCTAAATGACGAGGTTAGAACGTTAGAGTTCATAGAATTTTCCAGAAAACACATAAAGTATTCATATCATATAAAAAACTCGTAATGCACTCGTAAATCTATATTCTTCAGCATTGATAACATATCAGGTATGGAAATGTCACGAGAAATAGACACAAGCACTGTTATAGATATGACAATTGATTTGACGATACCTGTTGACGGAAGCAATGAAGTTTATAAGATTGTTCAATATTTCCTGATTGTTTGTGCTGTTTGTGTTATCAAAAATAACAGTAACAGTTATGATTAATCGCACAACGCGAGAATAAAATAATTTGTATTGTCAACCTCGTATAGAAAATCGGCGGCCATCTTGGCATCTTGGATGTCATGATACGCGCGCGCATGCGCACAAGTGCCGATGCATTAGACGTAACTTAGGGCTCGGACTCGTGGTTCTAACTAAAGTGTTATTGCGTTTATGTCTACCGAAAATAGATTTAAGGAGGCGGAGTGACCTTGTACCCGATGTAAATATCAAGATCCACTTTGATTTTGATGCCCTTGCGAATAAACGCTAACCAGGTATAGATATATGTACATATAAATGCAGTCTGACATTAGGCAATGTTCAGATATCTGACGTATCTAGGTTATGTAACCGGGAGCCGTTTGGTATAATTTAATTGCCGTTGCCACGGAAAATAAACTTGATTATATCAAGATTATAGATATATTATATAATGAGTGCGCACTGCCGTGACTGACTTTAGTTTCCAAAATATATGAAACAATAAATATTTTTGAAAAGTGAATTTAGCAGTGCATTATTCCACGAGCGTCCTTGGTTGATTACACAAGATGGCTAAAATTCATCTCGAGGATAATGAAGTTATAATTTGAATCTGAATTCGAATACATTATTTCTGTCTTGGCGTTTATTTTGAACGTTACAAATGACAGCGATAACTGGAGGATTGGTGAAGTTAAGAAATTTGGAATTATTTATTTTTACATACTTTTTCATGAATTATTTTGCAATCTCTGTTCTTTGATATATTTTCAAGTAGTTTTTTTTTATTTCAGAGTATTCAAAATGTAGATGGTAATCATTCTTGAAATATATTCAACTGTGAATTTAAAAGGAATACAAGTTTTACTGACTCCTATGAATTTTAACTAGATTTATTATAATTATTTCTATACTCTAAATACCCACAGAATGTCTATCCTGGTGATTACGATAGGATCACTTTTCCAGGTATGAAACATGACCTTTTGATATTGTACAACAAATATTTGCACGCCGATTAAGGCATGACAGTTTTTTGGCAAAGCTCAAAGCGCACGATCTTTCTCCGGACAGTTCCAGCCGCCATTTCGCTATTTATCGGTACTGTACAGAGACGCTAGCCAAGTAGAGATAATATATCTTTAAATAAAGTATACAGCTAGCAATGATAAATATTTGAAAAAAAATATAATACTTATTTAGTAATTCATTACACCAAGTACTGAACAACTTTAAACCAGCTGCGTTTGGTAATTCCAAAGCTACATAGTTGTAGAATAACAAAGCAACTACTCTGAGCAATATTTTTGTCTGGTCTCCCACAGAACATGCTATGCATGTGTATATATATATTCACATATAACATGTGTATATATATATATATATATATATATAACGTTTCCAGACCTACCTCAACACACCCGCAAAAATCTTCAATTAAAACGTCTCTCGTAAACAATATTCCGAAAGTTTACGATATATGTAGACACCACTAGCGAATACAACAACTGTCTTTATAAGAAACTTCGTTTCCTACTATTCAACCTCAACATAAATCTTAACCTTTAAACTACCGCAAAGGCCCCTTTCGAAGCTCAGTATAATTTCGAGACTGACGCATATTATCATCATGCGAATGATTTCAACAGTTTACTGTCTCATTAGAGTAATTAATTAATTTTGTAATTTTTACCAATTTCCTTCGTGCGTATATAATACAAATTTGACTCCAGTGGTTACTGACAATTCTTCCTGTCATTCTTCAGATCGATTTTACTTGTAAATACGTGCTTTAAATAACGATAGAATCAAAATTTTTAGTTTTAATTCGGTTTATCAACATGACTTTTTTTTATATTAAACTATTGTATATCGAGTCCTTTAAAAGTTATCACGTGTGCCATTATTTGGCCATTGTTATCTGGATAGAATGCGCTGTTCAAATATAGGCAATGTTTATTATTCGTCTACAGACTCTTACGTAGCGCAGCTAAATGACAAAACGACGGACCAGATTCTGTCCAAAGTACAATTGTGATATCGGCACTTCAAAGGGACAACGGGATCCGCAGAGTTCTTTCATTAATTGTTCAGTATCTTCATTGTTGTCGATAACAATACTTTCAGTTAAGTTTACCCATTGTTATTGCACTGTTGTTTTAGTTACTCCATACAATTCGTCTCACAGACACCAGTGCCTTTCGCATTATTATATTAACGTTACTCTTATCAAACAATTACGTGTTATCAGCGTAATAAATATTTATTATTAATCACAACTGTATGGATATTTTATCGAAGTTAAGGTTAATCGACTTCACTAAGTTTTCTATAATATTCATAGAGCCAAAGAATAACGAGCTGTTATCAGTTGAATTATCATTGTGTGTTCCTGAATATTTTTCGAAAAAGTTTAATAATCGTTTGGCGAATTAATTAATGGCTTATCTATAATTTTAAATGTAGTGATCTAACCTTTTAAACTTTTTCCATCGACACGAGTTCTTGGACAAAAATTATGACGCATGGCGGGAAATTCAAAAATTTCCAGCAGGTACCTGGTCGATGTGGTACCAGACGGAAAAAATTATAAGGAGAAAAAAGCAACCCGTTAGCAGTTAGAAGCCAGCCTGAACGACACGAGCGAGGCGTGTTCGCATGAAAGGAAAACCTGAAGTAGCAGCCTGTTAATGTAAAACAGTCTTTAAAAGGTTTCTAGCGGGAGATCTTGAATCTTTCAGATCGCCAAGAAGATTCCTGATGCTTTGAAGGTAATAGAAGACTGTTCGACCTACGTTTATAGAGATTATCAGGGTGCACGTTTCTCCTCAAAGATCCTTTGATAGCTTCAATATCAAAGTATTGGATATATATATATATATATCCAATATATATATATATTCTCTTCAGTTTATCAGTGATTAACCAACGATGGATGAGGCTCATTCAAAACGGGTGAGTAAACACTTCACAGCCAGTTAATTCAATTTTGCATGTTTCCGTGCCAAGTGAATCCTCCATTTTATTGTCATCTTATAATTTCGTCAGATCCAAGTGAATAATGTATATTTTTTGGTACTACACATATGGTTTAAGAATTTAATAATCCTTTTATTTTTCTTTATTTTTTCTTTTCTTTCCTTTCGGTTTATTGCATTATCACGCACTCGTTACTGCCTGTGTAATTCAAGAAATTCTAGTTGTCATCTCGTGTCTTACAGATGATACACCGGGATGGAATTTGAGGAGCATCGAAGGAGGATGACGGTGTCTTGAGTAATTTATCATCGAGAGCTATCTGTCACGAAGATAAAGCCTAGGAGAGTTTCCTCTCTATGTAGATCTTCGAACTTGGCATCGATGTATAGACAAGCCATTCACGATGAGCGCCATCTTTCTTTTTTTTTAACCCATTTCTCAAAGGATACTCTTAGATACGTGATTGATAATGAATCGGATTGATAGAAAGAAATTCAAGAGTGAAATATCTGAGGTATTTGATATTTTATAATAGAATTTCGTAGACCTTGTGAACGTTGACGTATTGGGTATTATGTTATGATTATTATTTAATTTAATATTAAATTTGCCTAATTAATAAAAGATAGTAGGACCTATGGTAAAAATTAGATTAACAAAATTAGTAGCTGCGATGAGCTATAAGTCTGAGCTATTAATCAGAGTTATGAAATATCTTCTATATTTTATCTCGACTCGAATGAAATGGTTGCAAAAGTTATTTTCTATTGAAAAGAAAATCCAAGTTATGAAATTACGGATTTATCCAAGCACGAGGAAATGGAATACGTAGAAGAAATAAGATAAGTGATATCAGTGAATATAATTTATCGTCTTTAAGATTTGAAAAATTCTATTAAAATTGTAGCATTACGTCACAGAGCGGACGAATCAAAGAAAAATTAATTTTTGACTCGCGTGCACCCAGAAGCATTCTACGAATATTTTAACAGTCAGCGGAATGCTGAAGAAAGAAAAATTATTTAAAAAAAAACCGTCGAGTGTATCAAACCGAAATATTCCAGCAGCTTTCTGGTGTCAAGAAATCCCAAAGGTTTTATCACTGTTCGCGCTGTTACTTTTGAAAAATGAAATTAAATTTTTTCGACTTCAACCGGAATCACTTTCGAAATTCATTACCAGCAGTGACCAGAAGAACGGTGAAAGAAAAACAAAAAAAAAGGTATCCAATTTAAAATGTCCCTTGAAAGGATCCCACGTATTCTCAGGTGTGCCAACAGCTGAATACCACTGCAATCTAAACCGCACAAGACCTTCTATGGACTTTTTCCACGCGGAGCTAGTAAAAGTGAAAAAAGAAATGGAGGAAAGACCTTTTCCTTGTGACCCTTGTATTAGAAACTTATGCATATCGGAACAGCATTCCGCCATCTTGTTTATCCGACGACTTTCCATCTCGCTATGTCGAGTGTTAAAATATAAAGTAAAAATATTTTCTGCCAAACCTTTAACCTTCTGCTTCGCGCCGTCAATCCTAAATTAGGTTATCCATTCCTCCAACTGTATCCAATTTGTTAAATTAATTTTTTTATTAGCCACACTTATATTTCACCGAATGAAATAACCACAGTTTCTCATTAATTTAACTCCTGGATATATAAGACAGATATAATTTATTTTACTGACAAATAATTAACTTGTTCATCCAACCATGTAATTAATAAAGAATAATTTATTTTTCAGATAGCAAACTTTTTATAAGGAACCTACGGTCAATGTGTCAAAATGGTATAATAATTTAACAATACCCATTGTCAAGGAAACACATAAAGGATGGACTAGCATAATTCAAAATAATCTGAAATATGGAATATTTAACAGCCATATCCTGTACGGACACAAAGAACATGCAGCCGCAATCGCAAAAAGGATCATTGTGCAAAATGACTGTAACAAATGGGAGCCATTAAGGATATTTGCATGCACGTGCATAGTTTATGAGTAAGAAAATCGATACAGGATTAATGCATGACCCAAATAATACGTCAAATAATCCTTTTCTCCAATCGTCAAAATAGATTCGAGCAAGAGGAAGCCTCGAGGGAAAGAAGAAATAAGAAAGAAAAAAAAAGCTCTAGATCCTTCCCAGAAAGAAGGTGTCCGGATACTTATTTTTCATTGCGAAATCGATCCTCCAAATAAGGGTTGGCCATTGTGACTTTCTTAGTACTATAACTAAACCGCAAGCAAACAGAAGCGAAACGGCAGCGTATCTGTGCGGTTGCCTTGTCTCAAGTCGATATTTACGTATAGAACAAGCGATAGGGACTTTTAGTGATCGCGTTAGGTTACCGCCCTGACGTAAGAAATGCGGCGCCCTATTAAAGCAGCATAAATCATTTAGTAATGGATGTTGTTTGCGCATTGTGGAGAGACGATCTTACTATGGAAAATAAAGAGAGGAAAGAGACGAAAAGAGAAACGGTTTATCCTTATCTTTTTAGTTCTCTTTGATTTTATTTTTCTTTTTTTTTTCCTCCGAGTCTTGTACTATCGTGTTATTCTTTTTTTCTCCGGTCTACTAGCCTTTATTGACTGCTTCTCACATGTATCGATGACAGCTGTCGGCTCTTGCGATTTTACTTGTTTTCTCAACATGCCTGTTTGCGCTAGAACAACCTGGAAATAACTTTGTATATCTGGAGGCGTCGCACGACATGTCACTATCAGAGTAACGTACAAATAAGTGTCTATATAAGGCGTTTCAAAGTTCCTCGGAGACTAAGTATATTGGGAATTTTGTATTCTTAAACTTTGTAAGGCAAGGGACTTTGTAAGCCTTGATAATTTATGGGATAGAAGGACCCCACGTGGTTGTCGGAAGTCATGGTAACAATGAATGAGTAATTTTTAGTGATTATTCAATAGTGATAAAGCCTTAACGAATTATGATTCCACGTTTTTACTTTTTACGAGCTCAAAACGTGCGCGACTCGTCCGCATTCTGCTTGGTTTGCATGAAATATTTTAATTCCGATATATTTATTGCGTGTCGTGAATATTATTCTGCGGACAGAAAGCTCTTTCCATGATACAATCTGTGGGAAAACAGCATACGGGGCATCCACTCCTGTGGCAAAGTACATACAAAAAATGGGCACGAATATGTTAAATAAAATGCGACTTTGTCAGGTAAGCATTTTGGTAAAAACGCTTCAATTTATGTGGGTAACGTACGAACGTTAATATGGTAACGATAAGCAGTGACAACACGGTGAGCAGTACGGTTTTTTTTTCCAAAGGCAAATTTTAGAATGATGTATGACATAAAAAAAATTAATTTCAAGTCTACTGAAAAAGTATACGAATTTAATACTGCGTAATACAACATTAAATATACCTGCTTGAAGCCACGATACATGACGCGAATTTCCTGTCGCGAAAATTTCGTCTGTCTAAGAAGTTCTTCGATGGCGACGGGTCTGGTGGTCTGTTGACGTACCCGCGAGCTTTCAAACTCGAAAAGCGCCTCTTCCGGTCCTGGGGAATCTGGCGGCGTCGCCATTTCCTGTTTAGATGGCGATAACGATGATCCACGATTTGAAAGTTGACTCAACGAGCCATCACAATCGCGAGTCCTTCCAGCTGGTTGATCATTCTAATTCAAAACTCTTCTTTGTCCTCGCTTCGAGTCCAAGACGCTGATTGGCCAATCGTCACACGATGATACCCGATGATTCACGATCACGCACGACGCACTCTGACGATCACGTAGTTGTCAGTGGTCGACCCGATAAACATGTTTCTGAACGTCGACGCTTTCCGTCAGTTCGACGTCTACCGACGACTTTCAACGTCTCAATCTGCATTAAGAACACTTGACGATCGTTGGCACGCTTTTGTATTATAATTAACACTAAGTCAAACGGAATATACGGACTGTGGAACTGATCTGAATGAGATTAATATACAAGGAAAAAGGAGGAAAGGATCGTCAGGCTTTATCGTTCGATGTTTAAAATTGGCTTGGGACATGCAACATCAATATTAGTCTCTATTAAAGTAGCGCCTTTTATTATTGGAACAGTACTGTTTCAAGGGCGGACTTCGAGGTTGCTTTTGTGGTTTTGAGGTATTATCTTACTTTCTTTTAGGTTAGCTTAGGTTAAGGACGATACTCGATACTTCGTGCGATGCTCGAACCATATGAGTTCCTGTAGCATTTTCGTGACATGAAACTTTTCTTGAGTACTAAGGTACACATATCGTTTGATTTTAAGGTTATGGAGCGCACAGTATTGAACGTGAGTAAGGACAAGTCTTATGGCGGATGGTTTATAAATTAAAATAACGACTTTAGCTGGTTCCTTTAATACTTAAAGTTTTGAAATGGCGGCGGATACTTTTTTTTTATTTTCTTTACTGAGTCTCAACGATTCCGTTTGTTACTTCCGTTCACTTTTTCATTTATGGCGTAAAACATTTCCTGCCCTTTTCATATCTCTAGGTTATGCATAAATAAAATTCGATTTTGATACTCTCTTGATCCTTCGCGTGAGCTTTCTTGCCCCTTGGATTATGCAATTTTAGGAAATAGAATATTTATTTATAGTAGATTCTGAAGTTTCTTTTATACTTTTTTTTTGAGAATCTTTACTGTTGCAAAAAAGTGAGAACAAATTATATGAAGATGCTTGAAAGAAGTTTTATATGCTTTATTGCTTCATAAAGGCACTCTATTTTTGAAAGGATTTTCATTGTTACACGTTATTTTTATTATGAAAATTTTCAAAATACTCAATATATCTTTTAATACACGTGGATATATACATATTTAAGAGTATTGGACCCACTGAAGTTTCCTCTAGCCACTTGATCTACATGCTGGAACCACCTTTAGGTCCAATACTTTTGAATTACCCTGTATACTGTATCAAATATCCACTCTAAATCGTATGAATACTGGTGGCGCCCTCATATATCCTTAAATCATTAGACTCGCACGTGAACGACACTTATGTCTACAAGTAACAAGTGCCAATGAGCAAGTTCTGCACATAAAATTATTTTAAGCACAAAACTTGGCACCGTCGAATACTCTAAAACGATACTAGAACATTATGGCACTTGTCACTTGTGCCTCTCCATAATAATATCCCTTGTTTTTGTACTGCACATAAACGCATGTCACCATATTCATCAATGAAAAGTTCCCAGGAAAGAACCGACTCTATGAAGAAGATTAAGAAATTGTACAAAGGAAACAAACAAAAATGATTCCAGTGAAACAATAGGATTGCATGACAACAATGAATATACTATATTAAGGAGAGAATGAATTGATCAATAAAAAAGTGAGTATAGTTTCTTCCTAGTTATTACAACAAGCCAAATTTAATTGTTCCATACAACAATTAACTCAATTACCAATTCAATATGCAAAAAGGAAAATATTGTTTGTATATGACAAATTTTAAACAAGCTAACCAGTATCGAGATGGTTATTCCTATTATCAGAATCAGACAATGGATAATAAAAATAACCAAATACTCTTATGTCAAATGAAAAGGACTCAACGCCAGCTGTCGTGTCCCCGTCGAGTCGTGACCAGTCACTGGAATCACGATGAAAAGCAAACTGAAAAATCCTACAAACTCTTTTCAAAAATATATAAGAACCTCGTCGTCTTCCTGGCGTCTCGACGTCTGGAATCGCCCGGACGAGATTCGATCCACGAATACGAGTAACGTCAAAGGAAGCGGCAGGAGTTGAAAGCGTGGAAGAGGACTGTCGGAAGCTGAGTTCAAGTGCCCAGTACCCAGAGTACGAGGGCTTCCACGAGAAATAAGAAAAGGACACGTCACGGGTCCTTCCGGTTCACCAGGACACTTCCGGTCCAAGATGATTATCTCCCAGCGATCCTTGTACTTGGAGCGTTTATGTTTGAACAAGCGAGTCAGGTGGGTGCCGCGAGTTCCAAGCATAAATTTCTAACGAGAGCGGCGCGGCGCTGTCCTGAAGAGGAATTTCAGTCTCGCGTTGCACGAGAGACTCAGGATGATCAGGTAATACGATTGGTGCGATTAGGATTGATTTGCTGATTACGTCGATCGTTCCTAATGACAGTTCTGATTGGTTTGGATATTTTGATAACAGGGGTCGAGCTGAGATATACGGTACGACGCTTGGTTGACACTTGACGGTGGAGTGGATTTTTGACATCAATCAAGCTGGATCGGATTGGATCGAGTGTGATTGACGGACGCCGGGTCGACTGCAGCAGAGTCACGGTAACGACGTCGACGTACGCGGCGGACGCTACACTGGCAGTCCCGGGTAGAGCGTCACCACGAAACACTCCTCTTTCTCTCTCTTTATCAGGCTTTCTCTCTCTCTCTTTCTCTTTCACTCGCTCTCTTGCTCTTTCCTTTAGCAGTACTCCCACTACGGCGACTCGCGAAGCCGGCGACGCCGACGCCGAACACTGACTCCACTGCTGTTACCGCCTCCCTTCGGCGCACCCTTCGCCGACTACATCCGCAAGCGCCGCGACGCTACCGAGGACGCTCCGATCGCTTCGACGCCCTACCGAGCGCCAAACACTCTTGTGTCCTTGTGTATACGACGGCAGAGATTTCCCATGCGTTCCAGAAACACTGATATTAAGTTCCGACGTCTTCTTTTATTTTATTCGTCTCTATGGTAATCCTTCATTGTCATTGGTGTACTTATTTTTATATCGACGCTCTCATATTTTTTTTTTCAACTGCTGATTGTAAACTGTTAATTAAGCTGCTTCTCTTTTCCAATCGTGTAAAGAACAGACGGAAATTCCTGCGGGGTTGCATCGCGAAGGATACTTGTGCACGGATTTTATGAAATTTTTGCTTTAATGCTTTTTTATCGCACTCGGGTGAGGTCCATGGAGAGCGTGGAACAGGGTGGGTATATCGACCTGCGGAATATAGACACAGCTCAAAGAGCCAACGCAGAAACCCCCGAAATACAATTTTACTTCATAGACTTAGTATACCATCCCCAACACTATGGACCATTTTCTATTTATTTCTGCGACCTTTCCACGTCTTCCAAATTCATTTGATCTATCGAAACGTATTACCTCTGGTTATAGACCTTATAGACGTGGACGATTCAGTAGAATTTTTTTATTTAATTAATTTAATTAATTATCATTTATATGTTATTATAGTCGTTATTGGAAACTGTTATCTCCTTATTTATACGTGGCAGCACGAGTAGGGATAGAATTAGGTAGATTGGTAGTGATAGGGCGGGGGGGGTTGAAGTAGGGGTGTGCAAGGTTGAGAAGGTGGAGAAGGAGAATGGATTATAGAGGGGATGAAGGGTTGAGGGGGAGGGAGCGAAGAGATCCTTCCTAATTAATTTTATCAGAGGAAACACGGCAGCCAAAGGTTTGGCCAGTTTTCTAAAAATAATTTTGGCAATTTAATATTAAGGTCATTAATCATCTTTGAAATTAAATATTAATTTTTCTACGATGAGGTAAATTAGCTAACACGAACCTGCAGATTATCACAATAATTCACACGACATTGTCACCTTGTTTTTGTCAATTACGACTGAGTAGGGACTCGTTACTCGTTCACAATTGAATCTTTTAGATAATAAAATTTATCTGACCAATCATCTTTTATTATCTGTATGAAGAAGAATCGTTTAAATCAAATATATTATCAGTGGCTATCTCTGTCGCGGAATGCCAATAGATAACGATGTGACAAATTGCGTAATCGCCTTGACTATCTTTGGAGTTGTTTTACAAAATTTACTAAACTGTCAAAAATATTATTGGTAACAATAAGTCATTTTTTTCTGTTATTTGATTTCGGGGAATGTGATACGGTTCACAATTTTATTCAACATACGTGTAATACGTATTGGACAAGGGAGTAATGGTTCAGTTTTTTTTTGTTTCACAACTGTTTAGCACATATGTGCACATGTGCATAGACGAGAGTGTGGTGGAAGAGCATTAAATAAATCGCACTGATATCGGAAACTTATTTGTCTCCACTTGCCCTGTATTACCGCCCAGTGGATTATAAAGCATTGATACGCTGATAAGATACTGGGATATATGCGCGTATGAACGTACCTTTAGCTTTTCAAGCAACACAAGTATGCGGTCGTTAAGAGAAAAAATTAAAACCATTAGAGCAATATAGATATATAATAATAATAATAAATAATAATAATATTATTTTTTTGAGTAAAATTCAAGTTTCACGAAGCAAATTAATATTTGCCAAAATTAAAATATTCAAAATTACAAAATGCGACTGACAATCGGAAATCGATGATATTAATACGATTAATGGTATTTGCTATTGTAAATATAATAAACGTATTTATTGCGAAGGAACAAAATGAAGCTGGAATTTAACGAACGTTTTCTTTAAGAATTTTTTTCGTTAGTTTGAAAGTCTTATTTTTTTGATCCAATGAATTTGGAATTGTTTTTTTTTTAATAAGATTTCGGTGCAAGAAATAAATTTTGAGGTAATTTCTATGGTTTGCAGATATACATATACATATAGATTGTGTATATCAATTTTAGTGGGTGCAGTTCTAAGGTTTAAAATGTTACGGAACCTTTGTTCCGAAAATGTTCTCTTTTACATTTATTTCCCATTATGGACTGACAGGGCCATTCGATTATTCGAAATATTTTATGAACTTCCACTTCATCTAAAACTGTAGCTTTAATGGAATGTCGATAAGCACCTATCGACCCAATGACCTATATCGGAAAATTATGCCTGACTGAACCTTCAGTTACGTTAATCCAAATTTTCTTCTTATGTATAATACAATAATTTAACATCACATAAAACAAATGTCTTGTCCAGAAAGATAGTTGCAGTCTATAAGTTATATTTCTACAGGAAAATTTATTGTTCAATTTGATTTTTAAAAAAACGTTATACGTCTTACATGTAAAATTAACATTAAATTAAAACATCACTATGTCAGCTATAAAAATCATTTAAAAATTCAATAATTTGACAGAGACTTTTTCGTCATGGCGCTTGAATACAATGCTGACCACTTTTTTTTTTTTGAAATTAATTAAAAAACTGATCTTGCTTTTAATTCAGATTTTTTTTTACATGTATGCTTTTCTTATTTATTCATTGCATTCTGTAATATCTTAGAACGTCAAGGAGTTTATCATTTTTGTATAAAAAAGTAAACTGGATCTTCAACAAGTGTTTAGTGAAAAAAATAAATATCATATTGCAGTGTTTAGTACGGATTTTGATCTTGGCAGTATCTCAACGTTTATATACCGAGGACTATAAAAAAAAAAAACTCTGTAACTTCCGCCATTTCTTCAAGGGATGGATTCCATGTGAAAAAAAGCAAAGGCTGCTATTTATATCGCATTTACAAAACCACGTTGAGACAATAGCATGGAAAGTAGAGGGTAAACTTTGAAATAGGATTGACTAAATTTCTTATAGGACAAAAGCTAATGGTAATTAGCACATTACACAATTCTATTCTTAATTCTATAGACCTCCTTATTGTAAAATAATTAAACATAGATAAAGAAAAATAATTTATTCATTAATCAAAATTAATTATCAGTTTTCAACCGTGAACAGTTTAAAATATGTGATTTCTCTGATATATTCTTCATCAGTGGAATTAAATGTATCATTACAATTTAATTGGTTAAGTTTATCAATATAGTAATTAACTGAAAGTATTTTTGTTTTATTGTTTTATTGTATGAAAATTTTAATGTCACGTATTAAATTAGACAGTATATTTTTTATTCTTTTTTGTGTACTTTATTAAGTATAATGTTTTATACTCGTGATAGCCAATCTGCGACTTATAAATTAATTACTATAATTATTAATTTACTTGAAAGTCCTCCATTAGGAAATTAATCGAACCCTTGACATTTTAACACGAATAGCTCTTTTTTTTTTTACAAGTTTTTCGCTGGAAATTTATTTCTTGATTATGGATACGTTCCAAAATTCGTTTGCCAGTGTTACGAGTGTTGTTACGTGTCTCTCTCTCTCTCTCTCTCTTATTTATACGTAGGAAAATAAAGAGATACAAAGATACTTGCATGTATTCACAAGAGATTTTGGAACGGAGCTTGCGTACTTATCTCAAAAACATGACACACACTGCATTTACTTAAAATTCTGATATGTGACCTTCGTGCGTTGGTAAAAATCCAGCAAAACAAGAAGAAAAAGAGGATTTGCTTTAAAATAAAAACTATAGGTGATCCAACACATTCGGCATATTGCATTTTTATTTTTCAAGAAATCTTTATTAAATTCATTGTATAGTATTGTTATATACAAATATTAATATTTCATGACAACATCTTTTATGATTTTTCTCTATCTTTGTTTTATTCATTAAATTCGAATAGTCTTTATAATAAAAGTCATAGGACGTATTTTGAAATAAACATTGGTTGTTACATATTGATTGCTGTACAATTTGCAAAAGTTGCCATTGTTCTTGCTGCAAGCAATTCGTATGTTTTGTACATATTTCAGTATACATTTTTTATTATACAAGTTTGATAGTGTAAGACGTGCTCGAGTTAAGAGCGGTGGAAAATGCCGGCAGTAGAGCCAGTGTAAACGTTGGTGTAGAACGGGTGTTTTTATTTTGAAGATATCGATTAAATTTCCTCTAACAGTTCTAGAATGGCTAAAATAGATTTAATGCCATTAAAAAGCAAATTTCGTGGATCGATGCTTGGAGTATTAATTGGAGATTGTCTCGGTCATCCATACGAAGGAGATGAATTATTAACCAGTGGAATGAAAATCATCCTTCAAAAGTACTTTGATAAATTGGAAGGACCTGCCTATAAAGGTACGATTATAATTGATATATTAATTTTTATTGTTAATTAACGAGATTACAGTCGTATAAAATATGTTGTATTGTTTAGAATTTTTCTAAGGAAGAGGTTATGTTACATTAATATATGTATATTTGATTGGTGCAGTTGTATAAGGATTTCATATAACTATAAAATAATTATTATGATTCTTCAGTTAAAATTATGTATACAATGATTATTATTTGTAAACTATTTACATATTACGCAACAGTAAAGATACTTCAACGTTAAAGTTTATTGAGTACGAAATCAATGTATTTAATAGGAAATACTACTAGTTTTTTTGTACTATCATATTGGAGTAATGGTGAAACAATTTTATTTAGTACACGCTTTGATGCCAAGCACATCTCTTTTATTTATTTAGCGCCTGTGATGCAGTTTACAGATGATTCTGCAATGACACGATCAATAGCGCAGTCGTTGATTGAGAAACGACAGCTTGATCTTTTGGATATTGCAAAAAGATTTGTCAAATCCTATTACGAAGAACCAAATCGGGGATATGGACCTGGCATATTGACTGTTAGTATAAGCAATATATTAAAATACATAAAAGCAAAATATATAAAGTAAAAGCAGAAAATTATAACTAATAATTACATTATGAATACCTAAATGCAGTGCATTGCTTGGTTAGCCTATGATTAATATATTTCGATTACTGTTTTTCTGTCTCCACAGGTCTTTGAAAAACTTCGTGCCAATAAATTTTCAGACTTATTTACTCCTGCGAAGGAACAATTTGGTGGTCAGGGGTCATGGGGTAATGGAGGTGCTATGCGTATTACACCTATAGCTCTATTTTGCCACCAGAATATTGACCTTCTTTTAGAGATGACAAGAAAACAGACACAGCTGACACATACAAATAAAATAGGTGTGGATGGAGCTATATTACAGGTACACTAGAATTCAATTATATAAAAGTTTTCTTCCATAGTCTATTAAAATAGTAGATAAGTAAAAACAAAAATGTACTGGCAAATATTCTGTTAGCATTTATTAAATGTATATACTTGCACAATGTTAATACAATAATAATATTACATTTTCATGGAATAACTGACGTGAGAAAAATTTTATTAATAGTATATTAAAAGTAATTACTCGTAGGCAATTGCTATTCGTCAGAGTCTTCTTTTGAATCCGGACAATGAGCTTGATGTTAAACAATTTATTGATGACTTAATCAGTCAAATGGAAACCATAGAATTTGATGAGGAAGGGTATGCACTGAAATTTTCATTTGGCTTTTCTCATTATCTTTCGACATAATATCTTCATAATTATGTTTTGCTATAGTTTAGGCCTAGTTGAACCTCAACCATACAAAATTCAGCTATCCCTAGTTAAGAAATTAATATCCGAGGGTGAAGCAGCTGATGCAGAGAAGGTTGTTCAAAAACTTGGCACTAGTATCGCTGCATTATATTCTGTGCCCACTGCTATATTCTGCTTTCTAAGAGCACAAAATCAAATAGAAGGCATAATAACGGACAATCCATTCAGAAGAACCATACAGTATGCTGTGAGTTATAATTCCTACATCGTATGAATCTTTTGATAAACCTAAGTTCCTCTAGTAATAATAATATAATAATAGAATAATATAAATACTATAAATATACTAAAATATGGCTATAATTTAATCATTTTTACTTCATTTTGTATATATGGGCAACCCTTGGCAATCTGCGGGCTTCAAAGTGTGCATAATTTTTTTTTTAAATGTTTTAACATGATTTCTAATTCCCTCAATGCCAACTAGTTAATAATTATAACAACGATGAAAGTTGCTGCTAATAGTGGAGAAATTAAAATGATCATTAATGCAGAAAATTGAATAAAAAAGTTATAAAATTAAAACAATGTTTCAGATAAGTTTGGGTGGAGATACCGATACGATTGGCAGTATGGCTGGTGCATTGGCCGGTGCTTTTTATGGTGATAAAATTATTAGCGCTGCTGTACTCAAGCACTGCGAAGCCTCAGAAGAATTTCAGGTTCTTGGAGAAAAATTGTGCGACGTGACATTATCGTAATAATTGTCAGAACACACATCTCAATGTATATATCAATATATTTAATATACAGAGTGTATCAGCTAAGTAAGATGCACGTTTTCGGCTTGCGGTGAAACGGTGGACGTTTTTAAAAATTTGGTGTGAAAACCATTGATATTTTTTTAAATTTTGCATCGATTGCGCATATTATTGTCGTGTTAACGGATGAACGACGTAGGCATCATCAGTAGACGAAAGAGAGAGAGAGAGAAAAGGGAGTGGGATAAATGTTGCGCGAATGAGAGAGAGTGAATGAAGTTTGAGATACAAAAAGAAATAGAGAGAATAAATTATCGAGATTAACGGGAAGAACACGTATGAATCGAGTGCGAGTAAAAGAACGAAATATACGAAACGCATGAGAATCAATCCTAAAATAGACGCGAAGAAAAACGTAACATGAGTTTAGTTGAACCTAAATATGATTAAATTTTTATTCCTAATAAAGGTGGCCTGTGAAAAGTGTCTTTGTAGCTTAATTTCATCCCTTGCGACTTGACGGAGCAACAGGGCAATGCGGTGCCGATAATGCACCAGTGTGCACGTGCATCGGGCACGCTTAACTTTCGTTCGCAAATAAAAAAGAATAGAATTTAAAAGAGCGATACGTAATATGGGAGATTATTTGCGTTCAAATTTTGGTAAATTTTTGACACATTTCCGATACTGCGTCAACCTCGTATGTACAGCAGCTTTACGCCGAATTTGCGATTCGCTATTCTTTTAAGGTTACGCGTTCAGTCAGACGCAAATCTGTACACGGTGGCTAAGGTGTATTGCAAAGCTATTTCTTTTATTATAAGTTGAAAGTCTACAGATTTAATTTTGGATTCTACGCGTTCTTCGCAATAGATTTTGGAGTCTACGTGTTCCTGGTCATAGCCTTTGGAGGTCCAAGGCAATTATCAGGAAGACGTAGGCCCTAAAAGCTGCATGATTAGGAAAACGTAGGCTTCTAAGGCTGCAACCGGGTGCGTGTAAAGCTGCTAAGACTGCTAATTGTAATAATGCAAAAGCTATAAAAAAGCTACGATCGGTAACACCCTAAGTCCTAAAGACTACCCTAGACTCCAAAATCTATGGCGAAGAATACATAGAATCCAAAATGGAATATGTAGACTTCCAACTTGTCATAAAAAAATAGTATTGCAATACGTTTTATGTTATATGTATTACAATCTATGTTGTACAGATAATATAAAACTACTTCAAGATGCGATACATATTGCCTATGACAAGTATTTCTTAATCAAGCTGTTTTTGACATAAATATAACAATAATTTTACGTATAAATAAATGTTAAATAATAATTAATACGATACATACATTGAATGTAAGAAATAGTTTGTCTAAACTTTTTTTTAATAGATGTTTTATTACTGTCAACTTTGGATAACCATGTCATACGTTTTAACTTATTCAATATGGCTGCTCTATGATCACGTTTTCCAGTATAACGTCAAAGTATGTAGTGCCGCCCACAAGCCATTAAAAAGAATTCCGTATAAAGCTTTATTGATTATACTTCAAAATCTGAGTTTAATAAATAAATTTACAATGGCAGAAGGTATTCAAATACTCGAGGGATTCTTGTGTCCAATTTGTATGACTGATTTTAAAACACCAAATCAGTTAACCAAACACTTTGAAGAAGTACACAATGATGATCCTGAGATATTAAAGTCTCTTAAAGGTTTGTCCTTTCTGAAAATATCTCTGTTGTTATTATGTGAGAGTATTTAGTATTTAAAATATAATTTAACATTGAGAGAAAGCTGACATGACTGTTATTCTCTGATACGATACTTTTGTTGGATTCTTATAGATTTATTTGGAAAAGCAAAGAAAAAGATTTTGAAGCAAGACGAATATCCAGAATTGTTTGACAGTTCAACGTTGTCCACTAAAACAAGCAATAGTCCAGAAATTAATTGGGGTCATCAGGAAATAGGTATTAATATATTGGAATTTAAAATGAAAATATTGAATACTGAACGTTGTTATTCTCTACTAAATATTCACAGGATTCACTAGATCACACACTAAATATTTTAAGGAAATTAGAGACAGAAGACTTGAACGATATTCGACAGAGACTAATAAGCTTCTCATAAGATTAGATAAACTATTACGCAATTTACCAGTGGACCCCATAGACAGAAAAAATCATGAACGTACTATTGTGCCATGGGTCGATGATAAGGATGTAAACTTATGTCCAACCTGTGCAAAAAGTTTTCACATTGCAAGAAGAAAACATCATTGCAGACTCTGCGGTGCTATTATGTGTTATGATTGTACCATGTTCCTATCGCTATCAGATGCACGTACGTACATAAATCAAATTCTTTCGACAAACATAAAATGGAATTTGTTAATTTAACGTAGTTTAATATTTTCTAGGAATAATGACAAGTCCTGTTTCTGTACAAGACGACTCTGCTGTCTCTCCAACATCCTCCGAATCTCCAATTACAGGACGCTTTGTGCGGGCTGGAATAGGACTAACAAAATTAGCACGTTCACCGTCGAGTGGTAGTTTGAACAGCGTTTTATCATTGGTGAATGATCCTGCTGGTGGTGAACAACATTTCCGCCTATGTATTCACTGTAAAAATCTATTAGATGCAAGAGAGCGCTTAAAGTTGCGCCAATTCGATAAACCAATTACTTGTCAATTCTATGAAAAAATGCGCTCTTATATGGACGAGGCTACACGATACGTATCAATGTATAATAAAATGTATCAATCACTCGTGTAAGAAAAGATCAAAATCATTTCTACAGATTATTTACATCGGAGAACAATAAATGAGTAACTCAATTATTTCAATATCTTACAGCGAAGGTGAATCCACCTACAATCTGAGGGATGCTCAGATTCTACGTGCTAAGATTGCGAAAATTGGAGAAAATATAGATACAATTAGCAAGAAAATTGTAACTTTTGGTGTAAAAGATGCAGAAAATCCTGTTCCAGGATTGGAACTGAAATTGCGTCAAATGGTCAGAGCGTCAGCAGTGATATTCTTGAAGGAACAATTATTGAGTCTCCCAGCTGTTCCAACCGAGGAGGAATATCAAACTTTACAGACGGCACGTCAAAAAAAAATAGAAGCAAGAATAGAATACCAAAAACAATTGGAAATGGAGGAAAGACAAAGAGAAAAGAAAAAAGAACAGAAACGTGATATTAGAAGCGTTGCGGATATTGGTTCGTCTGCAACTAAAGATCAGGTACTAATTATTCCTTCGTAACAATATGTCTTTTATTCTCACATCCTGATTTTACCCATTTAAGCTGGTACTGGATCAATCACAAGGATGGGGACCCTCCAGTGCACCTTTACTTCCCACATCGATGGACCCAATTGTTGAACAGATGAGTAATCTTCGAGCATATATTAAACAAGCTAGAGCAGATTGTAAGTTCGATGAAGTTGCTACGTTAGAAAATAACTTGAGAGAACTCCAAAGTGCTTACTTTGCTATGAAACACAGTAACAGCAGCGACGGTTAACTGATTCTAGGATTTTAGCTTGGGTAATAATTATATGTGTAAATTAATGCCTGCAGGCTTGTTGGAAAGACGAACAATGTGACATCTAGTTTTTATGCTCCTTGTTAGTTTTCTTTTATTATCCACTATTTCTGATAGCGTTTAATAGCATATTCTGATATTTATTATAATTAGTATATTTAACCGAAAGAAACATAAGTCGAACTCCGTTTATATTAGACATTAAATTGAGGAGAAACGGGTGTTTAAAATTTGTTAATACATAATTACTAAATTTTCACATGTGATATTATATATATGCAGATATATAAAATATACGTTTAAAGATATCTTTACAGCTTTCTCGGGTTAGTCTTACTAGTTGGAAAAGTACTCTTGATTGATCAAAATTGTATGATGCACAAGAGACGTAAGGCCAATCAGGGATATCATTTTTGTAGCAGCAAAACTCACCTGAAAAAGCTGCGAAAGCTCTTTGACTCTTATGAAAGTGAACAGATATATGGATAATAAGAAATAATGTCCAATGTAAGATGTCGATGCAATAATTCTTCGAAATTGCACGTTGTTCCTTTAATTTTGTACCTTCACGATTCTCGGGTCATCAAAGAATTAATTTTAAGTAAAGTATTTATATAATATTATTAAAGATGTATAATTTATAAAGTTTCTATAGACTGAGTCGTATATTAAGATTATTATGGAATATATATCTTGAATCACAGTCCTGTATATTTTAATTGCACAAATGCCATTCAAATTTTTATATAAAAATAAAATCTTCCTTCGAATTGCAGATTTTTTACAAACTTATATAATCTGTTTTTTTAACGTAGTTTTTTTCTTTACGTAATTTACCTCTGTTACTTATTCTTCATTGACAGTTCGACGATGACTTGCGGTAATTCCGAGGACGTCAGCTCAGTAATTGGCAAGCTAATGTTACTGTTATTATTGTTAATGTTATTATTACTATTACTATGATTATCACTCCGAGAATGCATGTTATCAGATTCTGAATTACTTGGAATGATGGCATCAAAAACAGGTAGATTCGAAGAACTAAGGGAAGTTGTGTAGTTGGAATCGCTGTCACTGGATGACGAAAATATAGTTTTGGATTCATTCCTTTGTCTTGCAACTTCATTAACGAATACAGGAAGTTCATATGACATGATTTCCGGTTGTATTACAGAAACTTCACGTCCAAAATCTGCCACACACAACGGCAATGCTTGCGACATCAATTCCTCTCTGTACATCTGATCCTGGTTTGAAGCTTCTTTTTCATTCTGTTTCAAATTCGAAACTTCTTCATCGGTGTAATTTTCATCCTGTTTCAAAGCCACTGCTTCTTTGCAATCGAGAACCTGTTCCAGTTCTGTTTCTTCGTTCGAATCCTCAATTTGCTTCGAAACCATTTCCTTTTTGTTACTCTGATCATCTTGCTGCTCTCGTGTTACGCTCGAAGAGAATTTTATAAAATTACTATCACTTGTCTGCTCTTGAGAAATTTTACTATCGTTTGCGATGGGTTCTTCATTTAATTTTGAAACATTGTCACTGTTACTCTGGGCACATTTAGCTGGACATAAGTTCTCTACATAAGATCCAGAAGCATATTCTATTTGTATCACTTTATCTTCGTAAGATTCTTCAAAATCATAACACGTAGACTCTGTGTCTAAATCGTCTAACATTAGCTGTTGTCGCTTTAAGAGCTTAGCAATCTCTTCTTCTGAAATGTCAATATTGGCTGCTAAACCATTGTCTGGTCTTGATGGAGGTTGTTCTAGAATTAAGTAAAGCATTTATTAAATGCACATTATTTATATACAGAGAAAATTATTAAAGTATGACCCCCTTACCATTGAGGAGATTAACTGCAATATAATCAGCTGCTCTGAAAAGTTCAGCTTTGACTAACAGATTTAAAGTACTACGCAAAGTTGGTCTGCATTTACCCATTGTACTCCATTCCTCTAAAAAGATTTCTGCTGCATTCTGATGTTTCTGAAGTACAGCTTGCTCTATAATACTGTAATATTTCTATTAAATGAAACATATGAACTTCTAGTTCCTAATACTGTACAATTCTGACATTACTTACGTAAAGTGTTCGCTGGTAAATTTTGGAGTATGTACTGCAGCTTCTTTAGGTACTATTGCCATAAGTCTTTTCCAATTATCCGAAACACTTAAGATCTGTGCTAACGTATACAGCTCAGCTGGTCTCAGCTTACGGATCTCAGTATTGGAGTTGTACATTATTTTCATAATTATAAAATTCAGTAACTGCAATTTCAAAATTCACCAAAGACATCTTATTTTCATGTTCAATTATGGAATCTCTCTCACTAAATTAATCTAAAATAATCACCTCACAAAAATTACCTGTTAATTATCTAATATATGCTCAGTTCTTCCCTTTCTTTTTGTAAAACTTATATCAGTGTTACTAATCCTGCTCCACAGTCGTCAAAAGAAACTTTCAGATTGACAGTAACTGACAGTGACAGCAAATGACAGTAAAAATCCTAACCAAAGCTGATTTAACACGAGTCTATTCTCAAACTCGCTACAGGTATGATTGTGTCTCGCTCAATTGCATACAAGTAAAGAGAGAAGAAATGATCCTTGTAATACCAGAAATAACTAGAGATGTTGCCAATCAGCTGATTTTCATGGTCCAAGTTTTATTTCAGCGTGGAAGTGCCAGCTGCACGGAGGAGCCACAAAGCAGTCCCACATTTGTGATAGGTCGAACGTATACTTTCGAAATTAATTGAAAATATAAAATTGAAGCTAATTTAAAAACCCTCAAACTACACGAACTAGATAAAAATTAAATTGAAATTCTAAATTGTTGAAAATAAATTACACTCAAAATGAAATATTAATAAATTGAGTGTTCGGAATATTAAAATAATTAATTAAATCAATAAAGTAAAATATTAATACTTAGAAATCAGAAATTCTAGCCAAGCATATTTAGAAATACTGGAAGTTATCAAAAATTGTGTGCGCGCAGATTCGTCGCGCAGGATTGGGAGAGTGGGAGCAGCTGCGGAGTGGGGGCAGCGCTTAAGGCAGTGTTCGGAGTCGGAGCGCTCATTCTTCCTCGAGCCGGTCTCCTATACTGGTCTCTTGGATGGTCTCGTGTTATCGATTTCTTTGTCGTTTCTCTTTTAACTATTTTACCTCCTTATTTCTCAGTATCTTTAATTCTTCATTTCCTTCTTTAATTCTTAATTTCAGTTTTAATTCTCTTTCCTTTCTTTTTTTTATTCATTACCTCTGCATCACTATTGCGTACCCTGCTATTACTATACCTTATTGCTACTTTATTATTTTATCTCTTTACTTCCCTACTTCCTCAGTTCGTTATTTCTTGTTTATTCAATCACTTTCTTACTTCTTGACTTCTTAAATTCTTATTTACTCCTTTCATTCTTTATTTTCTCT
>JARQSW010000712.1:91623-147547 GCA_030142375.1 Calameuta pallipes | reverse complement strand
GACCACTCGTTCAAAAAAGACACCCAGAAAACTGGTCTGGTGGACCCAGATCTGTGGTGGACCTAGGTCCACCACACGCGTTCTCAGTCACCTGTAATGATAACCTTAACTTATTATACGTCATATTTTTGGACTTTTTAAGGGCTGTCGAACTTGTCTAGTCGCAATTAAATCGGACCACCCTTTCTGAAAAAACCACCCCCTTATATGTATACTTTTCTTATGTCTTACAAGTTCAATTGCTTTGGAAACTGTTCTTTATGCATATTAAAAATATATCATGCTACAAATTTCAATTTTCAAATCTTTTCGATTTCTGGGCTGCATCTCTAGACCCCAAAAAAGAACTCCCAACACAAATTAATTCTTTGGATGTGTGCTATTATGTTCTTTATTATTCTGAATGATTTTAAAAACCATTTTTGAGCTGCACCCTTTGGTCTCAAAAAACAACCCCCAACACAAGTATAGGCATAGGGAAATAGTTCTCTATTCATAAATGACCGGCAAGTTATACGTTCGTGATCACGTTCAACTCAGCTACCACGGGATACGCATTATCGACGGAGACGATGATCACAAAATCCTATTCCTAAACTCGCCGCTGCGATTTAGCGCCATGTTTTTGATATCGCCTAAAACCGTAGCGTTGTGCATTTCCCTACTCATCTTTCTTCCCACTATCAATGTGAATTTCTCTCTGTTGTGTCAGGACCGTTGGAAGTTCCAATATTTATGCAGGTCCAATTTTTTGGCACTAGAATACCTAATTCATGAAAAAAGAGCGTTAACTGTTATATTTGTCTAAATAATATTAACACGCATTACGTGTGCCATTTGAGTCCTTTAAATCTAACGTGTAGAGTTTTTAGGCAAAAACGCACCAAGCGAAGGTGGTTCTATCATATAAATCATCAAATGAACAATTCAGTTGGTCGTTTGGTCTGAATAAACCTGTATACTTAGATTTGTGGTCAACATAGGTATATCAGAAGGATGGCTGGGAGAATTTGATGAACTAATGAAAGTGGGAAATGCATATTTTGCACAGTAGAAACTTTGATACGCGAACTTGTAACTTGCCAGTGCGAATAGAGAGATGTTTTGATTAAATTAAAGGTTTTCTTTGTCTTTTTCTTTATCGCGAGAAATTAGAGTAGAGGGCGGGCGACTTAAACTGCTTTTAGGCTTATCTGCATTTATAGAGAGGAAAAGAATGAAAAACAAAATGGACGCGCTTGCGCATTAAGGTAATTTCACCCCTTATACTTTGTTGGGCTTGATGACCTATGGAGTTAACTAATTAGCTCGGGGAATCCCGTTACGACAAAATTACGATTAAGGTACGGGGGCGTGTTCCTTATTTAAAATTGTAGGATTTTCTTGTCGATTAATTTTTCTTGAAAAGCAGAAAGGAATGTAGCTTACGGATCGAGCTGTTTTAAAAGTACAATGGGGAAAAATAACGAGTGGCAGGATGGTTCCGTTTATGCTTATCGGTTGACATATGTCAAAAAAATGTAAATACGACAGTGGATATGGACATAACGTACGAAAATACGGCTGGTAGGAACTTGGGTTTGTCATGCCTTACAAACGATAATATTCAGCAGTTATAGCGGATGATATATCGATTGGCAATAAAACATAGAAAACGTAAAGAAAGCATGCAGGCAAGGATCTTTTTATAGTACGAATTAATTTGTAAATGTGAAATGTGTCGACTGCTTCTAGTTTTGAACCGTTTTATTGATTTAACTTATACAGTTTTTTTAAGAAGTTTATCAGTGATGGGCAGCCGCTTTTCGCATTTGGACCAAGATATTACCCAATTCCTCACGCTTCCTTTTTGCTCTGATGTGGGTTCCCAGCTAAAAGATTATTATATATTTATGTACGTGTCATTTACTAGTTTTCAAGTCACCGGATGAATTTGTCACCCACGAATGCAACTACTTTTAATAAATATTGCTTTCGATAATTACCCTTCGCTTTAAAAACTTCAGAGCTCTTTTGTCCTTGGATACCTTGAGCAATTCCATTGCCCTCTTTTCATAAGGAGCATGCCCGGTAACTTCCCTGATCAAGTCCCTAATGAATTTACTGTGCTTCGTTAATTTCTGGAAACCAATACAGTAATTAGAAACTATGAGTTTCGAGCTCTTTTCATTGACAAAATGTATGAAAATTTTGGTATTTGTAGATCGCTTATTAAAAATATATTAGTGTTACAGATTGTGTTAGGTTATGTTATGTTGTCATGTTGTGGCGAATAATAACCTACCCCTTTTAGTCGAGCAGGGCGAATAGTGACAGTCTTCTCCTTTTCAGATGCATTCTTGGCTACACGAATTTTCGTGGTTTTGTGGCCTTTATTCAGGCCCACGGCCAGCTCGTATCTTGGTGCCATCCTGAATAATAAACACACACAATAGGTTATGTCAATCGTATCGGCCAAATTTATAAGATTTTAAGAATTTTCTTTCTAATATGTATCACCAAAACTACTTCAATATTCTGTTTAAAAGAATTTGTTATTCACTGAGTTAGTCGTTCACGGATTATCGAGATATTTTGAGATTCTATTGCACACGTACCTTCGCAAAGTGACGATACACGCTGAAAGAAAGACGTTGCGTTAATGTTTTGCGCACGAGTCGCGTAGAACCAAGATGGCGAAGTTAACACTTTCGACAGTTATAGTCCGGCCATGTTGCTTGCCGTTACGACACGTTTCTAACAAAGGAACTGGACAAATTTACATTCAAAACAGATATCCACATTTAATTCATTTGCCAATACAAAAAGTCTTAAATATAATATCTAGAATTTGTTCGGCGCTAACATGGCCCGTTATTTTTCCTAGTTCTCTCATGGCATTACGTATTTCTTGAACGGCCAACACCATATCATATTCATCGGTTGATGACAATTCGAAATAATTTTCAAGATGCTCCACGCATTTGGTTAAATGAATTCGATGTCGACTTTGACTGATTGTAGGATTTTCCCTCGATGGATTACCGCAGCTAAATAAAATATTTGAAGATTTAGAGTTCAAGTTCTTACGTTCCTCACCGTTATTTGTGAACTTACATTTTTTGAAAATTACGTGTCATGGTTTCGAGAAATTCTTGAAAACCTTCCTCCTTCGCACATGAAATGACAGTTATTCCATCAGCTCTTAGTCGCTCCTTAGTTTGGTCATTCAACAAATCAGCTTTGTTCATAACGACGGCACAATTTTCTGCCAATACTCCATTCTTCACTAACAAATCCTTCAATTCAAGATTTTCAATGTAGTCCCGAACGTACTTTTCGTACAGTTTTCGGCTATTGAGATAAACAGTCGCATCAGCCATTAATATGACAAAATCAGCATTGCTCGCATAAACCTTTGCTCTTCGAATTCCTTCTTGTTCGACCACATCAGTCGTTGTTTTCGCAAGACCAGCAGTGTCCGCCAGGACAATTGGATACCCGGAAATATTTGTATTTAATTCAACGATATCTCTAGTTGTTCCAGCAATTGGCGTAACAATAGCCGCATTTCTTTGTACTAGATAATTAAGTAGACTACTCTTTCCAACGTTTGGTTCACCGATTATAACTGTTCGTATACCATTTCGCAGTATCTCGCCCTTTCTACCATCAGACAAATGAGTCCTGATGCTTAAGGAAAGATCTCTTAAAGTTTCATTGCATCTCTTGAGAACATCACTCTCGATATTATCGTCCTCGCTAAAATCGATGTAAGCTTCTAGATTAGCCACAGATTGAGCAAGTGATTCTCGCCATTTTTTGTACAATTTACTAAGACTTCCATCAGCCTGCAGCAAAGCCAGTTTTCTTTGTTGTTCAGTTTCAGCATCTATCAAGTCTGCCAAACCTTCAACTTCGGTGAGATCAAGTTTATCATTGAAGAAAGCACGTCTAGTAAATTCGCCAGGTTCTGCGGCTCGAAATTTCAATTTGGCCAGTGCACTCATTAGCGATTCCAATATTGCAGGCCCTCCATGTACCTGAAACTCCACACTATCTTCTCCCGTAAATGAATTCGGTCCTGCAAATAGCAATTCTTGTCTTGCATAATTATCTTCAGACTTCAAATGGACACACTGTAATGTTCATTCGAACATTTGTTTACCAGGAAACCAAAGGCACAGCCCTCGATCTATAACTTCCCCAGTTTGCGGGTCAAAGATTTTTCGAAGAAATGCTTTTCTGGGTTCTGGTTTTGTAAGATTTGTCATTTTTCGTAGAGCTTCCAAAGCTTCGCCACCCGATATCCTTACAACTGCAACTCCGCATTTTCCTTGGCCTTCAGACAATTTTTAAAATGGTTACATACTGAGAACAAAGAATTCAGCTATTCAATGAATAATTGTCAAGTATGCATGATTCCTTAATCTTATTAGTTTACTTTGATTACTGAAAATAATAACCAGATGATAGTGCGTAAATCGTAGAGTTTCCCATTCGACGTTCTTCATTCTCAAAGATGACGCCAGTGATCGATCGGTGCCTCAAGTGAACACTGTGCCAGGGCAATCGGTATTCACTCACGATTTTACTACAGAAAATCTGTGACAATCTCATTGTTTTGTTAATGAACGTGTTTCGTGGTGTTCAAGTTACCTATCAATTCCGTTGTTGTTTTAATTGGTATAAGAAAACGCTAGAAAAACTCGTGGAAACTATTGAGCCAGATATCTACACGACTTGGCCATCTTTATAATGGCGGAAAGGTGACACACACACACACACAAACATATACACGATAATAATAAATATTTCTACATTTAAATAATTTGATTGAAGTGAGATGATAAAACTAATTTATATTTAGTATAGTTTTACGTATTTTTCTATGGGTTGAATATTATCCATATTTTCATTGATCTTTTGCGGGTCTAAATATAGTTCGCCATTTCGTAACAACAAGTGGCGGTATGTTCAAATGACTATGTACTATAATAGTTATAAACATTTTTTATATTGTTTCAGATACATATGACTGATTGAGATACTTTAAATATTTAATAAAAAAATCAAGCCCAACATGGCTGATATTGAGAGAAAATTAATAACAAGCAAAGAAGTACAAGAGAGATGTAGTGATTGGGTTGAGTCACAGAAAGAACTTTTATATTCTGAGGATAATGTTTTAAAAAGAAAACGAGAAAATGAACATGACGAATATTTTGATACTGATTCAGAGTTTGATTCTGTCTCCGAATGTGGTACAAAGAGACGTAGACTGGCTAAGCAAATGAAGGATGAAGTACTGAATTTACTTTGCGAATGGAAGGACTGTCTTTTTGATAGTACTTCAATGGAAGTATTTACAAAGCATGTTGCAAATCATATTCCACAATTAGAAATTAAGACTACCGAAGAGGGCAAGGAGGTCTATGTCTGCCAATGGAAAGGTTGTTCCGGAGAGACTGCTATACCTCAAGAAATTAGCAGGCATGTTAATTATCATGCATTTCATGCAAAGCTTAAATGCATTGGCTCCAATATTAGAGGCAGAATCAAATTATCTGTAAGTAACATAATTCTATATTTAAAAACATGTACATCCTGAATAGTAATCCCTTATTTTCATTATCTGTGAAGCTGCTTTATTTTTCGTTTTCAGAAATGTTATCGTGACGCTGCATGGAAAAATGTGATTGACACACCATCAGCACATATTTGTGAATGGGAAAATTGTCTTAAAACCTACAACAACTATCAAATATTTTTATATCATGTGACAGCTCATATTGAGGCAAATCCAAGAGGTAATAAGGTAGAAGGAGGTGTAAAATGTAAATGGTTAGGTTGTCAGAAAAGCTATCCTAATTTGTACAAGTTACGAAATCATATGAGAAGTCATACTAAAGAAAAGTTAGTTGCCTGCCCAGATTGTGGTGCTACTTTCGCTTCAAATTCAAAGTTTCATGATCATTGCAGGAGACAAATACCAATTGAGGGTAAGGAAAGTTCAGTGATCATAATAAAATATTGGTAATTTCATACATTCAATTCTCATCTTCATCATGTTCACAGTCCAGGGCTTCCAGTGTTCTCATTGTAACAAATTTTATCCTACTGAGGGTATATTACGTAATCATATGAGACTTCACGTATTTAATTATAAATGTACTATGTGTGACATGAGCTGCGAATCTCCGGCTAGTCTAGCAAAACATATTCGGTACAGACATGTATCGACAAGGTCCTTTCCATGTCAATTATGCTCACATGCAGCCAAATCTCAACAAGATCTTGACTCTCATATGACTGTACATACTAATGGGCCACTTTTTGCATGCACTGTTGAGGGGTGTCTTTATACATGCAAGGGAGCGTATATATTAGATAGGTATGACAAATCATAATGATTAGAAATGATAAAATCTTATTAATTTGTAAAAAAAATTAACAGACACATGCAACGCGTACATGATCAAGAAATCCGATGGTACTGCTGCCACGAATGTCCGATTAAATATCGAAAAAGTTACAGACTTACTAAGCACTTGATAGAGGCACATCATTTACAATGGCCAAATGGTCATAAAAGATTTCAGTATACACAGGACGAGGATGGATGCTACAGGTTGCAAATGGTCAGATACGAAAGTATTGACGAGGAAAACATTTCTCCTACACAGGAATTGGCATTACCGGAGAAGAAGTATGATATTCGACTTGATGACACTACACCATACATGAAATTAGAGGTAAGGAGATTTTGTTCTTATTTTAATTAGGATTTACAGAAAAATCTTAAGCATTTATACTTCAAATCCATAGATATAAATGATCCTTCTATCCCTATTCCTTTTATTCTACTCTGTATTAATAAAAAGCATACAAGGTGCAGATTATACAGTGGTGGCTGGTAATTGAACAAGCATTAGTTGTATTCTTACTAGTATTTCGAATAATGGACGAGTTAAAAGAATGTGGTTCTTGTTTTTCTTTTTATAGATTACAGAAAGAAACGATAGTACATCGAGTAGTGGAAATGGCACACTACAATTCCAATCACAAGACAATATAGGAAAATCTATGCCAATCATCTCTAATATACTAATATCAATTGACGAAGTGGATGCTGAAGGGAATATAATAAAGAGTAAAGTTGTGGAGACTCAGGAGACGAAAGAATTACCGCCATCGGAAGAGCCACCGATTATCTTAACATGAATGAATATAACTCTAACCGGTTATGTTAACAGCATCGAATATATTTTAATTACTTCACCTGCGTGTGCATCGTTTTATTATTTCTTCCTAGACTCCTCAATTGTAATAGCATTCATTTTATACCTGCTAATTCTGCATAAGTCAATCTGCTTGAAGGGTTTTGGGTTACGTTCAGTTTCGTTTGTCCCTTTGAATCCAAACGGTTCCTAGCAATGGCCGACAGCGCTAGTGTCGGTAAAGTATTAATATGCCTGCAGAGATCTCTGATGGCTGCTTGGGTGTTCTCTCTCTACGTATCAACACAATATTCCCGGTGTTTCCCCTTCTATAACGTATTTCCCGCGTATTTCGTTACGGGCCGTCTATGGCCGTTCTGTAGCTTTATATTAAAGTTTTTCATAAAATTGTTTATAATAAGTCTGAAAACTATTCATTTTTATTACCTTATTGGAATATTTTTGCCTTGAGAGATTTCGCGTTCTATTCAAATTCGTATGGTTATGGTTATCGAGTGTTGGGGATTCGGTGAGCCCATTGTTGCGTTCGACTCACTAAACGGGGTTTAATTTTACTTAACGTGCTGAAGGTAGGTTGTTGTATATACTACTTGACTGTAGCTTATATCATATAATACCTTTCAAAATATCGTTGTTCTTCGTTTACCTTCACGAGGAAATTGTATTCCTTTATTACAGCTGAACTAAAATGAAAGTTATGGATGTTGCTATGAAAGATCAAGATTGTACCATAGAATTGGTTACACCGCCAAAAAAAAAGTTGAAGCAAGGTAATTCTGATTATTTTGTTTTCAGTGTTTTAAACGGAGTTAACGTATTATTTTAATTGTGATTTTTGCAACAAGTGTATGATCATTATGGAACTGTTTCTGTTTCAGGACGGTTGCCTTTTCAAACACTCAGTTCAGTGGAATCAGCTAATACTGTATCTAATAAAAAGCGAAAATTAAATTCTCCATCGACGACAAGAAGTCCCAAAGTGGTTAAAATTACCACAAAAGAAAATTCCAAAAAAGATGTCACAAATGATACAAAGGAAATTGAGTATGATGTCATTGATATTACAGAGTCAAAAAGTAAAGAAAAAGAAGATGAAGCAGTCAGTGATAAGGACACAAAAACAACTTTTTCTAAATTGGCAAAAGAGAAGCAACAGCTAAAGCAGAGACCGCTTAGCAAATTTTTACAGAAGACTTATAAGAAGGAAGACAGTAATGCTGAAGAATTAGTGAATACTGAGAATAAAAGTGAAAATAATGAGAATAGTGAAAAACCTATGGAAACGGAGCACTTAGATTCCAAGAGTAATAAAGAGCAGTTCAATGAAAATGACAAAGTAAAAGTAAATGAGTTTGAGAAATTAGATTTAAAAGATAAATTAAGTGACACGCAAAAAGAAAATGGCATTGATGATAATGCCAGTAAAAATTCTGATACTGATTCTGATACACCATCGTTATCCTCTGAAGATGAAGAAGAAGAAGAAGAAGCGAATGAAAAATCTAACGATGAGTCTGATGAAAAAGATAAGTTAAATGATTCATTAACATCGAATGACACAATGAAATCTGCTGTTGTCAATATTAAGAAACTAACCCCAAAACAAATAGAGAAACACTTGGCTAGCGTTAAACGTCGTGAGAGGATGCAGCATTTAAAAATTGTAAGATTTTATAAAGTTACAAGTATCGCTTTATTTTTTGGATACTTTAAATCCATAGAGATTTAAATCGTTTTGTCAATTTTTTTTTAACTAATAGGAAAAGGAAAAAAAGCGTTTAGAAGAACGGGAAACCCGTAAGAGGGAGAAGGAATTGAAGCGCAAGGAGCGAGAAGAAAAAGAGCGCGCAGAAAAGGAACAAAAGAGGAAAGAGAAGGAACAGAAGGAACTAAAGAGACAAATAGAAATAGAGTGCGTACGTTTGTTGTACTGTGTGATGATTTATGAATAATACCATAAAAAATATATCTATAACAAATGATTTTCTTGCAGGCAAAAGCAGAAGGAGAAAGAAGCGAAGGAAGAGGATCGCCGTAAACGAGAGGAAGCAAAAGAAGAAGAGAGAAAAAGAAAGGAAGAAGAAAGACTCGAAGCGGAGCGCAAAAAACAGAAAGCCGCTTCGAACTTCGCCAGTTTCTTCGTAGCCAAAAAGCAAGAAAACAAATCGGCGGAAGAGGAGCATATAAAAATTCAGAATTTTATGCCCTTTGAAATAAAAGCTGACATGAGAGTAGCTCCGCTCTGCAGAAGAAATTTAAGTGAATCAGAAAAAAGTGAACTTGATAAAGTGTGTACAGGTGAATCCGTAAGAGGTCAACTTTATTTGGAAGAAATAAAAAGTGGTTCCAGAGCAATACGAACGTCCGGTAGAACGTGGCCCGCGGAATCGAAAGACGACGTGATCCTAATCGGTAAGCGAAAAATTGATCTATATCATTTAAACAGCCTGCAAAAATGAATTATGTTTCGCACAGATGAGGATGAAGAGGACAACTCGAACATGATCGATCAGAAAAATTCTCCGCTTAATTTGGGCAAAGCGAAGCTTTTGATGTTCAGGGAAAATCGGCGACCAGCATATCGGGGGACATGGCGTAAGAAGAGCGAAAATATCACAGCACGACGACCATTTGCGAAAGACACGGTGAGTAAATGGAATAATTTGCAAATTTTTTTGCATCGCATGTTTCGTTATCAGTAGATATGCTTCGATAATTTCCGTTTATTATCCAGTTTATAAAATGTCACATTTTCCATTAACAAATCCATATTTAACATTAAGTATAACTGCCGGAAGAGTAGCTAGAGTGTGCTAGTCGTATACCTACGTAAATAGATTTCTCTGAGCTCAATTCGAGCATTATTATCTTTTTAGAAAAGTTTCTTACTATCAATCTATGACTTAGGATATTGCGAGGCTTCAATGACGATACGACGTTGCCTTTACTTTTTTTTTTGTTCATTCACGTAGACTTACGAGCTAAGGATTTAACGTTGATTCTACTTACATACGATACTAACTAACAGAGTATTTACGGAGCCTCGTGGCCATAAAAAAAGGAGGTAAAATTCAAAGTATCGAAGGGTAGACAAAACTTAATAGAAACGTCTGCTAAAGTTTTGTCGGTAAAGCATTAATCTTCCCTGGTCGAAATTCCCTCGATCCTTGAAACAAAGGATATGCATTTTTACGATGCACTTTACGATGCTTTGCCAAATGATCGCTTCGCGCGAATCTTTTTGAGCACATCTCGCAAGGATAAGGTTTTACTCCAGAATGTGATCTTCGGTGTCGTGCCAATTCGTCGGATCTGCTGAACCGCCATCCGCATCCTGACCAAGTGCAGGCGAATGGTTTCTCACCAGTGTGGCGACGAAGATGGGCCTTTAAATGAGAAGCCTTTGCGTATACCTGTTTCAAAAATTAAAATTACACTTCAAAATAATAATTCGGATCCTTTCAGGATGTATAATTAATCTTTTAGAATTTACCTTGATACATCCTTGATAGGTGCAAGGAAAGCAACGGTCCTCGGCCGCATGAGCCAAACTTCTATTAGTATAGTCGTGAGTTGCGAGAGCTGCGTTAGCTGCGGAAGAGAGTAACAGACTCTCCTCTAGTTGATTATTGTTGTGATCCATACCCAAGGAATCTTCCAAGGCCCTGAGGTCGATCCCCAGTACCAAGAGAGGCTCGTCATGTTGCAATTGTGTCTTCGGTTTTGGTAATGGTAAATGCAGAAACCCTTCGCATCCTGGAGTGCAGAGTGGAGTCCTTTCCGGTAGACCAGCATCCGAACTCTTATCCAGGCACCATTCCAATTCCGAGTCTAATTCACTGAGCTCGCTTAGACAGCCTGTAGGGAAGAAAAGAGTATTTGAAAAAAATGATTTCGATGTTTTATTAAAAATTTTAATACTCACTCGAAGACGTGGAGGCATTGGTGGTCCAGTCGCTCCAGGGAGTTTCAGGTGAGCTTGTCAAGTTCGTGTAACAGTCGACAGAAATTCCAATAGGATTCGTGGGGTAATCCATGTATTCTGAATTTTCGCTAAGCGGTGTAGTACAGGGCGTTTCATAGTCGCAAGGTAAAAATGAAGTGCTTGGGGATAGCAGATGATTTTCAGTATCCGGTCCATTCATATCCAGACCCAGGGCCGAGAAAAATAGTTCGTCTGCCATCTGAATTGACAAAACAAAATTATATGAAAATTTATATATTTTTATATTCTGACTATCAAGTTTGCTTCTTGAGTGACATAGGTAAAGGATGATTGCGTACGAGTGACTAACGATAAAATAGCTCGACATCGTGCGACTTACACCGTCTCACGTGAATATAACATTCGCAGCGTATCAAAAGTTGGTACTCTGCGCTTGTGTGTGATTTTTGATATTTTTCGTACAATAATAACGACGCTCGACGTCTTCGCACATGGGTCAGCGTGCATCGCGCGAACTTGAACAGCAGAGGCCTCTTTATCGTGTCACGCTGATCTCAGAACCTCTGGTCACGCTTTTCATGAGTTTAAATGTGCAGCACAAGAAGCGTCAACGGACGGAAGAAGAAATTGTAAAAGTTGTGTGAAAAATACTCACGTCAAACATGGAAGAATCGAAATTCGTACGATAAGAATTTTCAAAAGTACCGACCGGCTCGAACATCCCGGGTACGAAACACAGATCCCTTCAGTTCACCCGAGTGCCGCCTCGACCCGGTGCATTATATCGTTTTCTCGTATCAATGATTCTTGTGATCGGACGCGTTCGGAACGATCCTTAAGAATCATCGGCCTTAGCTACGTGTGACGTTAGAACGTTGGAATATAAAGACGATGAGGTCGAAGAATGGCTGGAGCCTCCGACGATCTCGGCTAAACTTGAACTTTCGAAGTTGGGGATGTTACGCGCACGAAGGACCTTTTTAAACTGGTTGGCGATCGAGAGTAGATCGAAACGACGTCGCGTCGGGACTCGACGAGATATCAAGTTTGTGCCACGCGGTGCCGTCACCGGCGTTTCTCCCTTGGGACCCGTTGGCCACGGGTTCCAGAACGGCGACGGTCCAGACGCGTCCCTGCTTCGCGCAACATGCTCACTATTTTCAAACGTTCCCCAAATGGCTGCTAATTGGACGATAAGCCGATTACCCGTTCGATATTTATGAGCGCGAAGCGTCCTAATTGTCCTCCTGCGAGTAGCCTTTCTTTTTATTAGCACAAAGGACACAGGTCATTCATTTATAAGATAGGGTCGTATCACCATATACTTTGATCTATTTATTTCGATGACAGCGAATTCCTATGTGGGTTTTCAAGCTAAATGCTGGCTTTTCTTTTCTACTTTATTGTCTATGGATACTTTTGTTTACTGATTGTCGCAAGTCGAGAGTGACTTTGTATTATAGCGTACACCTTGTAGTATTATCTTTTAAAAGTGATAAACCGTTTAATCGTTAGTAACGGCTTTCAGACAGAGAGAGAAAGATCAACACTCTCTTATTCTCTTTGTCCCTCTCTCTTTCTCTCTTTCTCTTTTATCTCCGAATGACCGGGGAGGAAAACGATACGTTGCAGTGTCGGCTGGTAATGACTAAAGCTTTTCGGATCTTGTGTCGATCGAATCGCATCGTGGCTCGTATTTTTACAGCCCTTTTCACTTCTGTTTTGCAACTCTCGAATTGCGTAGCCGTGACGCTGATCGATATCGAGTGACGCAATCAGACCGATCCAACCTCTCTCCATTCATTATGGACAGATCACTCGGTAGCATGTGCAACTGTTTTTTTCCTGCAAGCTGATCCATGCCATTTCTTTGTGCGCTTTTTCGACACATTTAATGTCGATTAACCGCACGATCAACGCGTGCGCGATCCTTAAGCCGCATACTCAATTTCGCTTTCCAACTTAATTTATTGACTTCGCATCTTCGCGGCGTGTGCCACATGCTGAGGTTGTCCGATCGAACCTAACAATAACGATCCCATTCGCGCTCCCAGTCATCATACCGATCAGAATTATGCGCTTTACTTGCCGATACGTAATTACCTGCTGTGAATTTTACGTCAACTATAATCTCGGGGGTTACAGGTGTATCCGTAGAGGAGACGTCAGTCCAATCGAGAACGTTTCTTCATCTATGATAAGAGTTACTAATGTCGTCCTGTTAAGTCTTACCGGATAGACTGAATGCTTTACGACACGCAGCTTACCCAAAATGTACGATATGTATTTATGGTAAATGTATAGACGCGCGACAGCGGGAATAGTGTTTTTTTTAATCTATGGTCTACGGGGCAAGGGCTAATCTCTATGAGGCATGAAACAACTATTACAGATGGCCCGATGGGTGACAACACGCTGTAAATAATGACAACCACTTCAGGCTCCCTGTTATAACTTCATTGCCTGTGCGAGATAAGTGCCTTCTTCTTTTCTCTTTTCTTTTCACTTCCACGACTCTTCGGATGAATTTACTTGGACCCTCCGTCGCTCTTGTGACTGCTTAAACTTTTACGTCATACCTGATGGCACGAGTATCTGCTTCCCGATACGCGTTTAACGCTTCTGTACTTATCGTAGAGGCACGATGATGGCAATATCAATAATTGTACGTTATTTTATTTATGTACCGTTTTTACGCTGGAATAATCTGCCTAATAAAGATTTATGTCACACATTCCTAACGTACCTTCATGTCGCTGCCAAAAGCTGCATCCGTGTGCCAGTGCTTGCTCAAGATAGAATTATATTCCGGCTCTGGATCGACTGAACAAGATTGTTTATTTCGCTCAAGAATTTATCTCTTTTTATATCGAACTCCGAACCTTCACAGTTGTCCACTTTGTCAATAATCGGCTGCCAAGATGATTTTCTCCAGAATTTAAAGATCCATATTTTAAATTTCATTATTTCTTCGAGGAAATGCCCGTTTCTTTGCTGGCATACATTTTCAGCGTATTTTCTAGCAACTTTTCACGGTAAATCCACTTGAGTCCTTAGTCAAGTTTTATCATGGTAACAATTGCACCGGCTGATCACAGCGTTGGAGTAAAATCACTACTGCACCTATGTGTTCAGTGTCAACGTTCATCTTAAACACTTGATTCTTAATAGCAATTGCGACTCTTCTGATTTAGCTTTTCGGCCATCGAGTAGCCTCAGTGACTAATGAAATGGAAATACTCCACGGGTACGTCGCTACAGGACACGTTCGAAGCTCTAGTCTGATATCGCCCGCCGAGGAAGTACTCCTGATACGAACGTCCTGCTTATTCATCAGTTGCTCTGCCTGTAGTTGATCATGAAATTTATAGGAGAAATGAAATAGTATACAGATCACGAACTTCCAGACTAATAGATCACGACCTTCCTTCTTTCCCTAGGAAAATTTTGATCATTACGGCGAAACGTGCGCGGTAGTCTTCAATTTTATGGAACTTCAATGCGGATCATATATGTCTTTTTTTTTTACAGAAATGGTTCGATTACGATGTCGATTCTGATGATGAATGGGAGGAAGAGGAACCGGGAGAATCGCTGAAAGGGTCTGACGATGAGAAGGATGAGGATAACACGGATGATAACGAGTACGACGTGGATAACGAATTTATGGTACCTCATGGGTGAGTGTTCAGAGTGATTGGTACTATTGAAGGTTGACTGATTTTTTTATTGACATTTTTATTCCAGATACCTCTCTGATGAGGAGGGGCAGCCCGACGAGGAAGAGACTGAAGATACGGTATGTGAGATATCGTATGATGATGCTTGAAATAATATATTCTGCGTTGTTTACGTCACATGTTGTATCGTATCTTTTTTTATCAGTCCCCAGAGACGCAGAAAGTGAAATTGAAGATTTTAGGCGAACAGTTCGAGGAAGAGAGGAAAACCAAAACTGCGAGGATCAAACCAAAGGTCATTGGGTGCATTTGGCAGGGTCCTCTTCACGAATTCCCAGAAAGCAGTAAGCATTGCGTAGAATTTAAAATGAATTATTTTAAACGAAACGTATTTAACAAACAATTGTTTAACAATGTTTAGCTGTAGAATATCTCAAGCAGTTCTTATCCGATCGGCAAGCCTGGGTTCGCGAGATGCCGATAACTCTATGCGCCCCTAAAGAGACTGAAATTCAGAACGTGCAGGATGTCGGGACGCCTTCACGATCAGAGAAGGGATCATCGAAAAAGACTAGAGTACCAAATGAGGTGATACCTGATCTCATTCGATTGGTCCATGGAAATACGCATGCTCGTGGTTTCCTGGTTAAAGAATTCATAGCCTTTTGGAGTAAGCAAGGCGAAGTCAACGATTCCCAATTGTCAAAAGTTAGCGTTCTGAGGAAAATCAAAGAGATCGGTAAATGGATTGCTTGTCCGGAGGAGGGTCCTATGTATTTGAAGAATTGCTGGTACGTTTCTGAAGAAATTCGAAATAGATACGCGAGCGAAGCTGCTATACCGAATCGCTGGACCTATATATTGCCACCTAAGAGAAAGAGCGAAGTGGCTGCGGATGTAGTGGAAAAAATTGAAAAGGAGGAGAAAGAGAAGGATCAATATAAAGATAAGGATAAGGAAAAGGAAAAAGAAAAAGATAAGGAGAAGAAAAGAATTCCGTTGATAACTGCTTTTACGAAGAAGATGACTCAAGAAGAGATGCAAAAGCAACTGATTACCAAGAAGCTGACACCAACACATAGCAAACCTCCGAAAAGAGTTCCTTTAATATCTGTTGGGAGAGGAAAACAATTTCCAAAATCGTCCAGAATCAATTTATTCCCGAATACTTCAAAAAATCTGGATAACTGCGACAATAATGATGACGAAATTATGATCATCGAAGATGTAGCGGACGTAAATAGTATCTCTGAAGGAAATAATGAGAATCCTCAATCCGAAAAAAAGGACTCCTGTAAAGATAAGCCTGAAAACGTCACGACGACAGAATCGCCGACGTAGAACGTCGTACCCGAAACGACAAGGGGCAATATACAATTATTATAAAAATCTGTAAAATATTGGAAACAAACCACCTTATAAGAGGAGCTAACAAGAAATATCATATTCTTGAAATTTGAGATTACTTTTTTGCGCTCTTCATTATTGATCTTTCTTTTTTAGAAACGATACATATTTACGGCAAAATAATTCTGCAAGATTTTGTGTAGTCTGGTTTCAAGTGCCTTTTTATCGTTAAATTTAAATATTTGTCATACAATTGTATTAATAACTTATAAATCTTTTTACGCAAAGTCTATTTTTCGAGGGTGTTTTAACTTACATTATTCGTTCAAATTTGCTATATGCTATCTGCATTACGAGATTCACGATTCGTGGACGCTGATTGGTTTGAATCAGGGTTGCCGGATCAATGTAAAGTGAGATTGATTCAAATCGACACCATGAAGATTGATTCACCTAAAAATCGAAGAATAAAATATCAATTTATGAAGTCATTTTTTTTACAAAAAATCCTCTCTTAAAAAAACCATGTCGGGTTTCTTATCGACGTTTCGATTGTAGCATTTTTGTCGCTTTTCCGAAGTGCTAATTGGCTGTCGGTGTCGTTAACAGCGAGTCGCCGAGTTCTACCTTAAGTTTCTGTTTCGGAGTGAACGCAGTTCATTGCATTGGTTTGAGACCGGGGTTATGATGATCGCGGTTGCGATTCTGATGATTTAATGAATAAAAAATGAACGATTTGAGGGATATAAAAGGTTATATCATTTAATGAAAACGGTAAAGTAATGTCAACGAAATAAATAATTAAAAAGAAACAGAATTTTATTATTTTTCGCATAAATTTGAAGACTTGGTCTTGCGGGCCCGACTGAGCAAGGGCACACACTTTTTTTTTGGCGATGGCGATTGCATAAGACAATCCCATGTTCCGTACGATTGTACTTAAAAGTAGCGTTCACTTATGAAATCCCGTAGACTTTTGGAGACTATCCTATTTTTTAAAACCGAACAGCAGCCTTAAATCCGTCCAACTCCTAGAATTTGAACCCTTGTCAGAATTCTAAATAAACCAACCATTTCCGACCCTCCAACTTTTGCTCGGCGGCATTTGCGATTTCTTTTATTCATCAAAACATTGTTCTCCGGGCAGTGGTCAGCACGGAAGTGCGTTGTTCGAAACGTCATTTAAATATTTAGACCAAGGTCCAAGTGGGAAGGCGATTGTTACTAATTTTTGTAATCGACCCCCGTAAGTTTCAAAAATATCCCCTTTTCTTCCAAATGGAAATCCAATAGAAAACTGACCATTGACGGCAAGCTTGCAAATAGGCAAGGTGGATGGCCGTAGAGGAAATTTCACAGCCGGTAGTTCAGAGTCCGATTAGCCTCGAGGCATTCACCGGGCCGTCGAAGCATATGGTTGGAATAACGAAACGCGCGCCTCAAGATTGCCGCAATTATCGAATTACATTCTCGAGATTTAGGAGCTGAACATTTGGAATAGTAGAAATCCGTAGAAACGTCGAAACGGTTGCTTCCCATTTGGGCTGTTACATTTTTAATTTTTATTCTGATTTTTTCACCGTCTTTTGGCACAGCCATTCCGAGCGAAGAACGTTGTGTTCCTTGAATGCACGAAGAATCTACAGGACTAGATATTTTCATAGAAAAAGTTAAACGGTTTGTTAGCCAGAGTATTATTTTGGTTTCTTGCCGTTCATAATGTTACGCTCGCCATCAGGCATCTTAAGTAATTGCTCGGAGATCATTGCTCTCGATGGCATCTATTTTCTTGGAGGCAACTTCACGATACTTTGTTCCTTTTTACAGATTTTTCTACATTCTACCAATCCAATTGTTCGTAGAGAATTGCCTTTGATCCTTAAGGGGATTTAATTTTCCTTGCTTGGGGTTCTGCGGAAGTAGCAATGGTGATTCTGTTACAATAAATTATAATCACGATTTTTTAATACAATACCACCTGAGTTTCTGCGGGCAGCAATCTGCCGTTATTTCACATTGGGGGAGATACGAGCCACATTGTTCTTGAAGATACGGTTTCGGTCCTATATTTTGGGCTTCAACCATCTTATAACACTCACATTGCACAGGCTCTCTGTAGTCTAATGGAGTGTAGTCAAGCCGCAATTACGGCTTAGTAATAATATTTCCAACGTACGAATATTTCCTACTCCACATCCTTGTATTAAAATATCCAAAGGTAAGACTAGGGTATAATTATCACGACGTCAACCTAACAAGTATACGAACTGCCATAATGTTATAGCATGGTAATATGTATTCCAGGAGGCAGTTTTTTTTGCTTTTTTCGAATCAGCTCGGCATACAGCCAAAGAGGCTACAAGAGGCAGCAGTGTCTCTAGAATAGAGGAAAAGAGTCCCTATTCAGAAATGAAGGTGGATCGGTGGAGGATGATGGCTTAGAGGAAAGTAGTGTAAAAGAGTAGAGTGGAGCAGAGAGTAGATACGAAGGCTATAGAGAAAATGGTAGCCAATGGCGTTGGCTCGACGTCGCTGCTACAGTATTGAACGTCTCCTACGTGGGGTCCAGGTCTCCGTCCCTCTTACTCTTGCCTTTCTCACCCTACAGAGGTTCGTTTTCCTCCGGTAGCAGCAGCATCACCAGCAGCTCCATCTCGAGTTCGGTGCCTTCCTCTCGTGACCCTCCGACATCCTGCCCCTCTCTACTTCTATAGGAAGCTGGATACTGGAGGGTGTAGAAGACCCTCCCGTTTTCTCCCAGAGGTCTTCGCGCTGCTCTATCCCTCCCTCGCGCTATCTCACAGTTCACCTCAACTCTTTCTCTGTCACTCGGGAAACGGGAAGACCTAGACCGTGCGAGAGAGGCTGCTGTTGAGATCAAAACTGGAATGAGAGTGAAGCAGTCTCTCTATCCTCTCATTAATATCTAAAGGGGAGAGAGAGATAAACTCTAGAAGTCCAGTAGAGACCCTATAGCCATCCCTTGGCATGTCTTTGGTCCAGTTGGTATCCCTAGGTATATCCTTTGGTACCACCCTGTGCTTCTAGAACTTGTATCTCAGGCTATTTTCTCTTCTCTTCCAAGAGCAAGGAGGAGACCTCATCGTTGGCCTCTGCCTAATTGAATACTCGGAGTACGATGGATGTGCGGTGTCAGTAGCCAGGCGCTACCATGGCTTCACTGTTAATCGACGTATTACGCTGCCTTTACGCTAAATTATCTTACAAATGAAACGTCTGAGTTTTTTTTTACTATTGTGATATCTATTATAGTTGGATCATGGTCCTGACGAGCCAAAAATACCCCTGGCCCTAGTACGCTTACGTCTTGTTTTGAATATCGCCATGTAGCATCCCGTCCTCTCTTCGTAGGTAGGCTTGGGGCGATTAATTCTTTTCGGGACGAAAATGCTGAAGAAGATGGCCATGGGCTGCAGCTGCTGGATCTTATGCTAATCCCGCCCCCGACACTAACCCTCTGCGCGCATCACATGAAAAAGTTGCTCGTTACACGCGCGTCCATAAATCTCCTTCCAAAGCTTAATCTGTTCTTCGCCGTGCCGCGGAAAAGTCTGCTCGGCGGCAGGTGTAACCTCCTCCTTCGTGTAGATTTTCATAATTTTTTATCCTTCGGAAAAGTTTAATTTCCAGCAGGCTGAAAATCTCCGTACGAGATACCATGCAGCTTCGGTATTGGCCCTGAATTTGAAATTTGCATTGTCTTTCGAGGACTTTCGAAAAATTTGTTCTTGCCCTAGAAGTGTTTCGTCTCTCATAGGGCAAAGTCGAAAATGCGTCCGCGTAGCTCAATGGTCAGGTTCGGCAATGCAGTCCAAGTGGCAAATCTCTGGTATCCGCAAAGAGAAACTTTGCATAGCGTATAAGTTTTGAAGACGGAGCACAATGCAGATGGAGCGTGTGGGAAGCTTGGGGGCGTGTGGGCCATTATGGAGATGGATCTTCGTTCGAATAAAGGCGCTCGTGGCGGGGTAGTTTGAAGTGCTGGCATGGGAGACTCAAGGGAGGACTCTAGCTGGTTCTAGCAGGCTGCCTTGGGGATGGTAGGTATAGCTCCTGGCAATATATCACCCCATGTCGTCCGTGAGACGCGAGTAAGCCTGTCGGCCGATGCCCACCTTCTTCCTTTCTACCCTTTCTCTCCTTTCTATCCTTCCTATCCTGCCAATCCTTCTGGCAACTGTTCAACCTACGAATCAATAGATGGATACCTCGTGCTTCCTCCTCAGGACACATTAGAATCAGCCTCTCTTGGGGATCCTGTATTCTGATAGATCCGGCCAGGAGGAATGTGGCGGTCAGAGCGGTTTAATCAAGGAAAGAAAAGGAAGGAAGACGGAGTCGAAGGTGAACGTGGAAGTGGTAGAGGAGGTGGGTGGAAGGTGGAGGTTCTAGAAACCTGGATCGATGTGTCGCCTCTTGTCCAGCGGTCGCAAGCGCAAGCGCTCTTTCTCCTCCTGTCCTCGTCCTGAAGTCCTCAACGCCACTCGGAACGACGTTCCTGATTCGCTTAGCCACTCTGCTGCGACAATCCTCTCGCTTCCTTGTCACTCGATCTCGTTTTAGGTATGTACCCTTGGCCACCCTCGCTGCGACACTTCCTATAGGTCGCCGCCCTTATTCGAGGGTGGGGCTCTTGTACTACGAGACTATCGAGAGGCGGATGTTTCGATCCTAGAACAATTTTTCAAAAATCATTCTCTCGCGGATTTCATAATTCCAAAATACGCGAGGATCATTCTACGATCATAGGAATTTAAATATTTCGTTAATTTTATAAGACACGAATGAAAAGGTAAAGATTCTCGATAACGTACACCGAGACTGTTTATTAGGCTGGAACGGTTCGGAGTTACTGGTCGTTGGTTGAAAAATCATTTTGATCCAAATAGCGCAAGATGACTTTATACGTCCGGAGACATTTTCTAGTGTCCGCCTACCATCCCTCGTTTCGTCCAGTGTAGAATTGAAGGTGGGGCTGTGCATCTGTGTAGAAGTGTGTAGGTAGTGTCGCTTGGGGGCGGCTGGCAGAGCTATAGGCGTATACATATATATAGGGTCTCTCCGCGTCGCAGGCAGTTTCCGTCCTCGTCGAGTTGGAATGTCGTTCCTCGACCCTGCCGATGGGGGACAACCGGCGACAGCGCGTATTGGTCGCCCGAAGGGACTGGGGCGTGGTAAACCTCCATCGTGTCTTTCTGTAATTACCCGCTTTACCGTAAAACCATAGGATTTCAATAAAAAATATTTAAAAAACCTCTAATGAAATCCACGCGTTCGAGTGCACTTCGTTAATTGATTTTGGCACGAAATATGAATTTTTAAATTCCGGCATAATATTATCGCTCAGATACACGATAGTCGGGATGAGCATGATCTATTTTCAAGGATGCCGTAATACAGTCAGGATCGTGGGATCATGGTAGCTGAAGACTATTCAGACCTTCTGAAAATACTCTCACGGCAAATATGGCCCTGTCGTGTTGCGGGATAATTGGGACACTGTGTATTATCGCTTGCGTGCCATACGCGGGGTGCAGTGTGATTGGATAGGCGGAGATGGGTCGCGCGAGATAGCTGACCCTAACTAAGGTAGAAATGGAGGGTATATCTCCGAGGACCATCTTCTCCATCTGCAGCAGCATTACCTATCTACGTCATGGTTGATGCATGGCGTGGGCGTTCCTGCGTTCATACCAGAGGTTCTCATTTAATTATAGTATTGAGCTATCCGCTAGTATGTTCAATCATGGTATTCTACATGTGGAAACTTCTCTGGACCACCTCCCTGGGTTCTCTATCACTTTTTCCTGGAGGTCTCGAAGCCGTCAGCAACGAATGACGTGGATCGATCGTTCACTTCCTCCAGAAGTAGACTTTACTTTCCTGACACGCATTCTCGTATAAGCTCCGGACTCAGCTCCTGCGGGTAGAAAAACAATTTTGTTATCACGACAAGAGGCATATCAGTGATACGCGCAAAATGTCCTATTGCTTTTTGCCAAAGGTAATGAACGAATTTCGAAACAATAAATAATCCATCTCAGATTGATCAGGTCCCAGACAAGCCCATGGATTGGTTATTTGGTCCGGGACCTAATTGATCTGGAGAATGAAGAGATTTCTGTTTCCGAAGGAAACCGACTGTATCGCGTCGCAAATTCTTATGGAAATAGCGATTATTGGTCCCTGACGAAACTCGTTTCTGATCGTATTTGCGTGAAATAAAATTTTTTTTTGTGTTCACCTATATTTTTTTCTGAACGCATCGGTACAAAAAGTGCATGTCGGATTATAAATCACGATGTTTGCTGGGGCCTTTTGACGGTCCCACAGTTCTCTACCCCGCGTCCTATACCTTATACTCCATAGCTTATACCTTATGCTATAGAGTAAATCTTTGTCCATGAATAGTGCTGCGTCTACCTATACATTTCCTCTTGACTCGCACGAATACAGCATATAGGGGAGGGGCAAGAGTCCTCATTAACAGGTTATTAATAGCTTGCCCAGTTCATATTAATGACAGACGCATCTGCTTCCCATAGCTGGCATTTCGAACTTCTCTCCGCGTCCGGATAAGAGATTTTCCATTGTTTCCCATAGCGTCTCTTATAATCTCTCAAGCAATTGGCACGTCATGTGTAAGGCTGAAAAAATTAAAACTTCCTTAAGATCTCGTTATTTGCGCGCGGAAGTCTTTTTATTCAGAATACGTAAAAAGAATCAGATTTAAAAAAAAAGAAAAAAAGAAAGAGTCCGATGCATCAAAGTAACGATGTTCGGTAGCGACGCAGGAGTCTTCTTCGACCTGAAGCGTTCACGTCCCCCAATTTAAGGGGTATTCAGAAGCGCACAAAGACTCCGGTAGTCCATATGTCATCGTGGCAACTCTATGGTGGTTAATCTTTTGGTGTTCCTCAGGTCGCTGCGTCGCTGGTATGCGGCGTTGCATACAGGATAAAGTAACATGCGCGCATGATGCATTTATATGCGGTGGATGCATCGGGACAAGAGAGCCGCTCGTTCTAAGCGATGGCTAATTGATGTTACCTCGTAAGAGCTCGTGTGTGGTCTCCGGGTCGTGCATCATCCTCTAAATACACGCACGATTTCGAGAGGGAAATATATTCGCAAACTTTCCAATGGACCTTCGCAGCATCGGTTGATCCTTCCTTTCCATCTATTTGAACGCTGATCAAAATGGCAGTAGTAATTGACGCTGCCGTCGTGAAACCGTAACTAATTCCCGGAGCGACGGCACAGCTGCTTACTGGACAATCAACACTACGAGGAAGAAGAGGTAGAAGAAGAGGAAGAAAAATGATAATCAGAAGAAAAGGAATAAAGGAGCCAAAGTTACTCATCCGAATCTATTCGAAGCGCACGCTATTATTTTTTACGGTGGTTCGCAAGAAAGAATGTAAGAGAGGAGGAGAAGCTAAACAAGAAGAGGAAGCCGAGCAAGAATGAGAGGAAGCAAGAGAAGAGCCGAGTAATTTGACGTTTAGCGATTTAAACGTTTGTCTGTGATCGCCGCGACGCATCTATAATCTCCGAGCAGCTTCGACCTCTGAACATGCGAGGCAAAATGCAGCTGCCGAGACGAGAAGGACTCGTCCACTTGATGTCTGACTATTTCGATTCTCAGTCCGTTTCCTCTTTTGCGATGCTCTTTGCACGTGCTCGTCTCTCAGCGACCTGGCGTCGCGGCGTCACGGTGTCGACAGCCATTCGATCAAGTCTTCAGAAACGGTCACGTAACGTCCGCGTCTACGTGAGAGCTCCGCGTGACAGTAGGGGAGTATAAATAAGTGATACGGCAGCGCGTGTACCTAACTAAATAATGACATGGTAATTTTCATGTCGCGCACAAGCGACATCTCGTACGGTTTATTAAAGCGAATCTCCGGTAATTGGCAGCCCTGCTAGAAGCTATCTGAATTGAGAATGCCTCGGGTATATCACGTATGTAGATACATATATCCGGCTCTCACGATGCGGGATAGTTTGACACACGCAGAGCCTGATGTGCTGGCATGGAATGCATCTCCATAGTAATCGGTGTGCATCTGAGAGGTACGTCATACGTGTGCATGTAGCTAATAGCTGGCTATGTGGAAACGTATCTACTTCAAGTGGTATCCCCACAGTGGGATACATCTACCACTCCGAGGTTCGGACTAAGTGCGAGTTTTCTTCACTTTCTTTTTTACTTTTTTTTGTACTTTCTTTCCCTTTCTTTTATTTGGTATCTCGATGAGCGCGCGCGCCCTCAGACACACCGTGATTACTGGGAGGCAGTTCCAAGTCGCTGCCTTCTTCATTCTCTCCGTCTCGCTCTCTGATCGTACAGTAGGCACTGCCCCTACTACCTCAAGACCTGCCGAGGGATGGATGCTCCTGACTAGTATAGGAATTCTGGTTACATGAGGATTGCGAGAAGACGCGGATCGATTCGACCTGGCAAAGTGAAGTGAAGTGAAGTGAGGACGGTATGGGAGATAGTCGAGGATCGGTAAAGAGCTGAAGCGGAGGAGCGAAGAAGCGGACTTCTGAGGGAAAGGAAAGAAGGAAGGAAAGAGAGGAGGACTGGCAATCGGAGGATGGAAGAGGGAGGGTGAAAGATGGAAGGTAGAGAGAGGGCTCGAGAAGAGCAGAGGTTACTTTTAATGTCTCGCGTCACGCAGCCCAAGGCACCATGAGCCTCGCCTCGTCTCCTTACTAATTTGGCACCAATTTCCAAGCAACCTCTCAAGCAAAAACTAACCGAACCATATACCTCTATACCGTACTCCCTGGGCTCTGATTAAATGCTACCCGCCATGCTCGAACTGTTCCCACACTCTTTCGTACCGGGACAGTGCACCAGCACCACGTGCGTGCTACAAACTAAAATCCGAATACCTGGGACCAGATCTTCCGCCAACCCGGATGCTTGACCTCTTCATGATGTAGGGACTGTCATTAACGCCGTCCGAACGAGCTTGCAGAAAGTTCGGCAATCGATGGGTTCTTGACTTACGCGTATGGCTGCCTTATGTCTGATCTCATAATGGGTAATAATTCATCGAGAGAGAATTCTTCGGCAGAATCTAAGATATTGGTTAACAGTGAGTCCTATTGGTAAATATCAGGAATGGGGTTACTGGAGAAGGTCGATTTTATCGATAGTTATGCAAATACGAAACGCAGCAGGCGTCACTTTAATGGTAAACCGATCCATCAGATCCTTGCGAACGTCGTGGTATCGTATCCCAAAGAGTAGAAGCCTATGGACGTTTAGTCAGACAAGCAGGCAGGCAGGCAGGCTGTTAGGTTGGATCTTAGGTAAGGCAAGGTAAGCCAAGGCAGCGAAGAAGAGGCAGTCAGGTTGGTAGGCTTCTACCGGCAGTATATCATGGCATAAGGATAAGTTTTTGATCGGCCCTCGCTCAGATGACTCCCTGCTGCTTGACCTCATCACGCCACGCTATGGGGGTCTTTATAAACCACCATCGACTACGCGTATCCTAATCAGCTTTTGTCTTAAGGCTGCTTAACTCCTTTAAAGCCGATACCTGTTCTCGTGCCAAAAGCCAAACGGATCAAAATAACTCTGAGTCGATTCGGGACTTAATTACCTGTGCATTGAATTTATGGCGGGGACCTTCCATTGTTTTTCTCTTTATCGGCTCCACATTTGCATGTCTTAAGTGACAGTTCAGTTCGTCTGTATTGAGAATCCATTGATATTCAGACTCAGCAGGATGAACGAAAGTGAATGGAGACCTTGCTGGATTCGTGGTGGAACCCTTGAAGAATTCACTTGGGTCGGCAAAGATGTTTTGGCATGGACTTCGGGATTCTATATAATATTTTTTAACGTTTTAAAAAATAAGGTTAGTTTACGTTGGTGCTCGAAACAGTCTACTGGCGAAGGAGCCAAGTGCATATCAGGACATCCGAACCTCATGCTGTTTGCGTTCTCGGAGAAAGTCTCAAATCCCAGAATTTTGGTCCAATCATATCCGTCTATGAATAAGATTATGGAATTGACACATGGTTCTCCCAATGGATATCTGGCTATCACTTTCACTACTCGGGATTGGCTGGTCTCCTTAGGATCGTTACCACAATTCTCATTGATCATCTGGTCCTGGCGTACTGGCGAGAGGATAATCAGTGTCGATACATTCGCTAACAATTTGGAAGGACAGAAACTCAGTGCGACGTATCTGGGCAAGTGTTTCATTGCTCATCTGAATCAAGAAACTGGAAATGTTCACATATGGGAAACAAATATTTCTGGAAAGACTGTACTCCTCACAGATTATCGTATCAAATTTCCGCACCTCGTAAAAGCACATGGAATTGATTGGGGATACGATTCGGGAACGCTTTTATTAGCAATCACTGATAAGCGCTCGGACGTTTATCTGTGTCATCAAGACGGTACAAATTTGCAACGGGTCGTTATCACGCAACGTTGTCAGGAATGTGTTAGCGATCAGTTGCCAGAAATATGTTGGTACAATGGTGGAATAATATTGAAGACAACCTTCTGTCAGATACGTTTTTACAGAAAAACTGAAAAGAATCAATGGCGAAAATTGTGGTACTTGAAAACCGATTACAGACCCTACAGTCTAAAATCGAATCCATTTAAAACAAATCGTCTGTACTGTCACACGCACGAAGGCGATCTCCTGCAAATATATTTTGCGGAAGGTCAGGATACGGCCGTTTTAGAGACTCGTTTTGAATATGGTGGAAAATATCGTTTTGCGAACTTTCTCTATCCCTGGGCACATCATCTAACAGTCACCGACGAAACACGCAAGCTCAGTGTTATAGATGCGCATTTTGGCAAAACCGTGGCTGAATTTAACCTACCGTTTTCTAATGACATATCCAAACACTTGACTCATCCAGATTATCCAATGGCAGCATTGACCAGTATCAGTGGTGAAATTATTCTCCTGGGTTTGATTAACCCAGAGGCGCCACAAGTCATTTTGCATTATCAGTTACAAACGGACTGTCTGGATTTGCTCAAGTTTTCTCGCTGCGCTAATTATGTGATAGCAAGCCAATCAACGACTGGCAATTGTTTTTGTATTGAATTATCACACGCGAGACCCTTTCAAGTGATAGCACAACTACAGTCAAAACGACAAATAGTAGACGTACTGTTGTATGAATCTCTCAGTGGATATTTGAAACTATTTGCACTTCACGTGTCATCGAAACAAGCTGCCATCGGTCATCAACTCATTCTCTACGATCAACCAGTTGGTCAGTTGTTTTTTACTGATCCTATCTACATTTTGGAACTTGACAATAGTTTCAGCTCCATGCATTACAGTCCAGATAGTGAAAGACACTTTATTGGGAGTCCTTATTTGTCTAAACAGTTGCACGTTTTTGACATGCAAGAATGGAAGGACATAAGTCTTTTGGATGCTTTCAGTACCGGACATGAGGTACGACAGGCTAACATATTTAGCGACAGACATTGGATTACTACCAGTGCAATGGATGGTCGTGTGATTATCAGAGATAAAAGTATAAGCAAAATTATAGTTGCATTGATGCCTCATCATAGATGGGACTTTGGATCTAGAAATGCGTTTATGGGACCATCTGGTGATTTGGTCGTTGCTTTAGGCTATAATGGTTCCTTAGTGGCTATGAAATTGTCTAAGGGCGAGGAACCAGATTCGGCTACCCCAGAAAATGTATATAGCATCAATTGGGACGAGTATACTAAACACAGGGAAATTATTCTGGCAGATTATGGTACCCTGGATCCATTAATATCTAAGATGCTTATGAGATCTCCGAAGAATTTTGCACTTGGCGAAGAGCACTTGAAACTATCTTGGATAGAGTGGCGATTGAAACAAGAAATATCTGAGGAGGCTCAAGAATGCTCTGCGAATAAGGAAGCCATTAAAAAGAATTTCGATTCCCTTAGACATAAAGTGATAAAACTCTTGGACAACAACGAGAACTGTCCAGAAATTGAAAGATTGTCATTATCGGAATTCGACCTGGACAAAGTGACTCGTGAACAGAAGATGAAGGTTGCCAGGGATGAGAGAGAAGATGCAAGGCTGGAACTGGAGTCGAATTGCATCTCGATGGATCGCGTGTCCAATTGGCTGAAGACGACTTTCTGGGACCCCCAAAAAGTGAAGGGCCAGTCGATTTTCTCGATATTCGGTAGCATCGAAGTCACGAACTACGCCTTTGTTGCTGAACATCCTCACGCTCAGGACTATCTTAGGTGGTCCCAATTCTCAAAAGATGTTATGTCCAATATCATTGAGAACGACAGCTTCTGCCCATGGAGAGTTTACACGGACTCCCAATTGAAAATTGAACTGAATAAACAAGCCAGACTGCATCGGAGCGATGAGAAGAGACGTATAGATGCACTTCTCTTAGCTGCAGAAGAAGAGGAAGACAAAGTAATAGATGCTGCTGAGATTCATAATCAAAGAGCAATGGAAGGAATGACTACTCATAGATTCATCGAACCCTCATCGCATTTTAATCCACAATTTAGTGTCTACGGTTTTTGTCATACGCTCTATGACAATAGAAACTTGGTACATGACTGCATGAATCTACGTAAATACTTCAATAAATTATTTAATGACATGTATGGCGTAAAGGAGCGCGAAATGACGTTCGTGCAAGAGAGAAACGAGAGATTGAGATATATCGATTCCGAATTGAATATTATGTTCGGTCAGAATATTCCGGAAGTGCCAATGGAGCCAGAATGGCATCCCAAGGAAAAACCAGAGAGCATCATTAGAGTCATGGAACAGGAAGTGAAGGCTAAGCCATATATTTCTCCATCTCAACAGGAATTATTAGATAGACAAACCATGGAAGCAGATCGACTGAGGTTGCTTCTACTGGCTGATGACTTTCGCGAGAAGGCACTGATGGCAATGATGGATGGTGTCCTGGAAGTGCGCTGGGAGGACATCATTAAGAAGGATGAACCGAAGCCTCAGTGTATGCTAATCAAAGAGCCGCATGAGTACACAACAGAAGAAATACTTTTGGTACAGCAATACGAGAGTAATGTGGAGTTTCTACAGCACGAGCGAGAGAGATACAGGAGAATTTTGGAATCCGATTTCCAGAAAGTCAGCGGAATTCTCAAGGAGGGTATTGAGAAGTTTAACAGTCGTCTTCGTGAATTCTTTCAAACGAGACTGAAAGTTGAAGCGGCAACGCTTCAATTGAATTTGCGCTACGTGAGGATAAGCCTGAGGAATTTTCAACTATTGAGACTCTTCATGGAGGACGACCTTATCAAAGATAAGATTGCTTCCAAACAGAAAGATTTGTCGTTGTTAATGGAACATGTACGTACCTTACAAAATTCTACTACAGAATTGCACGTGAATTTCGAAACTTTCTCTTACCGTGAGAAGTCGATGGAAAAAAAGTTCAGGTCAGAATTTCATAGCGTTGGTAAGGGATTGCTTGAATTGTTGATAAGGCAGTACAAGAGGAGACCTTATACAGTAACAAAGGAAATATTGTCCTGTGACCTATTGGAAGTAGGAAAGTGTGCGGCAACTTTCACAAAATCAACCCTGATTCCTCAACCTTGTATCGATTATGTCAAAGCACTGGACCTCTTAGATATTCGTCCTGGAATATTGCCACAGTCCATAGACTCTGCGCACTGGGACCATCTGGTCAAAGCGCGTCGATACAAAATAGAAATGGAAATGAAGATGAAAGCGATAGCCGCAGATATATCGGAAGCGGAACATACCATCATGGAATTAAATAAGAAAATGACAAGACACAAAACCGAGATAGATAACCTGAGGGAACAGTTGCGCAAACTGCGCCAGGACAAGGTCGACTTTGCTCAGAACGTGGAGACTCAATTCGTGCTGAAGATGGGCCAGGTGGAAATTCAACCTCGTGGGTATCTTAGGGACACGAGGAACGCCATCTTCATACCTAGAAACGAAATAGAGAAAGTTAATCAGGCAATATTAAATGCAGGTGATAAGAAGTTACAGGCCATGACCAGGACCATTAATTTTCATAGAGGAATACTCTCCAAGGAATGGGCGCATAAATATTTCAAAATGAAAATTGAAGATTTACGGGAGGAATTGTCCTCCATTGAAAATGTAAATGTTACTAGAGATATTCAGGTATATTTGAAACGCAAAGCTAAGAACATCAAGGACGATAAGCTTGTGCAGCAGCTGGAACGAGAGTTGGAGGTGACGCACAGAATCTTTGAAAAATCCTTGAAAGATTGGCTCTTCAAGATGAATAATGTTGAGAATAAGATCCAGGCAACTAAGAGGAATAATTTACTCCTTGACAAAAGCATTACGGAAACGAACGTAACTAGATGGGAAATGGAATTTCAGAGAAACTTGACTGCCGCGGATGAGGAACAAGAATGTCGCGATTTTAAGATGAAGATGATCGTGGAAAGATCAGAATTAATGAGGAAGCTCCAAGCAAATTATGCTGAACTCTTGGTATTGCAAACGGAACACGAGCTTCTTCGTCTACGGAGATTTCCTGTACTTGATTGTTTCAGGACTCTGCCTGATGATGTTAATGATAAACGAAATTAGTGTTGATAAGTTGTATCTGTTAGATAATCAGTGGAAGATATGTCAGTGAGAATAAAAATTTCATCTATTTATTAGCGAGGCTATTTTATGTCCAGATGAATTCTTCGGATAGATGCATATGAATCAATTTGATCTGAGAAATTCCCAGGTGGCCCTTACGCTGCTATTTTATGAGAAAAGTGTAAAAGTGAAAGATCATCCCGCGACGATTAGGTATCAAATATGCTTCTAGTTTTCCAGTAGGTTTTTATGTTTGCCCGCCTTTTGATCTTATGGATTCAAGAATGGTTGCTCCAAAGTACACATAGCGATCAGGGCTTCGGGGGGATCATTGTCACTTGACAATATAAATATTTTTATTAATGACAATATGATTTTTATTGATGAACGTGGAAGAGGCTGCGGTTTTAAAAGCATCCTACTAAATATTTGGTCTCTTGAAATTTTTCATTGTCATCTCTTGAGGCCCCAGCCGTCGGTAGTCAACACACACGAGTAACATTCAGGACATATCGCCAAGAATCGATTAATCATCAACCTGCTGCCGACATATGTATAATATAACTGCCAGCCAGCTGCTCTACAAGGACAGAATTAGAATCGTCAAGTAAGAATCATAGGTATACTTCTCTTGCATCTGCCAACCTCAACCAATCCGATGATCGTAACTGCAGTCATGGCAACGAACATTCTATCATCTCCTGTTCAGTTTTTCCTCTCTTCTTATTTCCTCCCAATCATTTTTGCATCTCCTCGTTATCAACGTTCATCCATTCGTTTGGGCAGTCGTTGCTTTTTTACTTAAAATGAAAAAAAAATGGGGGCTTGAGTCAAAAGTGCAGTATCGGTGTTTTTGCCAACTAAAATTCATCGTATAACACGTGCGTGCCCCCTTTCATCCCAACCTGTATTCCCGTCCCGTAAACGCTCACATAGAAATAACATTGACACGGAAGTGCATTCTGTGGGTATTGGAAAAGCCGGCACTCCAATCAATGCAAATCAAATCGAGAGCCGTGAATACGAAGCGTATAGTCAAATCAACTGAATAAAAGCTTCATGAATGTAAAAGACTGGTGAATGCTAACCGTGCAAACCAATCTGATAATGCGTCTTTCCTTGGGAAAGCGGCGAGGCTTACCGCGATAGAAACGCCTTACGGTAATTCTACAGTCCGATACGCACGTACTGCGAAAATCTTACGGATTAACGATGGACGGATTCCGAGTGCCGATCGATTAACACTGTAACGCCCTTTAGCTCGCATCATCCAACTAATATTCATAATTATTCCGTTCATCATCATCAGCTCTCCAACTCCGCACTTTACGTTCATCCGGTGTCACATCACGGATTTCCGAAGCATCCCGGTCAGCTCGGGTGGTTGATCTTTGGGATTCTACTTGCTCGTAATATCCTTTATTTGCAAAAATAAATATCCTCTTAGTGAATTATGTCGGTCGCTGGTACTTGGACTGTCATTATAATTTCACCATTTTCCGGTCTATATCGTAGCTTTTCATATCGTATCTTGTCAAAGATGCTGGAACCGTAGTTGCTGGATTTTCGAAAACCCAAGCAATACCGAATGGTACGATCTGGGGAAGTACCTAGTACACGGATACACTCGTGAGGTTACTGGGAGCAGATGTTACTCAGATTGATTGATTTTCAAGCGTTTTGACTAACCTTTAACGTTATATGACTGGCAGACGCTGCGGGCGAGTATTGTACTACATCGAAGCATTTTGTAAATTAGAAACGTGTTTAATTTTCAGAAAAGAAACAGAAATTTTGCGCCTTTCATCCTAGAAGTCATTGCAGGAAACAATTGAGGATGTTCCTAAAGATATCTTCACGGAGATCTTGCTTGCAGCCACAGTCATGTTTGACGATAGCGCGAAATGAGAACTCGACCATGCTAGAAGTTATCCATTGATTTACAAGATTGTAACGCGACTGAGAGATGCATACCTATAACAATTTAATATCATAAAAAGGATGTGGAGATGGAAAGGGGGAGGCAGGGAGAGAGGAGGGAGAGAGACAGAGAGAGAGAGAGAGAGAGAGAGGGAGAAGAAGATCAGGCGACGATAAAAATTTGACACCGTCTACCTTACAAGAAAAGCTTCAGTCGTTTTACGGCTCTTGCGCTGCGCTGGGCTACGAAGGGACGACAGCGAGCGAAACTCGTTATTATCCCCAGGTACTTCTTCACGGCGTCTGAGACGCCAATGCGCCGTTGAAGGCAGTTCGCGAAGCTCGCTCGCGGGGCACTTGCAGACCATAAAGAGACAAAGGAGCATTCTTGCTGTGGAAGGTAGTAAACTCTGATTTTCGCAAAAAAATACCTGCCGCTCGCACGCCCAGTGAAACAAAACGTGTAGAGTAGCCAGTGACTCTGTCGACATTCCTTGGCGAAAAGTCGAAAAGTTGCAATATGGGCCAGGCATCATTTTTCTACCAGCTTTCTTGTAAATTATTAATCATATTTTCTGGACCAGAGTTTGATCAAAATTGGCAGAAGGGTTGTAAGTCCTTCGAGTAATATTATAACCTGTCTGGCATTAAATTTTGAGTTTTCAACTCAATTTTCTACACTGCTATGTACTATAACGGTTGACCATTTGATACATGACATTAATCCTTAGTAAGCTGGGTAGTAGCGGCATTAGTCTGCTGTTGTAATACTAACGTATGCGCGCCACGTCAATATCGTCAGTCAAAAGGGGATGAAGAAGCACGGAGAGGGAATATGGAGAGAACCCCTAGTGCCGGGGAGACCATTTCCTTTTCGCAGGATTTCACTGAACGTTAGGGATGTTTCATACTGTCTACTTTTGGCGATGTCGAGATGATTTGCATAGATTGTTTATACATGCAATGTGGATTCCTGACTGGATCGAAGTTTACTTATGTAAGTTTGGTTGGACCATCTTAAGGGTGGTATCCAATGGTCATTAAAGATAAAGTTAGAGATAAGACACTGTAGAGACTCGTGCTTATATTTTGTGCGGTTTTACTTTCTATTGACTTTTAATCGAGACTCTTCTATTTCACGAGCTTCCGTGAAACGGAGCCAACTTCGTGCCAAGATGTTCAGGCTTTCTGTCCGACTTTACGATTACGTACGAAACTAATCTGGTTTTAATGATGGGGTCCTACACGAGGGCATGGGAATAATGAAGTGTCAAATTGTATATAGTGGGCGGCATCCCCCATAGGCTGTCTTCCTCCCTTTGGGACCCTTCGAAACGCGTGTAATGTATTCCTTGGGCAGATTTTAATTAGCAGTTGGTGAGACGGGCCCTCGTTACCGTATCCTTCCTATGATTATTCACAAGGGCCTCTCGAGGGCCTCGGACTGACTGTTTTTCCATAAAAGAGTCATACCAAAGGACCCGCTGATGGTTGGATGATTATATTGAGGATAGATTATTCAAGAAAAGTAAAGAGCAATAGAAAGATCGTCAGTAAGGTTCGTGAGCCACGATCCACAATTGCAGCTGCCTTATGGGCCCCTCGTTTCTCGCGAAATCTCAGCCGCCATTAATTCCGCCGCAGCCGACAGGTCACTCGAGTAGAACAGCCCATTATAGATATTATAAGCCAAGAACGTAAGAACAGCCCTGGCTTTAAGTTATTGCTTATCAAATAATTATTATTGTTGTTTGCTTTACGGATCTTCGCGGGTCGTTGGGGTCCAGCAATTTATTTTGATATTTATTACCGATGACCGATACGGACTGGGCTCGTGGACGAGTGCCCGTCGATTCAGTCTCCCAGAACTGATATCAAAATTGAAATCAGATTCGCACATTACTCGTGTGAATTCACACGAGGACTCGCAAGGATTTGCAAGGATTCGGCCCAATGGCCTGTGAGCCGGAGCCGCGGTTCTCACGTTTGCGTGCCGAACGAGAAGACGACGCCGCCGCCGCCGCAAATAAGAATTAAAAGGTTCCTCCTTCTCCTTCCTGAGATTGCTAAGGCTTGAGAGCGAAACCACCTTAAACACAGGTCACGTGTGTTGCCTTTTTTGTTGCTATATTTGCCTCCCTGTGCCGCCATCTCACCCTCCGTGCCTGCCTGACTGACTGTCTGCCCGCCTGCCTGCCTGCCTCCCTGTAGAAAGTCATCGCTAGAACAGCCCATCTTCTTTCTTTTGGACCAAAGATGGACCACGCTATGGGATTATTCCTCTTTATCGGAGGATGAATACCTATGTGAAGCTATGGGAATTCGACAAAAGAAGCAAATTAGAGTACCTGGAATTCCATAGACTCTTTTAATATCCATAATTATACGGTCAGTCGATTTTCGCTAGACAGTGTCCTCTTGCAATTTGTCCATGATTCTCGAAGTCGACTGTACCAGGTTGCTGCCGTTTTTCGAAAATAAGAATACCTCAGAGGACGCGCCAGGTTTTAAAGTCTTGGGGCTGTCGATTGGCCGGCCGCTCGTCCGGGGCCCCGTCTGTTGGCAGGGGCAACCATTATATAGTAGTAAATATCGTAACGACTCTTCTCTGGCAAGGAGTAAAGGGCTAACTACGAGTAATTATGTAATTGCTGAAGAATTACTTACCGAGCCGGTCCCGTGGTCCATCATTCAGTGACATTCCCGTCCTTTTTACGGCCTCCTGAGTGCCGGTCGTTGTCTTCCAACTATCTTCGCGTGATAGCCCAGCGCTGAATTCGCAGTTGCTGCTGCAGTGGCTGTTGCTGTTGCTGTTGCTATTGGTGTTGCAGCTTTGCTCTGTTGTTGCTCGTGTGGCCCAGCCGTGAGGCAGCTGCTCCTTGATTTGCCAGGCATCGAGCATAGGTTGTAACTAACTCGCTCCGTTGCTTTTATACCAGTACTCTTCTAATTTCACTCTGCAAAATCTTAGAGATTGTTTTACTACCAAACTCAACACAAATGTAATCTTGTGTATGACTATTGCCGGCTGCGCACTGCCACCGACATTAGAATCGTATCCAATTCTCTGTACTCTACTTACAGGCTTACTTGATGGGCCGAGGAAATTTTTATTAGGATTATTTTGCTAGGGTAAAATATATTTTTTTTTATTTCCTTCTCTTATCGTCATCCACATACCACAACGTCTTCAGCGTCGAGACGTCGTTCTTCTAGGCTATTCAAAAATAGAAGCCGACATCGCACTGCCTTCAGGGAGTTGATACGATCAACCCTGCAGAAGGACTCGAGCAATTTTACCGTCAAACCTACGGCGGCTGTTGATGTATTAGTGCGATTAGAGAACCCCAATTTGTTGCCGTTACGGATAGCTGTTCGTTATCGGGCGTAACTATCGAGAGATTTCACGCAGCACACGAAACTGTTGGTGGGACTATCTTGGGCCAAAGGAATTTTCGGTATTTCTTAAGATACGTACATCGGATAAGATTTTGGACTCTTTTTATTCTCAGATTCAATAGCGCCGAGCATTATAAGTCTTTCACAATCATTTTCCACCGTGTAGTCCTTTAAGGATATAAAATCATGTGAAGTAATAATCAGAGGGACGTTTTGTCACGTTCCGCGTGACGAAACCTAGCAGATGTTTAAGCATCGCGTGAGTCGTCACTCCACCTGACATTTCAGTTTCACCGGAAAACGTGTGGTCATCAGCGCTGCCAAATTGATTCCATGGATTTATTCAAAAATCTCAATGGTAAGTTCTCTCTAAGAATATAACAAAAATTTGTGTAGGTAGTATTTACAGAACCGTGGACAGTATATCTACTGAGCACGGAAGTGAATCGTGAGTTAATGATCAGACAGATGATACGGATCTATTAAGCGATCGGAGAGTTATTATCGGTGTGACGGTACCAGAGCGTAATTGGTAGCGAGAGTAGATCGGCGTTCGAATCAACAGATCAGGAACGGAGATAGGAAGAACCAGCCAGCGGTTCCTTCATCATGGTGCTTCTTATTTCGTGTAATTCTCCCGGAAGAGGTGGGAGCAGAAACATGGCAAAGGGTCTAATTCAGTTAGAAACCGTACCGGATGGCACACGACATGTGCACCAGGTCTGAAATTGCTAAGAGATTTTTATCCTGGTAGATATTCGAGATATTCATGGTTCGACATGGAAGCTCAACACGGACTGGCTGATTAAATGGCCCGGCGGCCACTGCCAACCATGTATTTAGTGAGAGCACCCTTTACAACTACAGTACTCGGCCAGACCACGTCATCGAGTTAAAGATCCCTTTTCAATGATCTTTATTCTTCGTTCCTCATTCTTCCTTTTTAATGGAGTAGAACTGACATAATCTATGCTAAACTTACCTGGGTACTTGTAATATCAGAATAAACATTCAATGATCTGATATCTGCAAAATTAATAATGATTTTCACAGTTCTATTAAACGATTCTCGTTGGTATATCTATTATTAGAATATACTGAAAAAAAAATTGAATATCTATCTAAAATTGACATGCAAAGGAACAGATAATAGAAATTAAAAAACGTTCGTACGGATAGCCACCTGGCGGAATTTTCCGGAACTAATGCAGGCGCTTAATGTAGTTATCAAATTTCGAGCGCAAATATCTTACTTAAGTATTATGTATGCTATCCGTCTTCTTTTTCTTCTTGCTCTACGACTCTGCATTTAACTTTTTTCGATATCAGTTGAAATGGCAAAGATGACTTTTTTATTTGTGAACAGAAGTTGAACGAAAAATAATACGCACAATCGATGCGTAATCAAAAAATATTCAATGACTGTCGCATACCGATCCACCGCAAACCGTAAACGTGTATTTTAACTGATAAACTCTGCATATCGTGGTACATGCAAGTAGGCATCCGTGTAACCATGTAGGCATGCAGGCATCTAAGTAAAATCACAGGCAGACTCGACTGTCACGAACCAGCAAGTCCTGAGTAAAGGTGACCACGTGAAAGGTATGGTGGGGTCGGATCGAGGTAGGATCAGACGAGGTTCAGGGTAAGAAAGGAAGCAGGGGATGTCGGTGGGCGGCAAATACTAACTCGAGACCGCCTTCGATCTCTGTTTCTCTCTCTCTCTCTCTCTTCCTCTCTTCGACTTCTTTACCTGTTTCTCTCTTGTTCTCGCCCTCTCCTCTCCTGTCTCTTCTCCCACGCTGCACCTGTCACGTGCAGAACGTTCCTGCGTAGTGGTGAGCCCTCTCTGTATGCAATAATAGACATGTGTGGATATGTGTCCCCCCTCTAAGTGCAACAATGTATGTGCGTGATGATAGTGTGGGTATGTGTGCGAGACTGAAGTCACGCCAAATCCATTTATCTTGCCGCTAGGTATCTACGTACTCATATATGCGATAGTACGTATGTGTAAAATATGTGTATGTTTGTGGATAGCGAGTACATGTTACATGAGTCTGAATGTGTTTGCAATGGATAAATTGGTGTGAGAGAATAAGAATTTTCCTTGAGAAAAGCGAGAGTCCAGATTGTCTTGATGATTATAATGAGATTGATTATTACGGCACATGAAGGATTGAATGAGAGTGGGTTTACGATTTATTAATTTTTATATTTATTTTCATAATGATGAATGTTCTTTATAATTGATCTATAATATACATCATAGCGTTCAGTTTATACATAATTACATTTGTAAAGTTTTCCTTTTTTAATTTTCTTTCGTGTCGCTCTTTCATCCTTCTTATCGCGTATCTTACTCTTATCGGATTGATTCTTACTCGTGAACAGTGAGGCGCCGAGAGACGAGAGGATTAAACTAAAAAACACGTAGAAAAGGTCTCTGATGAATCGATACTTCACCGTATCGATATTTATATATTTATATTTATATTTATATATTTATGCCAAATTATATTTGATATGAAAATAAACGTATTTACAACCAAAATCGTAGAGGAGCCACATCGGTTGGACGGCGCTGACGGCACTCGAATACGTGGAACGTGCAAGTTTCACTTTTATACGTAATAATTGGATTCACTGTTACTTAGTTTATTTTCATTGCAGTGCATAATACTTTTAATTAAAGCCATATGCTATAGCTAGGCGAATCACTAGGACATTGTTTGATTATGAAAGATCGTCAGCGCCACGAAACCGATCGTTCACGTACCACCATTGTTACGCGCTAGAAAATGATGGTACGATTTTTAAAATCTAAGGAGGAAGTTCTGCGGCAGTGCCCGCTACTGGCCGCTGGTACAGAGTATCGTTAAGATTCCTAGGAAACAATAAATAAAATCTATCTATTCTCAATTATCTAGCGAGACGACGACGTCGACGACAGGATCCATGAGAATCCTCCGTGTATTTTTTATTCGATTCACTGGTCAATTTTTCATCCCCTACAATTCGCCGCATTCAACATTCTACACTCGTTTCTAGTTCCCTGCACTAACACGACATTGCATTTTTCATTTCTAGCTGCCATTAAAGGTTGACAATCGCCTAATCCCTTATGAGTTTTGTGTGTCTATGTGCGTATGTGTGTGTGCCTCACTTAATTATTGTTCATCCGTATTTTTCTTCATTCTGCAATTGTTTTCAATCCTTCTTTTCCTTTTCATTCTGACAACACGTCTCTTTACAAAATATTCAGTGGTCACCGTTCAAAGAGGGAAGAAGGTGATGTCGATTATCAATAACGTTTACACTCTAAATTTAATGATCGTTACGCGATACATCGATATATACAGCAGTACTAATAGGTTAGTGATTAAATAGTAGCGTATTTACTAAATATACGTTATCACAACAATGATAAAAGTAGGGCGTGAACCAGGGCCGGAAGATAAATCGCATCGTAAGTTGATCGCAATCGACTAGCGATCACCGTCATGATTTCCGATACGATTTCATATCCAAATCATTTCCTACGATCCTCAGAGAGAGCATTTCGATCAGCTATCTTTTGTTTTTTCCTTTTCATTTTTCCTTCTCGCATTTACTCTTTCTTCATTCACTTTTTGTCAAACGTTTTCTTCACGCACCTCATTCACACATACTAACTTTTTCTCATACTGGCGCATCCACACTCTCAACGGTACACAACACGACGTACTAGAATCTTTCTCGTGAGTGCATTTTCCCACAGAGTAAAAGGACAAAATAAAAAAGCAAGAATATCAAGAAAGTGGGAGAAAACGTTGAAAAATTAAAGTACATCTCTACAAAGGAGTTTTCGTATTACTTCATAGACCCGTGACTTGGGCCGGAGTATTTGGTATTGCACGGTTTTCGGGAAAAGAGAGAGGGAGGGATGGGATGAATCTTAATGTATGATGTATGATGTATTTAATGCTCTGTCGTTGTCGCATGCACTCAGCCGGCATTATGTTCAAGTCTCTTGAGAAGCTCTAACACTTTCATCGACACGAATCAATAGAGAGATAATAGTTGTGACTCTAATTCGTCTCTCATAAACCCATCACACGATTTTCGACGCAACACTGAGGATTCGCAAGGACACGCGCGGGTGTTAGTAAAATTTTGGCATCACAGCGGAGGATAGTCATTGTGTCTGTCCGGAGGACGACAGAACGAGACTGGTCACGATCCAGTTCCGGTCGAAAGGATCTGAAGATCTCTGTGAGCTTGTGGATCCCTCGAATGCGCATCCCTGACGGCTCTGGATCCGAAAACTCTGTCGCAGCCAGGAATGGTGCACCTGGCCTCGTCCTTCATGGATGCATCTTCCTGGGGCGACCCTGGCGAAGCTGAACAAGACATGTGTCTCGCACTTTGCTCTTGAGAGAGTCTCGTCAGGTGGTTTAGATGACTCAGATGCTGATGCGTGAGACCGTTCAGACCGGCAAGATGCGAGGCGAAAGACGTCAGATCCGGAAACGTATTACCGCCCAGGTGAGGTGGTAGAAGCAGTGGATGGGGTGGCGGGATTCTGGCAGCTAAATCAACTCCTGAGGACAATCCTGGTGGCATCGGATAACCTCCCAAGGCTCCAATACGTGCGTCCGCGTAGAGTCGCGCTAGAAAGTCGTTGTGCAGAAGTGGATTCATCTGAGAATCATCGACACGGGGTGATAGACTCGCTGGCATGGTTGAGGACAATGGAGGACTCGATGAGGTTGATAATAGTTTCCTGTGAAGATTGAGATTGGCAGAGTGTCTGTCACGAGATCTCTTCGATGGAAACGCAGCATTACACCCATCGACGCTGCAGCGATGCATCAGCTTCAGGTGGACGTTCTGATAGTGGGTCTTGACGCCAAAGTGATTCTGAAAGACTTTGCCGCAGGCTGTGCATCGGCGCGGATTGTCACGGTCGAGTGGCACCTCCTGGGTACTGACGAAGCCGCCATTCTCGTATCTCGCATAGGTGATGAGACTATTGTCCGTATCCATGGCCGCTGTGGAGGGCGAGGCGCTGGATGAGCGAGAGCCATGAGAGGAGTTGTCCATGGTGTCCATCATGAGGCTGGGGCTGATAGAGATGCGGCCAGACCTCGAAGCCTCCTGCGTTCCGAACGGCATGCGACCCTGCGACAAGGACTCGAGTTGACGCAAAGCATTCGAAGAGTCGAGGGAGAGGTCGTCACTAGTGCTCGGGCGGCTGTCGACCGAGCTCGGGGCACGCGGAATATCATCATCGGGACGCTCACCTTCTTGATTCTGAAGAGCTTCGTCCTCCTCCTCGTCATCCTCCTCCTGGATCTCCTCATCCTCGTCCTCCTCTTCATCCTGATCCTCGTCATCCTCCTGCCTAACATTAGGACGATCACGATGATCCTCACGACCTTCGTTATCCTTGACATCCTCATCCGCCTCCATTGCTTGATGTCCTTCCTCTTTCGGTTCGTTCTTCTGCCTCATCACTCGGTCCTGCACAGCCTTATCATCCTCCATGCTCTCTTTCGTTTCGAGCTTGTCCACTCTTCCACTTTCCTTTGCGCTCTTGTTCATCTCGTTGCCAGAATTCGTTTCGCGAATGCTCGTCGTTAGGTAGGAGTTTCCTGGTTGCATGGGGGATAATACGGTTAATGGCGATTCCTGTTTAGTCCCAGGTGTGTACTTAGGTTCTGGGGTTAGTTGCCGCTTCGGAGATCTACCGGTATTTGTTGTGGAGGATAAATCTCTGGGTTTTTCCTGAGATATTCCTACGGAATCATTGTTCTCTTCGGCCATGATAGTTTCATGCTGATTGGCACCTTCCGTATTGGCAGTGCTGCTATCAACTACTGCAGCCGCTATCAATTCTCTCGAGTCTCTCTCGTGTCTGTCAGGGGAGTCGAATCTCGACTCTTCGTGAGAAATCGCTTGTTTGGGAGATGGTGAGTTTTTTCTCTCCTCAGCTTCTAGTCGAGACATGGACATATCCTCGGGTTGATCCTGAAATACAGCGTCGTTCGAAGAATCACCGTCAGTCGAAGATGAGTGGACTTCTGCGGGAATTGTGCATCTCGTAGGATTTTGAGACTTTCTCTTGCGTACGCCGCGACTGTGAAATGCTGAATTTCCAGAGGTTATGTTTATGGATGAAGAATGATGGTCCATGGCTCCTACCATGGAATCATTGTCTTCATTACTATCTGGATTACTGATGAGTTCATCGTCAGCCATGTCACCTAGGAAAAGTTTAGGTCGTTTTGCTAAACTGAAGTCCGTTGGTTGATCATCATCGTCCCTATGCGACAGTCTGGTTAGTTGATGATTATCCTCTTCGGCCACGACTACAATTCCACAGTCATCATCGTCATCGTCTTCCTCCCCTTCCGGTATCGTAGGTGGCGCTGACGGCGACATACTCGCTGTTGTTGTGTTCGATGGTGCTCTTGTTGTCGACGTTGTGCTCGTCGTGCTAGTTCTTTGTTGAACATTTTCGTCGTAAGCTCTGGCATTTTGAGAGGACAGGTCCAGATGCTTGAAGTCGAGAGCACAGAGGGATGCTGGGGAACGGAGATCAGGCGGCGGAGTAAGTAAAGGGAAGGATCCAAAGGATAAAGGATTGAGACCTGTCGCTGGTACCGGTAGACCAACTTGAGGAGGTAGGACCAGTGCGTGAGCCATGGACGATCGTCCATCGTGAGGAGAGATTTTTCTTCTAAGGTGTGGAGAATGTAGCTTAGGATTAGGATTAGCACTATGCCGATTTCTGGATCTTCTCGAGCTGAACATCATGCTGCACCCTTTCACGGTACACTGGTGCATCTCGCGAAGGTGCACGGCACTAAAATGAATCTTGAGTGCACCCTTATCGCAGAAAGTCTTCAGACAGACGTTGCACTGCACCCTCTTCTTACCCGTGGCAGGATTTATAAAGGGCGTCCCCAGATTTGGGGGCATGTTTGGAGAAGCACCCCACTGATGTCTCTTACCCGGCGAGTGAGGTTTTCTGCCAGGAACACCAGGAGGCCTTCCGAGAGGTGTCGTTTGAAGAGGTAGAGGTTGAGAATGCCGGTGATCCATGTATTTCGATCCAGAATCCCTTCTGCTGAGATTCAGAGCACTTCCTGAATTCTCATCGTCATCTTCATCCTCTTCCGAGCCGAATTCGCTGCTCTTTTCTCCGCCACTGTGAGGATCCGCACTGGGCATTCCTGATAAACTGGTAACCGGAGGTTTTCCAATAGATGGGTGCTGAAAATGAGTAGGAAAATTTGGTGGCAGAGTTCCCGAAGATACTGCCACCGCCAAGGGATGATTAAACGTCATTGAAGCTGAGGAAACAGGTGCTCCCGAAACCGGAGGCCTCAGCTGAGAACTAGATGAATGATGAGGTGGACTGTGAGGACTCTGAGGATGTCTCGTGCTCTTTCGTGACTGCATCAATGCGTCTTGAGGTGGTGGTGGTGGTGGCAAAGGCGGAAACGCTGGTAGACCAAGAGTGCCGAGTTTGCGAAAATCGAAAGGCTGCATACTCTGCAGTCTATTAAGAGGTGAAACTGTGAGATGAGATGCCGCAACGGCAGCCGCAGCAGCTGCTGCCTCCATCGCCCTGGATGGCGCACTGGAGGAATTCGTTGAAAGGCTAGGGTTGCTGCCCGCCGTTGAGTAGTGCTTTTGCGCGGAGGGTGACATCGATGGATGAGAGACAGGCGCTGAGTGTGGCGGGGGCGGAGGCGGTGGAGGCGGTAGTCTCGAGCCTGGTGGTGGTATACCACAATGTAAAAGGTGTAACGGGGGCGGTAAGTGTGCTAGAGGCATCGTCGGAGGGGATGGTCGCCGGCTCGGGGACATAACATCCGACCCTGGCGCTCCGGCGGCCAAAAGTAACTGCTGTACGAAGGGACGCGTCTCGGCGAATCTGAGGAACTGCTGTAAAACCAGCGGTTCCTCCTCAGCCGAGCAGATGCTCCATCGGTCCAGCACCGGGCCGTTCTGCGAGTCCTGAAATGATAAAAGTATTTCCTGTCAAACAATAAGATGTATGTATTTATAATAAATTATACACTGTTTCTCGTGGCGGATCAGAAGTGCTGGATATCAGGAAGGAGAAATGGAGTTGAATTCCAGGTGGACATTTTCCAAGGATTGATACATAGTGGCGATTGAGTTCTGCTATCCCTCTCATTGGCGTGGATACCATCTTAAACTACCGATCCGGTTTCGACATTCCGCTCGCACGTCATGGCCTCGGAGAAGAGTCACGAGTCCTTATAAATTTGGGAGAGTCGTGTTTACAGCATCGGTACGCTTGTCTCTCGACTTGTATATTTACGCATTCCGGCCAGCTCGACGTAACGCAGGACGCCCCAGCGCCGCGACGCTTTTCGTGTCTTGCTGTATATTTCTTCAGCGGCGTAAGACCGCCCAGCATACCCACTCGGGATCATCGTCAAACGCACTCCAGGCTTCTATGTTTCAAAGGTGGATCTATACCTATGCACATGTACAGACACACATCCGCATTTTTACTCAGCATATCCTATAGACTCATGTGTTGTCCTGAGTCCCATTTTCAGGAACCCAATACTTGTTTAAATCCTATACCTCCTCTTCGGTGAACACATTTTACTCATTTCTTAATTCACTTTCTTGCAGATGCCCACAAGTTTTTCCATCGTTTCAATTCAACTTCATAGGCTTCCACTTTAAACAAAGATTCTGCAGTTCTTCTTTGTAGTTACTTGTCCTCCTGTTGTAACTTCCGCGTTGACAAGAATGTTTCCAGGAAGATCGGGAGAGGAGAGGCCTGGGATGACGAATTTCAGAATTTAGATTGTGATTTTAAAGTTTGTTTGAGCTATCGAACTGCTACTGGGAATCGTTTGACTATATTATAGCGATCAAGTTCTCTTTCGTGGATAATAAAGACAGAGAGTCCATGTGGTGTTCGCAATACTTGAATAGAAGATATCAAAAATCTAGGACGTCCCATTTTGCAAGGTGAGATGCGTGACGGAGGGTTTGCGTCGTCTGCGCAGAGTCGGAAGAATTCCGCGAAGGAGTTAAACGATCCTTGTTACGCAAAAGGAAGGGAAAAACTTAAATGGTCGAGTGTCTGAGAATGCAAGAGCACCGAACCGTGGGACTGAAATTTCAATCTCGCACGCGAAGGAAACTCTGACGTGAAGTTGCGTCGCACTTTCGTGGACGGGACATAAGAGTCAAGCCAACAAGAATTATCTGATTTCCACGTGTTAGAAATAAATGAATTTTAATGTGCAGAAGATATGTCTCATGCTCAAAACAAAAGATTACGAAAGCCGTTTAAAACCGGCCAAATAAAAAAATAGATGTATCTCATAAGATGGGCCCGACTGCGAAGAGTCGATCAGGAGAATGAGACTACTGGTAGGGAAAGGCCGTTGGTGTGGCAGTAGGGAAAGGCCGCTCTGCTGCTGTCCCTTCAGGTGGCGCTATCTGGCGGCGTGATTTTAACCGTGAAGACTGACTGTGCCGTTTTCCTCGTGAAGAGGAGGAGAAGCGGCGATCGAAGAAGGTGCCACCCGTGACTGGACACTGCATATCATTTCACGCCAACTGACTCTGTCTTATTCGTGTGTAGAAATCGTGAAGATCTCGCGTGGATATCCGCTTCTAAATTGGATTGCAACTACCATCTTTTTATCCGTTTCTTCGGCTCCCCCGACTCCTTTAAAATAATCAACTAACGAAGTACTCGTACACGAGGGACTGATTACTTTCCAGGAGAGTTAAGAAAAATTAGTAAATCAGTGTTTAGCGGTCCGTTTCGAAAAGCGATATCCAATTTTTCTATAGTCTCGCGACTATACTCAAATGCGTTTACAGTATAGTATTTACTTGGTGGATACTCTGTAGGTTTTTCTCATCTACGTCGTCATTATCATTCTTATTCTCATTTTGATTCTCATGCTCCTTGACTTGACCACCGTTGAGCGACTCGAATCTGTTTGACTGTGGGCGCCTCTCGTATACTTAATATCGATATTACCATAAGATAATATAATAATTTAACGGCCCGGGGGCTATTTTTTAAAAGAGGACTCTCCTCGATACGTTCAGCCAAGTACCTTTTCCCATGCCGCTTCATCCGCTTCATCCGGACCAACGATTTACATATGAAACACGTTTTTTGTCAGACCGAACCTCCGCCGTCCGGCATACATCTCTCACGCGCGTGGAGACATTCGAGCCAATTTCTTGCAATTAACTGATGCCAAACCCAACCGAATGACGGATAAACGAGACCTCATCCTGCTCATGTTACGCGCGGCCCTAATATTCCGCTTCCTCTTTTCAAATATGGGACATATTTTCAGTATCATCGTGTCTCTCGTATTGCAGACGATTATTCCAGTATCCAGTTCCCACTCTGAGTCATTAGTTATTGCCAGTCGAAATCAAAGTGTCTAATTCAAATTTCGTCAATACTTTGTCCCGTATCAGATTTTGAAGTCTTCGTTGGAAAGTTCTTTATTCCTCCCTCCTTCAGCTTCATTAATTATTCAGGCCTTCCCAGTTGTTCCGTAAAGTTTTCAGCGAATTGGTCACGCTCCTCCACGTCGGGTAGCTCAATTCTCTTTTATGAGCCGCCTCGACTGTCCAGTCAAAATTCCATCGTTTTATCGTGCAACCTGGAAGCATCCACGAAGTGGCGAACGCGGATCCGTTCGGTCGTAAATCTTGTAGGAACGGCAGCTCTTTCTATTCTCCTTCGAGTCTCCTGTTCTTTCCTTTCCTCGATTTCACAGTCTCTTACTCTCTTTGCATCTTCGAGGCTCGGGAGAGACGCCGAGCGTCGATCCGGCGCATTGCGTCTAGTAAACGGCCACTTTGCCGCGTGTAAAATTTCTGAATTCCATGGTACCCTCGCGAAACTGGTTTCCTCGCGGACTTGCGAAACACTAACACTACAACAGTCTAGCTAAATCGGAAACTCGCTATTTCTATCGAGCTACGCGTACGCGTGTAGTGTACTACACGACGAGGGTCGCACCATTCTCACGGGAGATTTTATACCGTAGTACCTATCATCTGGTAAAACTACAGCTTCCGTATGAAGCAGCAACGCTTGCAGTCCGCGGAATAAAACTCATAAAATATCTCACGGTATTCAGAAATTTCGAAAAAAAAGGAAACAAATGCCTGCATTCTTTCTCACGTTCCTTATTACAAGATCACGAATGCAAAACACGTGCACCTGTCATTTTTTTTAGTCATTGCTTCCGCTCCTCGTTTCTTTTCTATACGAGATTTAGCACCTTTCAATCAGTTTTTAAAAACCGGCGTTACCGATAAAAAGATTGATTCGAAGGGTCAAAATTAATGTATAATCTCGTTAATAAAAACTAACACATCTACAATACGTTTATCGCGGGAATCGTCACTTTGTCGACCGTGCCTCGGGCATTTATTCACTATTCGTGCAGCGGAATAAAACAAAAGGTAAGAAAAGTGAGACAATCGGACGGACAGTCAGTCAGTAAGTCAGACAGATAGACGGACAGACAGAGGGATGAACGAGCGTATCGCTCGGGAGCGATTATCGGAGTACGCGAACAAATCCCCATTAGGGGGTACGCAATCGCGTGTGAAACTTACCGGCGATTGAGTTGCAGCCGAGCGCGCGCGCGCGCGCGCGCCGAGGTAAATACTACGAAAGCTTGGCTGCGTACGGTCAAACCGGTTTTCCATGCATTTAATTTCACGGTAACGTCGCGCCGATTCCGTTTACGCGTGCGCTCTCCTCAGTTCTCACCGATACATACCGATCACGATTATTCGCACCCATTATCGTGGGATTTGAATTTCCTTATTAGTATTTTTCTTGGCCAGTTTTGCCAGGACTTACGCAGGACAAGAGTGAGTGAATTTCTGGATGAAGTCGTCTCGTCTTATATCCTTCCATGAATTTGCTTCAAAAGACCAATGGATCTTCTCCAAAGGTTGGGGTTGACTACAGATTTGGATTCTGTTTCAAATCGTCTTGAATTAAATCTTGAGAATTTTTATGAAGCACATTTTCTCGCGTGCGTATCAATGTATATACGATATGGAATTAATTTGGTGCTTTTAGAGGAATTGATAGCAATTAGGTGCGTGCATGACGTACGTTCACTTTGGTTTACATTTTTATCTCCGATCGGGAAGCACTCGAGTACCGGCACACGCGATGCACTTTTAAAAACACTGTTCATTGGTGTTCACACTTGTTTCTATCTAGAGATTTATCTCAGATTTGTATCGATAGATCGTTGACGTTTATCACAGTCCATTTAGTTTTTCTCCACGATAATGTCAGAGGATCCACTATTTTAAAGATTTAACTTTTAACTGGTGGTAAAGATGATTTAATGTTTTCGTATGGTTTCATACAAATTGACAGAATCAAGTAATCTGATAGCTGTCAGCATCAATGTCACCATACGATTCCCAGGTCCAGATCAAAAGTTGCGATCCACGGATGCTGCAAGTAACTTCTTCAGCTCAATCTGTCAATGGGCTGCAACTTTCACGATGCAGAACGTGCGTTCTGTGTTAATCGCCGGATTGTATACATAGGCACCTGTCGATCACTCGCGGTTGTTTGCATTCGCGGACGTCGCGGCGCAGCGCATTGTAATAAGGTGCAAAGGTGGCGTCATCAGCATCGTCCGTGTTTATGGAAATATAGGTCAATTTGGATAAGAAGGATCAAAAGAAGAGAAAGGAAATATGGAGCAGCCCGATAAACAGACGCTACGAGATTTAAAAAAAGGTGGAAGGACGTGAATTGATCATTAGAGTGGGAATCATGGAGATCAGGATACCCGCGTTTAACTCACCTGCAGTATGTATCCTCTAGTGTAATCCTCGTGTGTCCAGCCGAAAGCGGCAAGGAGACGGGTCACTTGTGCGTGCGGCAACTGATTAAACAATTGATCGAGCAAGATCTTAAGGCGAATCGGCAGTGCGCGCGAGCCGTAGAGTACGAGGGATGCGACGTCAAACGCGGCCGTCGGCTCGACACTCTCTGAAGCCAGTGGCCTCTCCTCCTTCTCCTCGAGTTCGCTCCGATCCCCACTACCAGGAGCTTTTACCCTCCCTACGACGCTTTTGTCCTCCCTACCAGACTGATGGGGGCTGGAGGCGACATCCCCACCACTGTGGAGGTTTGACAGTCGCGCGAGCGCTGCAACATACAGAGAACCAGAGACGTTAGGTTATGTAGCCTGACACCCCCACTCTCTCTCTTTCTCTCTACGCCTACTACTTCTCCTCCTTGTCTGCCTTCTCTCTCGCTAGAGAGAACGCATCTTCCATCCATTGCTAGCAGCCACGGAGTTGGATCCTACCCTCTTCTTCTCTCTACGAGCCACTGGTTGGCTCCGGACGGCTGCTGACCCCCCTTGTTCCTTGGTCCAAGAGACCGTCTCAGAGCCTCTGAACCTACGAGCCACGAACCTCCTAGCTGATACCGACCTCAACCTCGTACACCGCCTCCACGACTTCTACCTCGTATCCTCATCCTCCTCCTTGCCGGTCGGAGATACTACGTATGTGGTTGCTTCTTTTTTTGTATAGAGAGTAAACTAGTCTGTCTCTACCATACAGACAGTGCAGAGTCTATATCACTGCCCTTCATCCTGGCGTTAGCGTCAGCATCCGTGTTCATCAGTTAATGTTCGCATCACGTATATCCCTCGATGAGTTGTCTAGAGTCTCCCTATCATATGAATTTTTTCATGAAACTCTAGCATCCATCAATCTGCTGCCGATGAACAACTAGGACCTGACAACCTGACGTAGAACGATCTCAGCTAAAGACCGTTCCTTTGCACGTGCTTCTTCCTCATTTTTTTTACATTTATTTCTTCTTTCATATGTCCGACCCGAATAAAGACTTCCTACGGGTTACGCTTCCGTTACTTGGGGAATGCAACGGAGTCGTAAGAGAAACAGTCAATCGGCTTTCCCTCAGGCCGTCACGCTTTTCGCACGCAGCGCCTTAAATGCAGGAGAGTCCGACTTGTCCGTAGAACGAAAGAAAGAGAGAGAGAGAGAATTCGGTAGGTACTACACGTGAAAGAGACTTCACGTAGTAAAGATATTGGTACTACTCCTAGGTAGCCCTGAGGGGCGAGGGTGAAGGACCAGGGAAGAATCACTGCTAGAAAGATCGGCGAGAGGAGTTCTCGGTGCGCACAGAAGGATCCATTACGATTTTTTTTTTCATCTAGTCTGGACCAATCGATAACATTGAGAAGGCGGTGTTTCTTACATAAGGAATGGTCCTATTCTAGTGGCTGTTATTGTCATTATAGATACTCTACGTGGGCCCCAGACCCACAGATCGTCCCAGCGGTCCCAATGGATCGAATGGTCCCAACCCTCCTGGCGTTCCACTATCCGCTCTCCCACTCGGTCTCTCAGCGTGCATTCAATAGAAATCATGGAGTCATCGCGATTGGGCGCCACTTGTCATTAATGACTCTTCGATTTTCGATTTAATTAAACCGTGATGACGATCTGCCACCTAGAGTGGTCCTTTCTCGGAAGAACGCGCTTCTACCTTAGGATCACGAATGATCCCGCTTTGGATCGGTCGATTCTAATCCTCTCAATTGATTTGCTGATCTCGCTAGAATAAGTTTAATCTATAGATAGTTGTAAATTCTTCGAAAGGAATATTTGTGATATTGTGTGAATTACCATACGATAGTCGAAATGCGGCATGAATGTTTAACGCGAAAGGTTTAAGTTTTAAATGTAAAAAGCTTGGAGGATGAATGTGAAATCCCATTTTTTAAATAAATTTGTTCAAACCTCACAATAAACAAAAAAGGATTTCACGCGGGAGTGCTTCCACAATTTATCGAATTTTTCCACTTTCCCTTACTCGCTATTTGTTCCCTTTTGCTACTGTTCTCATTCTACGCTTCTGTTTCAATGAACTGTAGCGCGACACTGGATTCTCAGCAGCCAGCGGACTGTGTGATACCACTGCCACGGTTTTATTTTGAACTGTATATTTTTTGTGGGATATCACGATTTCTGACTCGGTTAATTTGGCGAGGTTACGTTATGTTATATTATGTTACGTTATATTATATTCAGTTCAGTGTCAACAATTTCACATGTGTATATTGCGAATAGTTTCTGAAGCATATTTTCGACACCACTGAATTTGACAATTTTGCCAATACTATTAGTCTTGTCAATCGTGTACATTTTACAGAAGGTATCGTTAGCGTGACTAAACTCTTCATAATAGTTAACTTGTCACTGTATTCTGACCATGAAAATTTCTTTGCAAAAATGCACGGATCGAATTTCAAAGGTACAATTTTCTCATTGTACAAGTCCAAAATTTCCGTCCATTGTCCTTCTGAAACTGTCAACTCAGTCACGGCACGTTCCAAGTATTCGCGTTCAATTGCACAGGGTTATCTTGCACTTTTAGACAATAGGACTACACCTGCTGTCGTTGACACTTTAAGGGTGATGAGGCACAGAGGCCCAGACCAGGTAGATACCAGGAGGGTTCCAGGTCGTTACGCATGCAAACGCAAATGCAAGCGTATACCAGACGGAAAGGGACCGCTAATTATGAAAACTATCATTTATTACCAAGGATGGGGGCGTACTCTCTCGGTATGGGGCAACAGGGAGACACTACCAATACACCTAACCAAGAATCCGACACTGACCTTCCCGCGACGTGCTCCAGGGGTTCTTTAGACTCGCCCTTTGACTATCGGCATTGTGCAAAAGAAAACTATCGAATTGTATCTCATCTATTACTTGTTTCAGCTCAGAAGATAAAGACAAAGTAAACAAAAAAACAAAATGAGATCTCACAAACTGTATATGAAAATCTTTTTAAAGATTTTTTTCCAACATTTTCTCGTGTTTCCAGACATTTCGACATAGTACAGAAACTCAACTACGTGACGTCGGATGTTATATACAGGATTTATCAGTTCGATCCTTTGTAGTTGTTCCCGTGCACGATAACTCTCACAACGATCATTATCTTACGGCAGGTAATGAGTCTAGCGTTAATGAGAAGTTCAGCCCATTATCTTTACGCCGCGTACTGACATAATCCAATCGGAACGATGCTCTTGTGGCCCTGCGTATCGTAGGTGTTGGGTCTGGCTCAAGAGACAGAGCGATAGTCGAAAGAAAAAAAGAGAGCAAGAGAAATAATAAGACAGGGATAACCGCTGTTGCATCATTGCTAATGGACTTAGAGTAGTAGAGGTGCGTCATTTTTTTCTTTTCACTGCTATATCTGTTAAAATCACCAACCATGGCCAAAGTGCCATTATTAGTTACTGTTACTTTCATTTCAGCATAAGACAGACGTAGGAGACTCTCGTTTTCTCAATGATCACCAGGTATCTATTCTTTCTTTTTGTAATAATAAATTCCAAAGTAGAATGAAATGGTGCATTTTTTTAACTCGCTTTCTTACGATCAAACTGGACCACGCAATTTAGTTGTACTATGAACTACTATCGTTATCACAGAATTATAGAGAAAGACAAGACAATGGTACGGTATAGTTGCATCGATGTGAACCCGTTTGTACAGCATTGCAAACAATAGGTTCACGAAGGTTACAGGGCGAGAGTAAATGGTATGTAAACCATTCCGACTTCGCCCTTAGCCTCGTACCCTCTGACCTCGCCGCGAGCAACCCTCTATAGCCCTCTTCTCGGAATTGCTCTTCTCATCCTCTTTACATCTCTCTTCCAGGCCTCTCTCGCACTCTCCGTACTCCACAAACTCCATTAAAACATTATACACGTGCCGATGCGCTCGGAAAATCAGATGTGACTATCATACTCCGTTACGTATTGATATTCTCTCGTTACTCCCCCTGGATTTTACAGCAGATATATCTATATGACTATCATTTCCGTCTGCCTCCTGGCTACTCTTGCCCATTTAAATATAGGCGCACTTCCACATTCTACTATTGTATTAGAATGGGGCTACGTATAGACACTGTTTTGAAAACGCCACGACTACCGTGAATATGCAGCCGAATTAGTGCTCGCAGTTTCGGCACTGCCACTACAGGTTTAGAAGTGGATAGTAGCGGTGCAGCTACATGACATATGTTTGTACATACTTTGTCGAGGGATAGGAGGGTACAGGGCGTATTTCAATAATGAAAATATATACTTTTGTGAACAAAGCAGTGAATTCTTCTAGTTGAATATTTCGTAAAAATACAAGACCAGTTGAAGAATTGAATGAAAGGCGTTTAGCAAAAAATAATTGTTTATGTCATTGAAAAATATGTAATTTAGCTTGATACGCATAGTATGTGGAGCTATTGAGAAAAGTATTGAGAGAAAAGTTTCTTTTGTTCAGAAAGCAACCGATTAAGGTCGCTTTAAAATATAATATGGCTGCTACCAGCCGGCCATTTGTCTTCCTGTCCATGAAGTCGCGCTGCGGGATTCTCTCGAGTGAGACCCGCAAAATAATTGCTCCATGGATGGATGGTATTCCATTCTGTCCAGGGATATGGAGCCGATCCAATTCGGATGACTTTTGTGATCCAAACGGGATGAGTCAACGGTTGGTGTTTCGTTATCGTTTTTCTTTTCCATATTGGATTTTTTACATTTTTATTCTTTGCTGTTATTATGTTTTCTTTTCTGTGAATCATCGTGTCGTGTTGAATCGAATTGGGAAAGGATACTCATTCCTTTCTAAGAATGTGGACATGTCGTCGTGCGCAACCTTAGCAGTTATCGAGGATGGGCTTTGATCTGACCGCTTTGGGATCTTTTCCACCTGAGAAGAAATCACTCCCCGATGTCCGTTTGACATTTTCACTACGGGGGATGAAATATTCTAATAATAGGTTTAACTTCGAGCCGGCCAACCAGCCCGACTCTTGCCGACTCTTACCCCAAGTCTGAGCGACTCTAATTGACTGGAAAGTTTGGCATTTGTCTCTGACGATTTTTACGGGGATCTTCTCTCGCGATTTCCTCACGATTTTTACTTATTTCTTCGGACTTGGTATGGATTTGGGTTAGGATTAGTCGCTGAGTCCTTGAACTAAACGTATCCTGTGGAACTTGGAGTTAAGTTTCTTCCATTCGATTAGGCAGGTAGAGACAATGATATCCGGACAAATTTAGAATTGCTAACTGCATAAGTAGAAAACTACAAGCGTCGAAGGATCTCCTGGGAAAATTGACAGCCCCTACCGAAATGATACTTAGATTGGAATTATCGGATTGGTGGCCATTCGATAAATTGACGTTTCTCTCACTATTAATATCTATTAGCGGACAGGAAGTTGGGGCGTCAGCGCGGACGACGTGGCTGTGACGTCACTGCCGGTCAACTACAAGTATTTCGCATTAAGCCGCCCTATGCCCGAAGGCAACCCTAATTAATTGGGTTAAAAAGACGTTAGGCGAATTGATTGGAACGAGTCTATTCAAAGTGCCATTCGGCTGGCTGTATATAATTTATATATAACACGATACACCGTACAGCGTACATATACAAGAGATAAAGTTATTACGCGGCCGTTTCCTTTCAATTTAGATAGGTGCGTACGAACGATCGCGTGCCACGAGGCTGTATTATATACTGATAGTATGTTCGATCTCCACTAGGGTCCATCTTGGACCATACCCATTATTTATATCTGCCTAGGTATTCGTATATGCAGATGGTTATCTAGCTCATAGACGCTAGTCAATTTTGACAGCTGCCATTAGATAACCTTAGTTAAGCACTACTCCCTCATCTTTTTGTGAAAATTTTCAAAGTTGAAATTCCGAATTGCAGTGGCTTATGAACTTTGCTTTGAGAGTCTTTCGTGCGAAGAACAAGCAAAGTGAACGACAATGGAATTAACAAATGACCAACTGCATAGGTTAAACCATGCTAGATCGAAGGAAAAACACTCGAGCGTTGCGACAGAAAAGAGAAAGAAAAAGAAAAGGCGAGAGGGTGAGAGAGAAAAAAGAGAGAGAAAGAGAGAGAGCGATCGTAAGCGGCCTTTTTTGAAAGAGGAACCCCCATGCACCACGGACAATCGGTGCCCGCTGGTACAAATTTTGGAAAACACTGTGGCAACCGCAAAAGGGATTCCAGGATCCTTTTGTCCGCCTGTCACCGGGACTCCAGGACTTCAGGACTCCTGAGGGAATCGGCAAGATCGAATCACGTTTTACAAAGTTTCGCAGTCACCTATCGGTGCTCTTCCATTTGTCTTTCCACCTTTCTGGACTAGGAACATAATAGAAGGCGGCTTCCCTTGAACCTGTTACTGTGCGAATCTCTTCTACATCCTTCAGAGAATCTCTTTAATGTTGATCATTGCATATACGAACATTACGTACACATATATTTCTTCATAAGCATTGACCACATCACTCGAACAGTCATAGAGGCTAGTTGGCTCACGAGGTAGAGGTGAATTTTGTAAGAGAACATACGATCTATAGAGAAGATATGGCTATGGTTGAAGCGTGTATATGTAGGTGCCCGGAGGTTTGCACGATGACGCGTGACTTACGCGAGCTTCTCGAGATGAGCGGAGATATACATATATACATTATATATATACATATAGGGGGGAGAGGGGCGGGAGGGAGGGAGGGAGGGAGGGAGGGAGGGAGGGAGGGAGGGAGGGAGGGAGAGAGAGAGAGAGAGAGAGAGAGAGAGAGAGAGAGAGAGAGAGAGAGAGAGAGAGAG
>JARQSW010000712.1:0-91523 GCA_030142375.1 Calameuta pallipes | reverse complement strand
GAGAGAGAGAGAGAGAGAGAGAGAGAGAGAGAGAGAGAGAGAGAGAGAGAGAGAGAGAGAGAGAGAGAGAGAGAGCTCGGGTACAATGCGAAGCCTGTGGGTAGCCATTGACAAAAACAGCCGTGTCATCCCGTCATGATATACCCCATTGTGCCTCCGAAGGACCTTCTGGGACCGCGCTATCGTATCTCTATCTTTTTATTAGGCTAGCTCGTGATTTCTCGGCGGCCCCTGTTTCTCATTGTGTCGAAGATCCTTGCTGCCGGAAGATTCTCGCGAAGAGGAGCAGCAGCAACTTATCCACCGGCGCCAAAGAATCGAGCGATGCCTCTAACCCCACCCATACTAATCCTTTGACCTTCGACCCAAGAAATAAGAAAAACGCCGTTAAAATTATCAATGTCATTTTGAAGCTCCTAAACGAGAACTATAGACTAGGGAGAAAGAGTACGGTGTGAGAGGAAACGAAATGGTGCTTGCTAGAAAAAAAAGAAAGAGGTCGAAGGAGACGAAAGTGAAATGGAGCGTAGAATTTTAAGAGAATCGGGCAATTATCTTAGCGCAAAGTGCAAAGGTGACTGAGGTCGAGGGTGATTGATTTTAGCGAAAACGTGGATCGGCCAGTCATTTGTCAAGCTGTCAGCGTTCTATCTCGTCCGACGCGGACACGAGCAAGTTGGTGAGCGGGTGAGCGAATGATCATGCAGGTCGACCAGAGAGAGTAGCAAGGACGGGATTGGAGCTGTACCAGATATAAACCTAGTGTCAGAACGGTAATGCTTAGGGCCTGTGTATATTACGCATAAATGTAAAATCATTCCCAATTTTGTGGGCCCGTCCTACACGGAGCGTGAGCGGTGCTCATAGCGCTCAATGCGCGTCTACATATTCGAATACCGTGATGCGCGTGAGACATAATCTGGCCGTGGGAACCGTCCTGCCATCTGCGTGGGGACGTTAATGAGGAACTTCAGGGAACCGTAAAGATGTTCTCCGTGAAGGGGATGCCTACACGACATCTTTACTACAGTGTATCGGCTATTGAAGTTTCGAAAATTTACTTGGTACAACTATATTAAACGAATCTTTCGAAATTCTACAGAATTTTTTTTCTTTTTTTCTAGTTCAACATTTTGGGTCAGAGTGTATTAAAAATAGTTGAGGAACGTAAATATCGCTAAGTGAATATTTTGGTGGTAGGGGTAAATGCGTGATTTGTGCAAATAACGAGTTGAGGAAAAAAAATGAATGGAGGAGGAAGGGTAGTAAAAGGACTAAGAAGAAAAAAGAGCTCAGGGGTCGCACGCATGTCGAGGATCGTTATCTGGTCTTGTACGCCGGTGTCGAGATGGTTGGTTGACTCTCTAGGGGGTGCGCCAGCTAGAAAAAGAGTCACGACTTTTTCCGGAACCCCCCGGTGTCTTTGGCGCACCATTAACACCCCTAGGGCCCGCTATCTCGAATCAGGCTTTATTAAAAGACCCGCTGAAAGCAGCCGTTCCTTGCGTGGGACTTGATTGGGTTTTATGATCGAGCAGCTGCTTACTGTTATGCCTCCAAGACCTCTTGCTCCTACACTTCTTCATTTTGAAACCACCTTCTTCTATTTCTTCTTCTTCCTATACCGTCTTTTTTTTCTTCATCCCTTCAAAATCAAAATAGAGAAATCGAAAATTCTTGCAAACTCTCACCTGTCCATTTTCATTCTTTCTTTAAATCCTCGGAGTTGGCAACTCCTCAAGAAATTAAAAAATGCTATTGGAGCTAATGCTGCGGTAGCTGATTGAAAATTCCCTGTAAATTTTTTTAGCAAGGAAGTCACTTATCGGAATGTATAAGACACAGCCCTTGGAGTCTGTATCTGAGAAAAGGTTTATTAATGCCGATCGAAGTCATGTCCACCAGGACCATTAACAGAATAATTAATAGCCGGGATCGACAGGCGTATAAATATCGCATATTATTACAATGTGATACGCGATGTCGGCCCTTGCCTAACTATACTATATGTATAGTGTCACATTTGAATAACACGTTGGCGAACTAGTGCATAAATTTCTAATTACAAGAAAGCCACTATGTCTTGCGCGAACCCTTAAGCCATACATGGTTTACATGGGGACGGGGACGCTTTTATGATTGTACCTAATGTGCAGGAGGCTCCGAATCAGGTTAAGCTAGGGTCTCTACACTTATACAGGGCTTTAAAAAATGTATATCCTCTGCAGTCGTGTATACATACGAAGAATAAACACATGGGGGATAAACGAGAAATCCCTCCCCTGGTACGCAAGGATGACTATAGGGGTGCACGAAACGGCAGGATATCCAGTTTATTGAAAGCTGAAGGACTCTGAAGCTGAAGGAATCGTAGACCGCCGTGAACGTTAAAGTGCATTTACGACACGCGGCAAAAGCTAATCTTCGCTACGGGCAATGAACGTGTCGTTTAATAATATGTATTATATCGTACGGGGGCGGTTGCACCAACCCCATAAACACCGAAACTTATGGGGAAGAGGGGGGAGGATTTGAAAAAAACGGCAGTGACACTAAAATTTCGAGTTTACACCCGAAACCAAACGTTTACGGTCTCTTTGAACGTCGCCGCCATTGATGTCTCTGTCATCCCAATTAGGACGCAATAAAATCAACCGTCACTCCTTATCCTTCCATCCCCATTCTATATCCCTTTCTCTATTTTTTTTCAGTCTTCCTCCCTACCTCCTCACGAAGATCGTCCTCTGCCCTTTAGGGTCGTATCCCAGATTTGTCAGGAAATTCTTCTCAGGTTTCGAGAGAGGCAGCATTTTTTCGAAGGATCCCTACTAGATCCTTCAGCGGATGTTCCTTGAAGAAACGAGAAACGAAGGAACAATAGCAGGCGTCCAGCCATTTTTAGACACGAAAAGCCGCAGTGTATCCTTCAAAATGGCTACGTTTCAATCCGGCAGGGGTAGAGTTTTAGCTACCCCATCGGATCAAATCACCACCCTCTTTTCAATACGCAAGAGGGAACCCATGAGTTTGACCGGTATGGCAAATTCGTATGGTAGACGCAGTAGATCCAAGGCATGATGAAGAGGGGGGTCCCTGGACGCAGACACAGACGCAGACGCAGAGTCGAGCCCAGGTCGACGGCACTTTTGGTGCTTTTCCAATGTCAGGACAGCAAGAGCAACGTGTAACGAACCTAGGGACACTACAGGGGGCGCCCCAAGAGAACAAGATCTCATCTAGATAGGTAGACCACTCTCGCACTCTTACTCCCACATCAAGAGAGTCTGCGCTCTCCTGCAACTGCCATGCTCCATTAAACGAGACACCACGAGAACTCCCTGTAAAGAATAAATATCTCTTGTACAACGTTCCAGTCTGGACGTGTTGAATTTTTTCTGACGATGCGACTGTGCCAAGACACTTTCAGACAGCCGAGGATCAACAAGTACATCAAGATCCGTCGTCCATTGGTAAAGACTGGCACTGGTCAATTATAAAAGCATAAGAAGCGTAGAATTGTAACAAGTGTTGAAAGGAATAAGGGAGTCGTGAAGTTGAAGCGGTGCGGAGCAGGTGAAGTTCGATTCGAAAAGGCGTGAAGTCTGGTTGTGGTACGTGGCGAGTCGAGACGTGGCGGCCCTCAAATGGATGGTTTCGAGAGCGTGGCATGAGAGTGCTTCGTCGAGATGTTATCTGATTTGGTGGGAGGCATCCACCGATATGTATACAATGCCATAGCCGGGAATATTACAGCCTTGACAAATTGCTGCGCTGAAGGCCGACCCCGGTAATTACGGGGCAGTCGAGTAGATACTCGTATCCGTACGTTTCTGAACTACGTAGTACGTACGTTTCTTCATGTTCCTTATCCCACTATGTATACCAACGTTCGCCTCATCCACCTAAGATTATACTTGCTCTTGATCTCCTATTGGTATATTGCTCGCAAATCTTTTGTACCGCTCATTCGTATGTAAGCGACATTGACTTTTTTCATTTGCATATTACATACGTTGTTTTTAGTCGTCTCGCCTTAAACTGACAGATATCAATATGTGGTACTTATATAATCTACATTCTTCGTGGTCAAAATAATTATTTAGTTGAAATTATTAGCCTTATCTTTTATCTTCCAAATTTCTTCTTAAATCTGAGTCGTTCGCTCGTGGCAACATTAGGTATATTAGGAAGGAGTATAATACCTTTGTTTACTAGAGGCTCTCGCCTCTTCTTCTAAAGATAGTAGTAGAGTTGAGCACGAGCCATAGAATTATTACCTATAGAAGGTACTTCATGGTATTCACCTTATACTGGCGCACCTCTCACGTCCACCTCTCGGTGCACTCTATTCTTCCTATCTACAATGCACTCCAAGTTAAGGCTACGTGACTCTTCGACAAGACTGCTACTGTACTTGTTGAGCACTTCATGGTTGTTTCTCATACTAGTTCCAGTGATCCTTTCTTCTGGGATGCTGTACAAGGATGATTTCTATCAAGAGCGGAACGTAAGGGCGACCACGAACGAAGAGGCCACTAATACTTTCCGGGCTTTTCAACGATTATTTTAACGTCGCCATTAGTCGACGTAATTTATGCATCATCAACCAGAAGCCACGTCAGATGTAAAAGCAGTTACAGTAGATAGAGAAAGAGTAAGGAGAGCAGGATGAGGAGGATCGCAGCATCCTCATCAGGACGAAGGTAACCAACCCCTTTCTCCTTCCTGCATCCATCTTTCGCGGCTGAAAACTTTCAAAAGATTCTCTTCTCCCCGTTCGGATGTAACGCGGTCCGTGTCTTAATTACGAGCAAAGGGCTACGGTGGTGCCGCCTTTCAGCGTAATATGGAAACGATCTCCGCTTTCATACAAATAACAATGGAGCCATAAACGGTAGGTACCTGTCCGAGGGATTACCGCTGGACAAAAGGACTATAAATTCATAAACGTGTCGTGGATGGTGGATGCCTTGGAGTTTTTCAAGGGCCCAAGAATATTGGGACGTCGATGACTGGCCCAGGGTTGGGGTCACAATAAGACAATAAGTATAAATGTCCCAAGTTGAACCCTTGCGAGATATTGTACCCTTAATAATTTTCATAGCTGGACCACGGGAGACGTATGAGAGGAACTTGGCAACCACGACAGCAGCAGCCATTCCTACTAATTGTAAGCTTCGCAACGGTGAACGCCGTCGATTGGTGGTGGGTTTCCCTCTGGAGGCCAGGTGCGTTCCCTGCTCCCCGTGACGTCATTAAAGCACCCATCATTTTGGGGGAGTGAGAGCATTGTGTAACAGGCGGGGGATGCTATGCAGCTGCTAACAAGGACGGGTTTGCCAACCAACGGCGCCTATGGGTACACGCTAACGGGGAATCTATGGCCCCAGAGAAATGGCGGATTTTTCATACCGTATTAAATCCGTCCTTAGGACTTACCTCATCGTTCGAATCTCCTTTTGTTTTCTGCACTCGATATTTACAAGTGTATTTTCATCAAGAAGACTTTGGTCCATTTGCTTTTTCGAGTGTTGCACGAGTATCGGTACGGTTTCATTAGGCTTCGAATTCCTGTATACCCATCCTGTGTCTCAAGATGCGAACTAGAACATCCCTATTGAAGGCAACGGCATAGTGACGCCAGTTGAATGGACACGGCGAGTGAGAAAGATAGGAAGCTTAAGGGAAGAGGTTCAAGAGAGGATGGGGTCTCCCTAATGAAAGAGAGCCAAGCTCCCACTCAACTAGTTCTCATCTGTCTGGTTTCCCATGTGAAATAAAATATAGCTAATCACTCGTGCACAGGGTTGGTTGTAAGTACCTCCCCGCGTACGCCCTATGCACACGTGCATCTGGGTATGTACTTTGTCCTATACCCTGTCCATTTAATGTTCCCCCTATTTTGCTCCCCCTATAGTCATGGCGACTTTATTAATTCACATTCGTCCCATCTTCTTCCTCGTACTCTTCGAGGTTCGCGTCTTTTTCCAATTGGCTATCGCTGGGACCTCCTATGTTTAATGGCTTTTGTCATCTGAGCTATTGGAATTCAAAAGTGTTCAAGTGTCCATTCAAAAAATTCCAAATAACTTTTGGAATTAGATTTATAATTCATCGGGGAATCGCAGTTGATTAGCATTGAGTAGCATAGAGTCTCTTTTCATGTCAATGTCAATGTAAAGAGTTTATGGGAAGCCATGTGCCGCGGAAAGGACTACTAGGTAGAACCTACGTGTATGGTGAGCGAGAGGGCGATGGCTCGACAGCACCTATGATGGCCGCTTTCCTGTTGGCTGAATAAAAAATTCAGTTTTAAAACGGCAGCCCGACAACCCTTTGTGTGGACAGAAGGGCGCCCCTTTAGACGAGGGCACACACAATGCGGAGGGCGTGTGTCTCTTGGTGTACCCTATTTACACAACGACAGTCCACAGGCCTCCCTAACCTCCCTTCTCGAACCTACCAACCCCGCCAATTCCCCCCTTATGTCTATCCTTCGCCCTTCGAATATTTCCCTGGACAAACCCCCTGTGCATTGTGGGACCCCTCGAGCGATTTCAGCCAATCGGGAGCACGGACGACGATTTTATTATGAAAAATCGACACGACAGGGTATAGATCGAACCCTTCGCGATCCACTTCGACAAACCTAACCTAATATGAAAAAGGGCTAATAAATTCCGAGTGCTTATCATTCAGCCTAAATATTCAAATTTCACAAGGGAAATATATTCTTACACGATAGTGTGGTTTCTCATATAAATTCCAGAAAATCAACTTTGATCTGCTATCTTATTAAATTGTAACATTCGCATAATTGTTCTGTCCTAAATACATACGTCCCGAAGCACTTAAGCACACCTGTCGAATGTATAGGTGATGGTCCGATAAATGGCGCTTCGCAAATTTCTTTTGGGTGATCAAGCAGCTACGTAACTATAGGTAGCTGGGAAGAACACGTACGTTCATTATATACTGGCGGAAGTAATATACATAAAAGTAACGAGGGAGAGCGCAGCCACGTGTCATCTTTCCGGCGTGTAGGTAAGCTAGCTCGCTGTTACGCTTGTTTCTCTTAAGGAAACCGGAAGTTACCTCGTGGGTTGCTTATTGGCACGGGCAGAGGAGGAAAGGATAAAGGACACGAGGAACCGGCAGAATGATTATCGGTAAATGACAGAAACCACAGTCGGCTGTCATCGCGGCGACACGCTAACCCAACCGAGTAGAATCGAGTCCTGGACAAGTAAGGCTACCACGCCATATGTCATTCATGGTGAATCTGCCGAAGTATTCTCGACGGAAACCCCGAGACTTGGGGACCTCGTGACATCTGCTTGGCTCGAATTCAAACCCGCAAACCAACTATGAAATCCTGCGAGCCGAGTCCGACTGGACTCAAAATGAGTAACGGGTAATTACGCTTGCCAAAATAATTTTAATAAGCTACTGATTGTCTCTGAAACCAATGCGTACTTGTGGCATTAATATTTTCCGCGGGACTCTTCATAATTTTTCTAAAATTTAATTTACAGGTCTGCTCGATGATTTTATATATTATGATTATCAAAAATAGGTGTTACCGAAAGGGATTATTAGGGATTTTGCGTTATCGTTGTGTTAATTACTTTTCCTCCGTTAAATTATTCCAATTATGTTAACAGCACTAGCCGATTCCCTGTGCACGACATATTCCTGATTTGTTTACAACTTCTAGAACCGTAGACCGCGGCGAACATACGTGTACCGCGAGCCCGCGCACGTGTTAACGTATCGTAACAAACAGACAGACGTTTAATGAGTTTTGTTCGTAGCTTACTACTATAACGTTCACTACCCCAACAGTAGTAGCCCAATGAGATATTCGTGATTGCTAATAGGAAATGTGCCATGGAACAAAATTAACGGAAGTCTCTGAAATCGTGCGACTCATACGGGAAGACATGCCGTTTTGCTGAGTGATAGTTGAAGTCACGAATATGTCCCAAGTCGTTTTAGATTCTGACAACAATCCTCAAAGTATTGAATCCTCGTATTCCTAAAAATTGAAAAAAAAAAATCCCAGTGCGATCAGGGTGGTCACTCTGATCTCGATGTCACCCAAGGCAGAACGCAACTTCTCTACACGAAATACGGAGAACTAATTTACCTTGAAGAGGAGCGCCGCCCATTTTCCAAGATCTTTCTGCTGGCCTGAGGCTTTAGAGCATTTGAGAGGGACAACTTCCATGAGTCCTTAAGGTGGAGTCAAGAACGTAAATTTGACTATATTACGAGCCATGCTGAATCCGAATGGACAGGACGGTCCAACTCGTGAAATTCTCTTCCTTATTTAAATATCTATTTATTATATCATCTTTAGTCTCAATAGCATACTATATAATGACGAAAGGATATATTAAGATATCAAAGATTTTATATAAACCCAAGGATTTCCATGATTACATCTCTTTTGAGACTTAATCGCAATATGCGGTTATGCAGATTGGGAGGACACCTTATCTCGGTTAGATCAGATAGTTAACGCGAATGCGACCTTTTAGGACAAGAAGATGCTGTCACGTACTCTAATGGTGAGAAGGAATTTAATATGCACGAGGCATACGGAGTCGAGCATCAATCAAAAGTGCCACGAGTCACTCCATCACGCACTGGCCACTTCCGAGCACCTTGTACGACAACTTGTATCTCCGTTTCCCATGGAATATATTAACATCGAGTCACTCTTTAGATATGACGTGATACAGTAAGGATTGTCATCGGTAAGTAAGATTGTCGAGTCACTGGAGTCACCAAGAGACGAGTCATTGCAGTCGGAAACTATTGACTGTGATTATCCCGATGGACTCGATAGGACGTTACACTTCGTATATACTTGATGAACTCTCGTGAGACATTTCTGTGCAATAACAAAGAAAAAGATGCAAGAAAAGGCTTAAGACATAAATGTAACGACTCCTCTTTTCTTGGCATTCTTTCCACGGGTATATGGTATATCGAGAGCACGTACGTTACGCCTTGCTCGCTCTCTTCCTGCGTGCGGATAATTGCACAGAGATTGGACTTCTCCTTGTCGATCGTTCGTATTGATTTCGCGTAAAAGGGCACGTACCTGTGGCCAGGGCGACCGACTCAGTCTTACTTGTATTCCATGATAGTATCAAAAAATAAAAAAAAAATAAAACACAACTCAAGAGAGATTTTTGGACTTCCAAGGAATTTTTCCAATAGGCAGGTAACATGGCGAGGATCAAATGATTGGTCAGTGGCTGACAGGCAGCTAAAGCGCGGTGCAGTGACTGTGTGTGTGATCAAATTAGAAATTGATCCTTCGGTTCAGGGATATGTTGGGAATCATTAAGTAATGTTACTAAATTCGACAAGTGAAGGTGCGAGTAAGGTTCATTATTGCAAAAGGCAAAAGTGTGACGCGTGTGAACATAATATAGTACGTATGGAAATAGGGAGGCATTGTATGTAAATGCATGGAGAGTCGCGTCGGCAGAAGCAACCACTGTGACCAGCGGTTGGCTGCCTACCTAGCCGTGATGTCGCTGTCAAGAAAGCGGCAAGCTTCACTCGCACGAGGCCCATAAAATTGGACGCATTGCTGAGCAGAACTATGGGGACTGGACTTGAGGTATAGCAGAGCTGGGACTGGTGGATGATACTTGGCTAGTCGACTTGTGTAAAATGGTGGGAGCGAGTGAACATGTTGAGTAAAATGAGTGGTATATATGTATATAGTAGATAGTCTTTTTCTTTGAAAAAACTGCAACTAATTACGTTTACGTAGTCAAGCCGTGTCCCAGTTGGACATCTAAGTTAGACAGGCTGGTATCCGAGTGTCGTGAGAGAGGGAGAGTCAGATAGGAGGGGAGAGTGGTCGGTCAGAGGAGTCGCTCACTGAAATGTAACATGTACCGTAAATTATGGAAGCGCGTAATAAAACCACCGAATAAAATTTACCTGACGTTTACGGAGTCGGTTAGATTGGTGTCAGGAGGAATCGAACGAGACATCTCGTTGGCGAGAAAGGTCGGCCTCTACGGAGACCTCCTGCGGACAGCCTCAGGATGGCTGCTCCTCGTAAAAGTCATTTTACTCCCTTCATAAGAGGGACAGGTGACCAAGCGGTGCGCACGTCAATCAGTGAGACGCGTTAAAGGTAAGAAGACATGGAACGGGAATATACCGAAAGAAAAAGGGGAAAGGTGAGAACGATGAAGAAGACGAGGAAAAAGATCATGTACGAGAGGAACGAGTTTTCCTTGCTCTTCCTTATTTCTCACTTTATTTCTTTCCCTCCTATCTTTCTTCTATTGGAAGAAGACGGTGGTAAGAAAAATCGATGGCGGAGGAACCCAGACTCGAAATTACCCGAGGACTCGATTCGAGGTCGATCGTTTGCCAGTTAGATCGAATACCGCGAAGGTATCGGGGTATCTCTTTTCGGGCGTCTCTAAGGAGCCAAAGGCAATAATCTCGATGGCTCGGCAATTACGTGCGTCTCGTGGCCATCTGCTCCTCTTGCCTTCCTGCCTGACTGCCTGCTTGGGAGACTCGATGACCGCTTCGCTCCGTTCCACATCGTCTTTTATCCCTTGTGCACTTCTCTGTTTTCATCTTAGCTTCACCTGGTCACACTGCCTTCCATTCTGCTTGATACATGTAGGAACGATGCGGCCCGTAAAGCAAAGTATAAAAACAGGAATCAATGTCCGTAAATGCGGTTTGTCGCGATAATCACACGATTCTTTTTTTCTTATTATCTCCTCTTTTATTTCTTTGGCTGTTCACGTTGGGTCCGAGGGCAGACTCACTGTCGAGTCATGGGATACAGTGACTGTGGTGGCTTCGAGCGTAGCGACGTATAATTACGCCAAAATCGTAGTTACGTATAGGACCAGAAATTGATCACGTACCGTGCCGGACGGTTGGTCTGTCATTATCGGGAATAAAAGTCACCGCTACCAAGAGATTTGTGTGGCGACAATCTGGCAATTCCACAGTTGGACCAGTTGGGCCTGTTCAGCCAGTTGTTAACCACCAACATCCCGCATTGGAGACGTGACGCCTTTCTGATTGTTCTCCCTTTTGTTCAAAGGATACAACAACAATACTCATTGGCAGCACAATCCAGTCTCAGCTCTCATACTGGATGCTACAGTATGTTCTACTTCCTCTTTTTAATATTTCCATGTCTCGTCTCTTTCGCTTTCCTTTCGTCGTCTCTGATTGCCTCCATTTCCACGTCTTGCTTCTTTTCTTCCACGAGACGTCCAATCGGTCAGCAGCGCAATTATCTACGGCAGACGAAAAATCCTGGCATCGAGGGCAATGGGCGTTAATTTTCTTTTGAGAAATAGGAAGCCGATTAGCATAGGAAAGAGGATATCTATACCCATTGTATAACTTCAACTAGGAGCTCCAGGAAGACGCATCGCTTTCGGCCGTGTCCGACGGACTCGTCGAGCGTAGCCAGGACGATGTCTCAACGTCCTCGTATAAATCGGATGTGCCTAGAAAGTAATCCAGACACATTCTGACTCCCTTCATCACTTGGTCTTATGATCTATGGATCTAGCACTCGATTACGATGTCTCGAAAATTTAACATGAATCGAGCATCGGAATTAGCCCGCTAATTGTCAAGGGCCAGGTACATGTTAAGCAAAAATAGAAAATGGAATCGTGGTCTTCCGACCGGTATGAGTCTCGGCTGAGCTGAGCACAGGCGGACTCTGAACATTATAAATTTATCAGTGGGAAATAGGCGACCAAAAGAAACGCGTTGATCGAAAGATGGAGGTAGGAGGCTCACCTCTGACCCCCAGAAGTATTTCGATATACGCTCTCGTGCCGCGGAGATATTTATTGGAGATAATTACAAGAGCGCTCGTAAACTCTTGGACGGCCCGTTTCTTAGCTGATATCTTACACAGGCCGAAGCAAAGGCTTACACGTACCTTATACAGGGTGTATCGGCTAGTCGAGATTCTATATAACGACCAATTGCATTTGATGACTTATACTCATTTTTAATCAACTCAATAAAATTCAATGAGCTACTAACCCATGGTAAATTCTGTTTCTCATGCAATGCTTAGAATATTATCTACCCCATCTAGACCTCATATTGATCCCACCTATCATGTCACTGCAATTCATGATCACCTTGTAGGTGAAACGTATAGTCGTCGAAGGCGAGGTGGTTGTGAAGATAGCACCCGGATAGCGAGCCGCCATGCAACCCGCGGAATGAAAATCGATCAGAGAAGCTCGCGAGCGAGGATCGAGATGATGCATCGATATCAAAAGTTGTAGAGTGGTTTCGCGCGAGCTTCGCCGATGGAATCGCTGTTTGTCGGGGAATATGTCCGGGGCAATTTGGCTTTGAATTATTCGCAATTTTCTTTATCTCATTTCAACCTATAGAAACCTTCCACCTTGGTAGCACTCTCGTACGAATTGGTTAACGTGCCGATATCAGAATCGAATTCTGACCCGTTTCTCTACTATATATATTATATTTATTTCACATCTCTGTCCCAGTCCTACCATCTCTATTACTACAGCTAATGCATATTGCTGCGTGACGTGACTAAAGGCTCGTACACACTGTCTACCATTGTTAGCGCCACCGGTAACCAGTAGCGCAGCACCCTTTCAATTTGAACCTTAGAAACTCGTAAACATGAAGGACACGTGAAGAAAAACGCTTACTATTCCATTAACGAGTCGAATAACGTAATGCTTCCGTGGTGCAGTGTTCGTCGACATGAGAGGAGGTGCGAGTGATTTTTTTTTTTTAATTTTTTTTTCAACCTCTCTAGCACCGAACGGCATCTTATCTCGGTGGAACAATAATTCGCAATAAATGTTTCCTGCAGTGAAATTATCGCGGCGGCGCATCCGAAGGAACGTGGAATTATGTAGACCTTCCTAGGCAATTCCTCTGCCAGGGGAAATTCGTTTCCGCTCCTGAAATTCTCGCGCTGCGTTACATTTCTTATTCACTTACATCCTCGTTTAAATCCTCGCCTCATTTTTCATGCTCTCTCATTGGTCGAACGACGAATGCACAACACGCTTACGCGACATCTTTTCAATGGAAATTTCACGGTTCCTCAAGACATCTCGGTAATTACAAGAAACACGTCTGGAACCTTAATTTAACGAGGTTGGACTTTCTTATTTCGAGTTTCAAGTTTCTGTGACACGCAATGCACTTTCGTCATGCACTTCGTACGGTTTACCTGTAATCTTGATGTCGCAAGGAAATTCGAGACACTGATAGAGGATCTACATCGTACGATCTACTGATTATAACGTGTGCAGAAACAATACGAGGACTGGGGCATTAATTAACAAAAAACGTTAAGTGGATTCCGTTACGGTAATTAGATGGTACGAGAAGCACAAGAGTATACTGGGGAGCGCGGCACGAATCACATCCTCATTCTAACACAGATAAATGTAATCCTTGCGACAAACAATTATCCAATCATCGAATCATTCACGGTACTGGCACTTTTTTTTCAAATTAACATCGGACGTTCTACTTGAAAGAGTCTAGTCAGAGGAGACTATACCCCAGTGTGGCGATACTCTTTTAGTCAAACTTCCTTTAATATCCCGATCGGATACGATAATAATTTTAATGGGGTTTATTTTTTATCCGGTTCCGTCCATTCGTTCGTTCAATTCTGCGTTCGCGGAGTTAGCTGCATCACAGAACTTATTACAGACTTTCTTAACGAGCCAATTACACAACGTTCGGAAGGGCAGCAGCCGAAACGTGTGTAACTGCGCGTATGCGATATTATACATATCCGTTACGAATTCATGATGTACGATTACCGATGCGGAATGGCCGCTATATCAATTCTCTGTTTACTCTTAGAATGAAATGTCTTTACTGATAGATTTGTATTAACAATTTTATAATCACGTATCGTACCTGCTTGATAGCGTTAGGTGGTACTCGAAATAAATCAAGGGGCATGGATGCTGATCCCGACTGTCTCTGGACACTTTCGTAAGAATGACTAAACTAAGACTAGTTTCGTAACGTAAGCAACGGTAATGGTTCTATGTGTGTTCTCGGTAGAGGAAGCAATTTTCATGCAGTTTGCAAAGGGGTATAAAAGCCTTGCTTGGTGTACGCCCCTTTGGCCGCACCCCATGGGGATTAATGCTTCGATATGTTTCTCCAAGGGGTGGCTTTTTCTATACGCGCAGGAATGCGAAGGGGCTGTTCTAGAAGATTGAGAATAGAGAGTACGAACCTTCTTCCGCGTTATAAAATATCAAGAAATAATGACTTGTATCGAAATACATGGAAATTTTAATTCCAGTCTGAAATTCGTGTATCGCGAAGCAAAATTGGGACTGTAGAGTATTTTGTAATTTTCTCGATTTTTCTTTAGAATTTATAGCGGTTGACCAAACGGCTTCGATTTTCAATATATTTGAACCTTTTGCACATCTAAATTTCGCAATAATTCCGTGGCTCAGCTGCCGTCTCCCCTCAGGCGATCCGATACGTTACTATAGTATAGGATATTTGGGGCTCGTATTGTACCAGTCTGGATAGATGGGTGACTCATTATTTTGGCCCTTCATCCTCATACACGTCTACGGTCTCATGCGCCTACTCCACATGCGTACATGCCACTCTTTCTGCTCGTCACTCATTCTCGTCAATCCCGCAGCTTCCTACTACATGAGTATCCTGGCCTCGTACTGCCCCTTGCTATTCGAATTCGCTCCCGAGTCGAGTAATTGCAAAATAATCCAAAGCCCCACGCCAGGATTAGTATATACCCACTGGTCAGAAGATATTGAAATGCCAAAAGATGGAAAGATTTTTACGCAGTCAATATAATAATTATTTTCCTCGTCCATAATTATCGTCGGTAGCAGTAATGTTAATGGTCGATTTAATTACCGAGTATGGGAGAAGAGAATAGCTTTTTGGACAGAAGTTTCTGTTGCCTAATGTTTATTGTCGAAACGGGGTGTAGCACGTCAATGTATACAACAGTGGAAAATAGCAGAAAGGAAAAGAAAAAAAAAAGGAAAAGGTACTTATATTGTGGTGCGTAAGTGTAATTACATGGCCTAACAAAAAGCCCATAGCAGTAAACAGGAAAGGGGCTGGGGTGGCCAAGAGGGCTTTAGCAAATGAAATTTTCTGGAGAAATAGGCGAATTTGGATACCTAATTCGGGCCAAGTGTCTCGCGCACCAAAACCAAATGGGATTACGGCGCTTCCCAGTAACCGCACTTCAAAAGGCGCTTTATTCACCCTACCTCGAATTGACAATTGACAGAATTGATACAGTGGCTGCCGTAGTCGTTGCTGTGGCTCTAACGGCGTCGGAGTCGCTTCGCTGTGAGCGCAGCCTGTATGTGAAATATCGCCTGGGGCCGACCGACGTGATCAATTCCATTCCGCACCCCTTGATTCAAGGCTCTGGCCATAGAGCGAGTGAGAGAATAAGAGTGGAATATTGCAGAGAAGAAAAGAGGAAACACAATTGCAAAGCGATTCGTTAAGCCCTTTTTTCGCTAAAGAAATTAGCCATCCCTTCTCTCACCTCCTCTTTACCTAAACGATCCTGCTCCCTTATCCCTATTTCTCTGCTCTTTAATATCTCCTTCAGGGCCTTTAGACGAGGCTCGGATCAACTTAAGAAAATAAATATATTTTTTAGGAAATGGATATGTTATTTTTATTCTAGTTCCTTCTCATTCATAATCACACCTAATTCGAACGCAAAAAGATATGCCGCTGTCCAATAAATAAGATTGCTGACATCATCTACTGGAACAGCACTTAGACCTGCGTCTGCGTTCATGAGACGCGCGAAATTTTTTTTAGATTAGTATTCACGGTTTTTGTAATTTTTTGCTTCTCTTTTTGTAGGACATAAGCAAGCGGAGGTGCCCATTTGCGTAATTTTGCATCGATAAAATCACTGGAAGGAATCAAAAGACGCGACACCAATAAAACCAGCGTCGACTAATTACCAGTCTCTTTGTCCGACGTCCGGTTTCAATCTGAAATTTTACGTAATGCCGAATGTCGACCATGCGACTGAATATCTAATATACTTTTTTTTTAACACTGTCGACGATTCGTTTTAACGAGAGTAAAAAAAGAGCAAGAGGAAAAAGTTTGGCTATCAAACGTCCGTAGATAGATCTACCTCTAGGTCCAAGGACACAAGAATGTACTTTGATCATCACCGGCGACGACGAAAATCGGATTTGTCAAGCAATTTGGTCGAGCGACAAAATTTAAATCGCAAAGCATATTTCACAGTACCGACATATACGCGTTAGGGGTTGAAATGTCCTTGCCAGGGATCCAAAGTGGATTCGGCTGATACGCGGTAAAGCGGGTACGAGGGTGAATCCGAAATTTAGGGCTGCGGGATATACATATAATTTGATTTTTCAATGTGTCGAAGTTCCTGGCTTTGCGACGTCCTGGTAGCTTTGTATTTCAGTGACACACTCCATGCAGGAAAGAAGGGGAAAAAAGTACGATACAGTATTGAACGAAATTAAAAAATATATAAAAAATAGTAGATTATAGTGAATCCTTCTTGGTCCCTATGGCAGAGTGCAAATAAAACGAAGACCCTAAAAGAATCATTGGCAGACTTAAAATATGGTTCTGAGACGCGCCCCTTAGCTATGGACTTGTCCCTATTGTGCGAAGAACATTCCTTTTCTGTCATGGAAGGGTTCCATGACACTTGTCACCTGATTTTATGGCCTCGTTAAAACCCGTCCCATTCAGTTCCATATCGACAGTGACCATTCTTAATTACACTATTTAGAGAGCATCGTTAATCAAATAGTAAGCTGTGTGAAATTTGGGTGGGCTCATCATGGCCACAAATAATTATCATACCAGGAAGTGGAAGAAAAACCGCTATTGTTGACTTGGTCCCGTAATTGAGATGTTTCTCAAGGTATAAAGAAACTGTAACAATTAAGGGAACCTTTCGGCAGACGGAAAACAATACCGGATTGCAAAGTGGAACCAAAAATCATTGAATGGCTATTACCAAAAATTCGCATCTTGACAACTGTAAGTCTCTTACTGTGGTTCCTTCAGAAGAGCCTCCTTTGATATTCCGTGAGGCTTCCGTCTTCTAATAGGTCATGGCGCTGAGGTCGTAAAAAAATAAAGTCGCTTTACGAGTACCTGGAGAAGCGAGTGCGGCTGAGTTCGTAGAAGGGTTGGTTCCCGTGTCACGGAAGGTGCCGAGTTTATGAAAAAAAAAGAAAAAAAAACATGCATCACGCGAACTCTCTTGCTGTTATAGGAATACGGTATGCCGATCGTAAAACGTCAGAGCGAACCTGTCTCTCCTTCGAGTAGACAGCACTGTACGTAACAACTGGCTGAACTGGTGCACACTGGGTGCCCTGAAAAATTCTGATACGTAAATGAGGATGATTTGTCCACGTACGTGAGCTATATCTATATGGTCCACGTTATCCGAGGATAGAAGACATTTTTTGTTTTCTCATAAGATGGAAAAAGTTTTGGCAAAAGGCGTCTGTCACGTATAACCAGAAGGTTGAAACATCTATAATATTAATATGGTCTCGGAAGACTTGTAACTGGAAGTAAGATTGCAGACCATAAGGAAGGGAGGCATTTTCTATAGTGTCTGGCAGGTTGCCATTTTCTACGAAATAAAAGCAGTCACATGAATTTCATGAAGCGAGAGGGAAAGCAAAAATTTGTTGTCAGACGAAGGAGAGGTAGAAGAAGATGAAGTGCCTTTTACATTTTGGTGTGCGATATGAATGTGTCACGTTTATATTGGACGTACGACGTTGCTGTGACTTTTATAAGCCTTCCATAAAAGAGAAAGACTCGCTAGGTGAGTGACCATCGTAAAGTCGTTAAGTGTAACGGTCCCAGGGCAGATATGCCGAGCCGTTAGCGGTAAAAACATTTTGACAAGTAGATTACCTAAAATTGCAATAGACCCGACAATTCCAAGTGGACCCATGCGATTATCGGCCTTCGCTTCTAATTAAAGAGCCGAACGATTCGTGAAAGGTGCCATCATCGGTGAGGTCCATAAGGTATAGAAAGATTTAAAAAAAAACAAGAGCCCATCAATAAAAAAGTCCTCAAGCACGAGAGATGGTAGAGACACTATAGAGAGAGAAAAAAAGAAAGAGAGAGAGAGAGAGAGAGAGAGAGAGAGAGAGAGAGATAGAGAGAGAGAGAGAGAGAGAACATTTAATGATTTCAAAGAGCCACTACGTAACAAATGTCAAAATAACATATGGGCCAATATCACCGATCCTTCCTTAACCATCATAAACCAAAGAGATCTTCAACGTACTTCAGGAAAAATATTGAAGACTCCTCCACGCCACAGCTGCAATGAAAGGAAGCCCTCCGTCCTCGATGGTCCAGAACACTTTGGTTTTACGACTTTTTCAAAATTTTAAGGATCTCACTAAACATCGGGACAAGTGCCAATGATGATATGTTTAGAGTGGCGTAGTCATGACATTTTGACACCTTGGCAAGAGTCACCCAGACCAAAGAGTTATCACTTGGAAGCTTATCGGACTCGGAGACAGATTAGATACGAGCGGCCTGATTTATCGTAAAAGTGAGGTGAGGTTAGTGTTTGCGTAGATGGTTGCGTCGATGAAGGATGATAGGGACGATGAGTGAGGGGTAAGGGAAGTGGCCAAGTGGCTCTGCTCTGGGATGAGCGTCGGGACGTCGATCGACGTAGAGCCAAGCTCGGTCACGCTCCGTTTATAAGTCCCAGTCTCGGTAGCTTTGTAACTTCTCGCTCTGCCGGGCCACGAAACGGCCGGTTGACAGTTGACACCACTTTGACACCGCAACGGCATTGTGCCATTGTGCGGGCTCGCGTAAGCGTGGCATGTTGGCATTGTTGGGGCGTCCCGACGCACCTTCTCTGTCTGCTCCCTTCAACCCACCCCGTCAGCTCTCCTCCTTTTCACCCGCTCGCGATCATCCCTCTGGACTCCCTTGTCCTTGCGCGTTTGCATTCGTGTTAGTGACGGCGCGAGCGCGCGCGACACGCAGAGATGAATAATTTAGTGACAGACAAGCACGCGGAATTTATACATCTAGCTCTGCTATTCATACGTATGGACTCGGTCCTGAAACGCTGAATATGCCTCACAATATTTGCGTATCCGCGCGCGCGTGACGCGCGTATCATAACCACCCTTCGCTTTTTTTTTCTCACCCTTTTATGGGAAATAGTATAGGGAAGTGCCTGGTGTTTTTTTTCTATCTTTCACATTGCCTTCAGCTGATAGATCTATGATGGGTCTTGCTCTTTCATTTCTCGATCTATCGAATATACAGCCCTGTGGTGCAATGGAAAGTATCTCCGGGTTATATCAACCAATAGAAAAAGTTGAGGAAGATTGTCACTTTATGGCAGTGAACGATTACGGAGTTGTTTTATGATTCCATTTATGATCCTGAGTTACGGTTAGGCTCTACAGGACGACGCTCTCCGATGGAGAATGTCGTTGCGTCTGAAAAACTTTCACTACCATCGACGTTAGCTCATAGTGAGAATTTTCGACGTGCTGTGAATTCGCCACAAAGAGAACAAGAGCTCTACGAGTAGGAATGGCTATCATCTATATGTATTTCGAGGGACAATTGTGAATTTGTACTGAGATAACGAAGACGTCAAATGGAGGTGGATTCCTTTAGGTTGTGCGCTGAAGATGCCACCGAATATCCATGTACGTCGCCGCGTTTGATAATGCATTAACGCTGCTGGATCAGGAATATTAGCATAGCATACGCCCATCGCATTTGAATTGAGAGGCAGCAGCCCTTCGGTGTATAAGCAGAAGCGAGGAGAAGGCGTCCCAGAGACTCTTTGTAATGCTAATACAACATCCATCGTGTATAGAGCCGAGCGAGATGACTTTGCACCGTTATCATCCTACTACGGGTACTGTGAATGCTGCGGATGGTGTGGATATACGCTACTCTAGAAATGGGATATGCTGCATATGCATATTTCCTTCAGTTAAGATTTTACTTTATCTAGTACTTGTTTGGGACCTCGTATTAATCTCCGTGTGATTTAAAAAATTCATAAATAACATTTATGTAACGAGAAATTAATGATACCTTTTGATTAAAGGATTTAATAGTGAGATACATTTCAGATGTATCGTCCGATAAGTTTTATTTGCATATAGAAGTACGGATTGTCTAACGAGACGTGACGTGGCCCCAATGGCGTCGGTGGCGTCCCTGGGCGCCGTGGTACCGTTCGCGAAGATACGGATAATTACCTGATATTAATGATAGCTTTATGTATCATAATGCCACTATTAATTATCAATTCTTATTCGCAACGAAGTTTATCTTAAGGGAATCCAGGTATAGTAAAATACTGTCCATGGTGATTTTTATTAATGTTCACCGTTACGATACTTGTTGAGATTTCGAAATCCGTCGAAGGGCCTGAAAGCGTTTTTGAAAATGCATTCTTTATCGTATCGCCTATCTTATCTTAAGGAGGGAAGAGGTGACCCGAGCAAAAGCTTCACCAGAATCAGATAATGCTCTCGGGAGACAAAAGGATGCATTAGCCAACGCCACTAATTATCCACCCTTGGCTTTCTTGGTATAACGATGACTCGCGTTCTCTCATTTCCACGCATGGATTACGGGACGTCTGCATTGGATGCATACAGAGAGACGTGATCTTTTGGTTTAATCAGTGACAAATAGCGCATAAATTAAATTAATATCATAGTCATCCTCTGACCCTTTAGTCAATCTTAGTCACTTGAATCATCGTCCCATACTTTTAAACGTATTAACACGTTCTTGCTTAAAATCCTAAATGCATGAAGTAGAATGTCAACTTCAGGTATAGAAATTTCGAATGGCAGTAGTCAAAATGAAATTGGCATCAAGACTACAATGGGTGACAGTCGTGTTGTCATTTTTGGTCAAAAATCGTCCCTGTTATTATTATTTGCAAAGAAGAAGGACAATATCGAATTTCCAGGCATATTCTGTCCCTGTCTTCACCTTAACTTTGTCATCTATTCCTTTCTTTTTCTCGCTCCCTTTACCTGATCCTCTCCCTGTCCCTATGGATGTCACCTACCTTGGCAGGCGATACAGCGTGACAGTTTCCGGGCGTTTAAGGGGACTTAAGGCAGCATCGGCATTCAAGTGATTCGGAGCGAGACGGACGCGAGTCATTCTTGGTGAATTGTCTGGAATGACATCACGAGAGCGTCAACTGCTCTGCAAGAGCGTAACAGGATTATCCGTGTGGCTCGAGAGCGGCGGGACTCAAGAGAGTCAAGAGATTCAAGAGACGAAAGCCGACCGCTTTTGTCGCACGTCGCATTGTGCGACAGCCTTTTATACGGAGCGACAAGATCTTCTAGGAGATCTTCGGATTATCGATCCCTATCGGGCATCGTGTTCCTTGCTCTTGACTTTTATCTTCCTCTTCGCCTGCGGTTCAGCCTTTTTACCTTTCTCTTGTTCTTCCTTTAGTTCATCTTCTTAGTACACCTCGAGGCCGATCGGGGTTCGTGACAATTTTTTTTTTTTATAAATTCTCACTTATAATCGCGAGCAGCTCTCTCGACTTGTCCGAGAGACTCTCTTAAGACACGTAATCCGAGAGTGATGAAATCGGCGGTTTTAGCGATTATAACGGGGGCCGTTGGCAATTAAGTTGAATGAAGCGGGAGTGCCGTGACACGTACTTTGTCGCGCACGTCTCCTGACATCAGCCACCGTGAGACAGTGCGCCACTGGATTCCAGTGTAAGGTGCATTCTATGAAATTCGGTGGGAGACATTGACTGCACTGAAATCCGCAACCGAATCGCGAATCGACAAAAGAAGCGATTCGCTTGAGAATTAGTAACATCGAATGGCTCGAACTCTTTAAGGTAAGATCCTAGGATGCAGATAAAAACCTCCTGAGACCTTACCAAGATTCATCTCCAGTAGAAATCTCTGGTGGTCTGTTTTTGGCGCTGGGCGATACGTTCAGGGGATGAGTGCACTGGACCGGGACTGAGCCAAGATGTAGCAGAGAACTCAGAGTAGATCGAATCTCGTGAAGAGGTTGGCGAATAGTAGTTTCCTCTTCACGAAAATGTGATAATCTGATAATGCCGGTATTAAAAGTGGCGCTCCACGGCATTAAATATAGATTTCGGTAATGACAGGTACTGGACCGTAGCCCGGGGGCATCTTTCGACTCGTGGGGTGTAAACTTTCAAGGGTTGGCAGAACTAGTGGACCAGGACTAGGGTCTATAAGGAGAGTAAAGGTGAGATGATGCTGAAGAAGGAACCTGGTTATAGATTATACAAGATTGGGTAAGGTTAAGTCCTGCACGGATGCTGCCATATCCTCAGCCTCTCAAAGAGGAGATCAGAAACGCCCGGAATGCCGTGGGGAATCTTAATGCGTTCTAAATTGCAACGAACGCTCCTTAATTGATTGACAAAAAGCACCAAGCGGAAAAAGCCTTAGCCGGTAAATAACATGCCGCTCCTGCTCACCGTGTCATTCCCCTGTTTGATATACCTACCCACCAGGAGATACTCTGTCATGACAAATTGACTTTTAATACGACGTCCCGTGCGACACGCCAAAAGGTTAGAGGAAAGGGAATCCTCCATTTATCCTTCTCATATAATGTCAGTTCATCTTCATTTCTTCGTTGTCTTTCATACCTCTTGACTTTTTCCAAAAGCTGAAGAACACATCGATCCACTACGATATTACTTTGGTATTCGTTTATAATTTCTTCTGTATGAAGATCGATCTCTGCTTAAGCTCGAATCGAATTTCCATTCCTAATTGGCTCGCGGGAGACATTCCGGGGACAACGAACGTAGACACAACGAATTATAAAAAGGACAACATGTCACAGTCCCACAGTAATTTAAATCTCATTATATTGGGCCGTGGTTTGTGGTTTTGATACAGAGGTTCCCAATGTATTTCTTATCATTCATAAGGTACACACGTCTTGGTAGTGATAAAGGATTGATTGAGTAAATGGCATCACTGAAAAGGGAAGTATTTTTGAAAAAAATGGTTGTACGAGTATGTATCTATATATGCATACACTTGTAATAGGAAATGTTTGACTTTATCTAGATAATTTAGTTTCAAGTGTCAGTTTTGGTGATGATACAAAATAAAGTTTAATTCAATAATGTCCAAAATCGGGATAAGTCGAAATAATGTTGATTAGTATTACAGAAATGGATTTTGTGTTGTTATTTAACTGCATCTGAGTGGAATGTGGATTTGTTTGAGAGACCCTGATGCACGATGCATCTGCCCTGATGTTATTGGCAATCAAGCGCAAGATGCACGTGCAGGTAACGACAAAATGAATTATGGTGTTTCTTGCTGGGAGGATCATACGAAAATGATGCCGTCCCGTGTAGGCCGAGGCCGTTTCGAAAAAGCATCGTTCTGCGAGCGGCCATAGAATCGGAAACGTTTCGCTGGAATTTGCATGGGTTAATGCAATGTGAGGTCTCTTAGAAATGTGAATTGAAGTAACGAAAGTCGTTTCTACATACATAGCTAGCTACCTGTAGAAACTTAAGAAGGTAACTACTATCCCATTATCATACCATGCATAGGAAGACGGGGTGCAAATTTTTCTGGTACCTCAGTACCCTAGGACTGTAAAATAATGACATAATGAAATAATGACAAATAATTAATTAGAAACTCAAAAATCCGAAGATAGAGTTGACTAATTTTGATAATCGAAATGCAGTTTAAAAAATGCTATGTTCGATTGAGCAAAGTTGACATAAAATGTATGATTGTTCAAGCAGTAGGGATTGTCCTTGGCGAGGGGGGATGATAACGGGACAGCCCTCAGGACTCGGGTGGGATGCAACAAGTGGGTTACGGAGAGGCACGAGATCGGCAAATGTCAAGTCGAGGGAAATAAAAAAGTCACCCTTATCCCTCGGGGCTGAGGCTAATAAAGGCTCGTGACAACAGGAGGGTGGTTTCTGCGCAGAAACTCGAGAGACTTCGCCGAGAGGAATTCAAGAGGGCGAAGAATGGAATGAGAGGATGTGAAAAGAAGTGGAAGCTCAAACGCTCTTGGGTGACACAATCATTTTTCATTCAATGATACTAAGTAAGATTCCATTTTTTTTTAATTAGTGTCAATAGGAAAAATAGTTTGCCCTTATCTCTAGTCGAAAAATGATGACGATGCTGTTTTAGTTTTTTTTTATTTTTTATAAAGAATGTTATAGATAGGAAATATCTGTAGAATCTGGAAGCGTAAGTGGGTAAGTCTCTTCACCGAGGATGGGGAAGAGAGGGAGAGGGTATCGATGGCCAATTAATTTGAGAGCCTTTGATCCAGTGAATATCGCGAGTTTGGCCAAATGGAAAACAAATTTGGGTATTTCTGATTTCCTGCTTAACATTACGTAAAAACCAATTACGTGGGAATGCTTCTGTTGATTGTGATCAGAGCTTGAGAGGCTTGCCCGCTTCCAACAGCCAGGATTAAAATGCCCGGGGCTTGTTATTCTATCGAAATGTATCCGATGTCAAGTCTGTGAACCAGGGGAGAACTGGCCGTGCCACGTGTCACTTTGAACTGTGTAACCCTGTAACCTTGTAAGTCCCTAGGGAAGGGAAAGGGACATATATTCCAACAAAAAAATTTCCAGTAAATCTCGTTAAATTTTCATTTACTAAATGGAGAGATGCGTATGGTTTCGCGGGTATGGATATGGATCTATATAAAATTGTACACGAGTTTTTATTATCTGGCCTTTGCAGTACCCGTTAACCTCTTAACTGTAAAATTTGTCCTCGGAAGTAAAAAACGGAGTGTCCTGGTACAGATAGGTCTCCAGTTGGTTTCATGGGATGCTATACCTCATGCTGTCCGCAGCATCCTACAGTGGACCTAACAGAACGCAAACGGAGATCTGATGGCCAACGCCGTAGGGCGCCTCGACGACCTCTGTGATCGGCGGTCCGTGTAATCGCCAAGTATGCAGATGATTAAATTTGCAACATCATCGCAGCAACCCTAAAGCGAGTAAAGGGCTAAAGCCGCCACCAGGTTGGTCGTTAGCCGAATGGCGGTTGGATGCCCTGTAGGATACCAAGTTTCGAATCTTTAGTATTGGCAAAGACAGCATTTCCCGAGGCAGTTTCAAACTCTTCCACCGTGCCCCGCCACACACATGTCCTGCTCCTGTTCATTTTCAAAAAACCTTTGGGTCAGCAGCAGATTCCAGGAAAATATGTGTCTGTCCCTTCTTTGTCCCACTCTGTAGAGAGAGAGTAAGAAAAAATTAAAAAATAATATCGAGTTTTTCGAGTGATCCGTTTTTGAAACTTTGAACGAAATTAGGACGAACGATGAGCGAAGAGAGAAGAGGGAGCACTCTTACTCGGTTCGTTTGGCAAATTTCCTGCATGCTGAAACGATTTCCCATTGTCGGTATAAGTTTTTACCAGATTCTCTTCCTTTGGAAAGATCGGTCAGGTAACGTCATATTCTATGGGCACCAATCACAATATTTTTGACGAGTTATGTCAGCATAATGGGTCCTCTCTGTGGGCCCAGGAGCCGGCATAAATGTGCATTCAGCTGCGTCTAAACACATGCTCCCTTGTAATTCGTGGGTCACAATGGGTACGTGTAGGTCCTTGAGCCTTTAAAAGCACAAAGACATTCGCATCCTGCTTATCCCGAGCCATCCCTCGGGAGACTTCGTGAAGCGTGCGTAACGCGTTCAGCCGCCCGTGAGTTATGAGGGACGCGATATTAATATTTTGTATCATCCTTCCTACGGGCAGGATGTGCCAGGACCCTCGTCTACAGCATCTCTCTATCTCCTCTCTCTTGTCTTTTGTCGTTTGAACATCCGCGGCCTTTGAGCTTCGCGAAAAACTTTCACAAGGAATAATGTGATTTCTTTCGCCGATCTACCGTGTCCATCTTGTACCATGTCAAATACGTCTTCCACATTTCCTTATGGATCTCAGCGCTGACAATCTTATATTTTCAATTCTCTAACAACGAGCCAATCCATTTCTCACTGTCTCCCGCCAAAGTTCCTCGCGTCTTCAAAACAGTCGACAGGATAAACAGGAGATATTTGAAATTCTTAAACGCAAGATAATAATTGCACATAACCTATTGGAAATGAGGGACACTCGTATAGCTGATATTTAGGATAGCGCCTTAGCTTCTATTGAAACGATTTCCGGGACTAGGACTAGTCGCTGGTCTGCTTATTGTCGAGTAGCGCGCACGCGGGATGTTGAAGCATCATCTAAACTAATTGTTGACAGCGGGACAATGCCGGTCCGGTAATAATAACTCGCCTGCTGGGGAGAACATTGTGAAGGAAGAGCCGGCATCTTTTACCTGGGGCCCCATGAGCAGAGCCCAGGATAGGATAGGATACCTCGTCGCCTCGTCTGTTCCCGATTTGGAATGATCCAAAAACCAGGATATACATCTACAGAAGAGTCAGAAGTATATAAGCGGAGAAAGAGAGACAAGGCATTATGAAAGTCCCAAAAATCGTGGGATTCTGAATCAGACAATCGACCTAGGTAACCGATAAACAATCTCGTTTTGAGGACCATGTTTTTTCTTTCCGTGCCAAATACTTAAATCTCGTGATTTTCTGTTCTACGTGCAGGGAAACAGCACGGGAGAAGAAAGGGAGAAGAGAGGCGCAGTACGGCCGACAGAGTGTAGCGATGACACGGGGCTTTTCTTGCAAAAACAATACTCGAGGATGACTGTCAGTCTGACGGCCTAGAAAATTGCGTCCCTCTCGAAAAAGGTGTGACCGACCCCGCCCCCGGTTTCGAGACGGCTCAAAGGAAATGACCAACTAAACAGTAAAACTTTTCCAGGAGGTTATTTATATTATTCCGACACCCTCTCGCTTTTCCAGAACGGTAGATGTCGGCATTGTTTTCAAGTGCAACAATAACCGTAGCTCAGCCTCTGCTTCCTAATGATCCCGGATCGCGAAACGAGCCGATAATTGCGGCTGTCGTTATTTTCTGGCCCGCGCGAAAATCCGCCGCGTCATCGCACTACCAATTTGTATCGATTGGATTTTTTTTTTCAATTTTTTTTTTCCCTTCCGCTCCTCGCCCTCTGTCTTCTTCATTGTTCGTCTGCTAACGTTTCACGCCACCAGTGCACCCCTTAGATTTTACCCTTAGATAGAAAGTTAGTTAGCCGACTATTCGCCATTGTCTCGGCGGGGGTGATACTCCTCTTCACCGTCTCTTTCTCTCTTTCGCACACTATTTACTCAAATAAAATGTGTTTTATATATAATCAGAAAATTATCGTGTTTCTACAACTCAATGAGATCCTGCTATTCTATGGATTTCATGGTGGTTCCCCTGCACGCTCCATATGGCCCTCTCTCCTCGATTATATCATCAATATGTTTTTCTCGTGCAGGGAAGTACACACGCACCCTACATATACTATAGCGCGAAGAAGGGAGCCTTCGATTTCCCGATAGACACAAAACAGACGCCACATTTGACGTTTTTCTCGTTATTGAATTTCAAACGAATCCCTATATCGACATTTGAATGTTCCCGCGTGCACGTGTCTATATCCTATACAATTGTTCTGAAGATCGTGGTGCGAAAAAGGCATTACCGCACGAGACTCGCTACTCCGGATGAGGGCTATCTTCTTTCTGATATCTCTGATGGCGCATAAAGTAGAGACCGTGACACGATTTCAATAATTCACATTGGGAGCGGATGTGAAGTTTTCAAGTACGACTCAAACCGTGGCTACTATCTAATTTGCCAGTTATTACCACATATTGTTTCCACTGTTTCTCTCTTTCCTTTTTTTCACATCTTGACCATTCATTATGATTCTCACCTACAGAAAGCGATCGAGACTGACATCTGGACCACTGTCCTAGTAAGTTCTTAAGATTCACATTGGTAATTTGCATTTTAATTCTCAGGATGTGGAAGCCATTGTATAGTTGATCCTTATTTTGATAGAGATATAAATGGTTAATTTACATGTATCATACGCTATACGAATGTTACCACGTAACTGACAGCACGAAACTTGTAATTAATAAAAATTTCATTCTTCCGTCTCATCGACCATTTATTTTCATTTCTTTTATACCTGAACTTTCGACTAAATGACCCTCCTCGGGTGACACTAAGATAATAGAGGGTTCCCTTGGCATTCCAGCCATTCCAACACGCAAGCCCGCCAGGCGACACTTTGGGTAATGATTGGTTGCGCGACATCATGAGAATTCCACTGAACTTATAAAGTCTACAGGAAAACACGTTCGCCCTCTTACTAAATTAAAACACTGTATTATCCTTATCCAATAAGGAGAAAAAAATGAAGAAGAAGCGTAAAAGTCCTAGGGACGTTCTTTGGATGTCTGAAGGATCATCCAGACATGCAGACATTTGATGTGCGCTACCTCTGGGTTCCATGTCTTCGAAATAGTTATTGATAGTCTCTGAGTAATGTGTACGGTAGTTGAGAGGAAGCTCTAAATGAAAATTGGTAAAGGGAAGAAGAGCGAAGTGTGAAGAATCTCATGTAACTTCAGAGAAGTGTCCCTGCGAGTCGTCACCTTCGTTACCTAAGAAAGTCTTCTCGGAAGGCGTCTTGTATGTCGGCCTTGTCACTGCTCGTCACACACATAATCAAACAGCGTGTATCGAAAATAGTCAAAAATAGCACGACGTTGCTCCGCGACGCTGGCGGTTTCTAGCAGATGGTTCGCGTCTCAGTGCCACGGCGCCGCGACACTCTTGTATTTCTGTCCCACCCAGTATAAACAAACCGAAGTGACGATCACCATCCAGGAATAACATTCCAATTTTCAACTGAGCTCCTTTGTTGCTCGATCCTCACTCCTCGTGAATTCAGACACATCATCTACAAGTTTTCTTCATCAATAAAGGCCACCCATTCGCTGCAGAAAGACATGAACGGGGATTAGGCAGTTACCAAAATTGGAGAAACGAGAGAATTCGAAAATTTATATCAACAGGTAACTCGTCTCACGGTGTCCCAATTGGAAATAAAAATTTTGGACTTGGGAACCGGATACTCATCGGCAATAAATGAACTCGCCTTTATGGTATGTGGTAATTGACAAGGCTGTCTTTGTAGCATTTTGTCGCGGGTCGCGACACGCCATGACCGGGCAGTGAAATTCTTGATGCGGCAAAAGCAGAAGGCAGAGATTCAGCTCTAGACTATAAAACCCTCTTTGTGTTAACCATATAAGCTCGACGAGGCAAAAGAGACAAATGTAAACACTTGGTGAGGCATTTCGAAGAGTCCTCGAGTATCTCACTATACTTGGGGATTATGTATACCAGCAGCATCCAAAAGGCGATTATACTGAATACTCATGAGTGCTGGAGTATTATCGAAATGGTATATACCCACCACTAGTAGTTTTCTATACTCGTGAGAAGTATTGGATGGATATTCTAGCCACTTCATTGAATAGAATTCTTCTCGTGAGATTCCAAAATCCTAAGAGACGAGGAGACGTCTTGACCTAGGATACTGGATGAATTCCTGGCTATTCACTATCTATCTCTCCATTTGGTAGATCGTAGAGTCCTGAGGGGCGATAATTATCGGCGAGGGTTTGAAAGGCAGCGGCCACCCCCTGTCGAGCAGGGACCAATTCTCGTGAGGTGTCCCGAGTGCGCGTTGCGAGGAGACGGCGGGCGTCGAGACGCGAAGGTGGAGTCTGCGGGAATATAGCGTCGGCTTAGCTTTAGTCCGTAGTCGAAAGACAATACGCCTCCCGCGGAGGCACCATATAAATTGTTTTATCCCCTGTCATGTGATCTTGGCTCTCGGTTCGCTTGTCCGTTTTCGGTACGATCGATGCGATCCACTATTAATCAAGAGCGCGCATCAATCTCCTTCTGGATCGCAGTCTGGACGGAACGATGTGCTCCGGAGCGGCATTCGAATCTTTCTTTTAATTGATTTTTCCCGTAGGTTCCTACCAAAAGAATAATAGAGACAACTAGGTTGAGTAAAGCGAGTAAAAGGTCGAAGGATAAAGAATTGAACAAGAAAGGAAATAAAGAGCAAAAGTGCCAGGAGCGAGTGTGTTACAAAGCACTATGGCCATTTGGCAGACCGTCGCTCGCCGATTAAAAAACAATGCCCTCGTTCTTTTCGCAACCCTCCATTAAACGGCAGCGTGGTTACCCTCCGTAGAGCAATGAGCGAGAGGGTTGGTTCATCCATATCCCATGGTCGGATGGTAGCTCCTGGTAGCCTGGATTGGGCCGGTCGGTTTTGTCCGCTCGACACAATGGCGAAACATCCGGCCGGCTTGAGCCTCCACCTGACGTTTCAACAATGTTTCCAAACAGTCCCACGCGAGAGCAGTAGCAAGACACGACGGAGATGGCGTAGATGTTGGATTCGAGGTCGATAGAAGGGGGCGGAACCTGGAGAACGGCCTAGGGACAAGAATGGAGTAACGAAATACAGAATCCCTTTAACATTCAGTATTTGCTTAAAACGAGACGAGGACCCACGTCCGGCTTTTGTATCGTCCGTTTACTCAATGGTCCAGACCCGGAACGTTATGTACAGGGAGTGTATAGGGAGTATGCGTCGTCTCTGCGACGGCGGCGGCCCGACGCCGTGGCTCGACGCCGCCGACGTCGGCTGCCACGTCCCGGCATGCATAATGCGCCACTTGCCTTTTTGTAGCCCGGGATATTATTCCTCACGCGGTACGAACTGTCTTCAACGTGCTTGCGGCTTCGTGGCCGACGCTATGGTAATGCGCGAGGGACACGGACTTACTCGGCGTTGGATACTGGATAAGCGTTCCAGGGATGGCGCCTCCAGGCCTACGGCGTGTGGGTACCATCGACCGCAAAAGAACACCTTTCTTCCTTCATTCCACACAAATTATCCATGATCATCCTCTTTAGGTGCTTTTGAGCCACCCCTTTCGGACACGTGATACGCTTCACAGAAATTCCTTACTCAAGATTTATGTTTGTCTAATTGTCAACTTTTTAGGTCAAGTTCGATGAGATCGTGTTAATTACTCGATAGGCCCTTTTTTTACTGTAATTCTTGGACAAACCTTTGGTCGTCGGATCGTGTCCTACAGGATCGGGATCCTGTCTACACTCTTGTGGATGGCTGTACTACGCGAAGAAGGTGGACAACTTGAGTCCTGAGTCCTGGGTCTCTGAAAGCGTGGGCGGGGCGGAGCACGCATAGCTCCCGGCCTCTTTTCTTCTCATCTTCTTCTCTCTTCGGTTCTCTTCTCTTCCCTCACCTCCTCCTACATACTTCTTATGCTCACTACTTCCTCCTATCCTTTTTACGTTCCTCTCTTCTTCTTCTTCTTGACTGGCGTGCTTCTCTGCCTCTACGGCCTGGTACTACTCGCTGTTGTTTTATTGCCACTCTATACCGTGTTCCACTCTTCGTACTTTTTTCTTAGTTCTTTCTCCTCCACCAGGATCAGGGATACTGCGAAGATGATGAGACCAAAATGTTCATGTATAGCGATACAGAATTGCGTAGGTGGGTTAATGCAATCGCGAAAATAAACGACTATTCTTTATAGAAATAGTTCCTTATGAAGTGACCGATAAAGAAACATTTCTTGAAAACAAGAGAAACACCGTAAATATTACCGTAAAGATTGGAAATGTTACGTTAGCAGCGCGTTTCATCGCATGATTGTTGCATCGGTACTTGCGCAATTATGCAATTACACATTTGGTTTAATTACCCATCTGCATCCGTGCATCCAACCTACTCGGAACACTAAGTGTCTTCGTAATGGGAACAGCAAATACTCTCTCATTTATTTATGCAATTTCGAATTACTTTGAAATATTAGGGGTACCCAAATTTAATGTTGTCGTTTTAAAATTATTAAACAATTTAAAAAACGATTTGGGTACTCCTTTATTATGCTCGCATGGAAACTTTTGGGTACTCCTAATATTATGCTCGCCAGTTAAGATTTTTGTAAGTTCCCAATAGAATACAGTCCCAGTTGCCAAACGAGCAACATAGTTCCGGCGTTCAACCACCTCGGTCCCTTGATTCTAGCTGATATCAATTTCATTACTGGGTTGACCAATTGTCAGTTGCGCGGATGAAATAATATTGTGAAAATCACGAATGCTTCGATGATCCCGCTCGCAGGCTTATACCTTTGGGTCCCGTGGGTAGGTCTCTGACGTAATCGAACCTCGGGCCCGCGCTTCGAGCAGCAGATCACAGATTAAACAACACTCGAGTCCTTCTCTTCGATAATTACCCAGGCTGGGTAATTGCCGCAATCCGGGAACGGCACGCAGTTACCACGATAATTCACCCAACGGTGATTTCGAGTCAGATTGCCGGGCAGAAGTTACGTTACGTGGGCTCCGCCAAAGTTGGAATTGGTTGAGGCAGAAATTGAGCCTTACGGCTTTACGTTAGCCGCGAAATTCGCTGGACGAGCTCACGATTCTCCTGGATAGCACCAGCCAAAGCATTCGTGTTTTACCTGCTCGTTATAGCTGAGGAATCGATTACTGGCCGATGGGAACTGATTAGTTTGGAATTAAGGGACATTTTTTAAAAGGTGGTGGGGGAGTGATCAAATTTTTTATTTCGAAGAACCAAAAGTTCTTTCCCATGATTTTGCGGATTTTAGTAATATGGTTTAGCCCGCTGTTTCAGGTCCATGAGATTGGGTCGTCTTATACGAAAAACCGTTCACACTCGGTAGCGTAAACTGGCGATCGATCTTCCCTGTAAGACGGACCGCTAATAAATTCAGGTCCCAAGAATACAACCCCTTGGAAATAATATTTTCGGGTTTGGCTTGGTCATCAGTTTGTAATTAAAAGTTCCCCCGATGGGACCGCGGCCTGGCCCGTGTCATTATTTCGGACCATGCGGCGCCAGGACCCAGTATCTCATCCTTCTACTAAAACACCACATGGACGATGGGCTCTGTTATATCGGGTGTTGGAAAAATAGATTCCCTTTAGCTATTCTTACTTTCTAACGTTGAATGTGACATTACGCTTTATGGATTCTCATGAGTTATGTAAACCAATAAAGAATCCTTGAGAGTATGAATCAGACCCAGGGTACAATAATGATATAACACAAAGACTGTACCTGATAGCTCGTATCATTTGACAGGAACAAACGAACATGAAAGCATTGAGAAAATGGTGGCTTGCACGGCACCCGGTATAGAAATCACGTAGGTGCGTGTCTAGAGGCCTTTTTTAAAAGCGTATATAGATGGGCGGAATGCCGAGCGCGTTTTATTTACGGCCACTGGGACAGTTTTTAATTTGTTCTCCCTCCAGGGTGAGAGCCAAGGGGTTGAGAAGATACTCTCGGTCTTTAAGGAGTTTTGGCCCTGTTAGTTGTTAGGATCCGAAGAGGCGTTTCTGTGGTCTTCGGCCGTGGGGCGGGCACGGCCGCTAATAAATCCTTAATTATAATTGCGTAGACGCGTGACGGGAATAACTCTCTGATTTAATTATCGATCGCTGGCTATTATTGGTCGCCGATTATATCCTAAAAATGTCCAAACCGTGTCAAGAGAGAAAGTTCGAAAAAAAGGAGGGAACTCTTAAGGAGAAAATTATTCATACAGATACATAGTAATAACACTATAGATAACCTACTGATCGACTCTCTTAGGCAACCCTCCGGGGAAGTTCTTTTCCTCAGGGATGATTCTTGTGCAAACGAAAGCACTGGTAGAGAATCGCACAATCTATAGGGTCAATACAAGACGTGATGTATGGTGAAGTAAAATTGGAGGTAATTGTCAGACATCGGTCCTCAGAGCCGACTATTTTTTATCATTACGTAGAACTCGGATCTGTCAAAATGTCCTGGCGTGGTTGCGTTAATTACGGTTTCGGGTCTCGGTCCGAAATAATTATAATAATTAGAGGACACGCCTCTTTGCCCGTCGAGATGGATGGACGGACAGATTTTTTTGGATTGGAGCGCCTCGTAGTAGAGGGGGTCTAATCCCATCCAGGAACAAGAATGAGAACTTTGAGAGAATCTCTCGAGAGGATGAAGGACAGAGAAGAACGGGCGAAGAAGCGAAGAGAGCAAAAGAGAATGAGAGCGGAGAGAACTGAAGGAACGCCGGTGCTTTCGAGGAAGGCGCTGCTTAAGCCAACGCGTTGAATTGCGCAACTAATGTAATTACCAGTTGTTTTTGTCCCGGACAGGATTAAGGCCGTGAGCCTCTCGTTTGTCGTTTAGCATTTTGTCAATCTATACGCCCGGAGCCATTTTCTTGTCCCTGAGTATGCAATACAGTTATGGCCTCGACTGGCTTTTCGTACGGAAAGAGTCCTTATTCATTGACCAAGTGACATCAAATGAAATCATTCGATCGACCCAAGCACGTGATCCAATACACAAGGGCAGCCATTGCCTTCCGGCAGATTTAGGATGTCTATCTATAAACGTCGTCGAATGCTGCGCAATGGAGACGGGAATAATTGAAGTCAATTGAGCGAGTATACTCTGACTCATATGGTAATGATTGGATTGCAGAAAATGATGATGAAAACCACTGTTCGCGGACCAATGTCATTAGGGCCCTCCCTTTGTTTCATTGGCCGATGGTGTTCAGGTGCGGCCCATCCGTAGAAGGAGGAAGGGAAGGAGCTGTGGGGGTCCGAAATCGTCTGTCATCTCCGAACGACTAATGGTCGCTTCACGCTGCTTCATTATATTTTCTAAATGTAAATTCGTACATGGTCCCAAGCTCGTATAATGCCCTGAGCTAGTCCTTATAAAAGTTGGGACCACGTATTACGAGTATCCACCCGCGGGCTAGAATCGTGGATCCGCTGATTGCAGGCGACAGTTTATGGTCCGTTCTCCTCCTCCCTCGAACCAATTAGCCCTCTAGCTTCCAAGAAGTAATTGGGAATCTCCTCTTTTCTTCGGCTTCACCACTTTTTTCCTTTTCCTCCCTTCTAGACCATGCCCACCCCTCCGCCCCTTCCTAATCCCTCTTGCACCACCTCATCCACTTTTGCTTGACCTTTTTGCCTTTTTATTGCTTTACGATTACTCTTATTTAGGAGAGGTTCGCTACGGACATTTTTATTTTTTTCGGGATGGCGCTAAGTCCAAAGCACACTCGACTCCTTTCCTTTTTGGCTTTCTCATTAGATTTTCTTCGTTTCCCTCTGTACTCGCCGACCACCGTCACAGTATGTTTCTCATGCGAATAAACTAGCTTGAAAATTCGACGTGTGCTATCTCGTTGTGGTAGGTAGAACGGATCCAGTTTTGCACATGTCTTAAAAAGTCCATAAGAAAATGAGCAGCACAAAAGTTTGAATTGGGCGACGTCGCGGCTATTATCGGCCCCTGGTCTTTTTGTGAACAGGTCCATCTGTGGGCCATTGTCTCGAGAAGATTACAACACGTTCAGCTTGCTTGTAATATAAGGAACCTCGAGCGCCTCTGTCCTACCATGAACGTCCTCCCCGTGGCTATCCTTCTCTCTTATCCCTTTTGCCCTTTCACTCTCGCGACGAGAAGATGGAACGAGAAGAGCAAGAAAATATCAGAGGAATAAGAGTGAGATGAAGAGTCTTTCACTGTCCACGTTCACCAGGGTGAAGAGTGGCCGGTGTGCAGAGACACACGGCCATCCGGCTGGCTGACTGGCTTGTTGGTCGACCGGGCGTCGGCCCGAGGAAGAACAGGGTCCGGTTAATGGGATCGCTGGATCGGCTGGGTCTACCTTCTCAGGACGCAGAGAAGACGGCTCCCAAGGCTCCCTCGACGACAACACCCAATGAACGAGCGCAGAAAAACTCAAGCAATTTGAGTTCCTGTTGCTTATTACCAATCGCCTCGTCAGTCACAAATTGGTTTCGGCCGGACGCGCCACAGCGCCGTCCTCACTAGAATGCCAAGGGCCGCGCATTTGCAAGTGAGATGAAGTCCCATCGAGCTGACGAGACGTTCGCACGTTCGCACTCGAATTCAAACGACCCACTGCCAGTTTCTCCCTTTTCAACTTGAACTCCAACTTTATTCTCATCCATTATTACGTCGCTGAGAATCTTTCATTGTCCAAGATAGAAGCAGGAAATAGTTGATATAATTTCTATGTCGACCTTTACGGAAATCTAATCTGAATTGTAGTTAACGTCCACATAGGAATTTTCAGAGCTCCAATAAGAATTGGAATACTCTGTCCACGTGGCATCGACGCACCAACGCACTTTATCACCCAGCGGATTGCTAAGATGACAAACCAGCGATTGCCCAACTTATTATTGGTTATTGATCGCTTATTTATTCAAATGAATGCAGATTACCGTAGCGGGTTTTCAATGCTCGACCAGTTAGCGCGCGCAATGAATAAATTGCTACCGGGCGTGCGCCGGTACTTATCCGCGCTCTTAGTCTTCCCTACTCTCGATCTTTGGCTTCTCAATGGAACCAAATCAATATCGATTTAGAACGAGTTTATCCAAATTTTAGTTTCATTTACCACACCCACCCTAAGCTCACAACAAAATAGGAACAAAGTAATATTAATTGTCTAGTTTGCATCTCATAGTCGAAAAGGGAAGTGACGAGGAGAGAGAGTGGGGAATGTAGCTAATATCAAATGAATAGAAAGTTGATCGGCCGCTTCAAAAGCTAGAGCGCCGCGGTGCTCTCTGGGAAAGCACCGAAGAACGTCCCACGCGTCTGAATTAAAGGCTGCGAGGCTGGTTAGTCTTGATTTATCCTCGAGCATCGGTCTTCCTTCTTTTGTTTCGTCCGGCTGCCCATCCCCTTTTGTAATAATCCTACGAGAAGAGGCTAAGGGAGAAAGAGAACTCAAGCTCCCATCTCGTCCGGTAATAAATGCGCTGTTTTCAACCGTATACCGTCCTCCTAGTCGCGTTTGATGAGCCAACATTAGTTTATGAAACGTGATGGAAGGTTGCGCCTGCGCTAACAAACATTGTTGTGACTTCCACGAGGTGAACCCGAGAATCCGTCATCGGGCGCAGCTTCCACAATCACCGGTGCATTGTCGGCCGTAGAAATTAACTTGACTTCGACGAAGACATATGCACTTAACTTAGTGGAATCGTCTACCTTTGGAGTTTGTTAGGCTACGTATTCTTGACTGTCGGTCTGGCTTTGACTTGGTCACTACTTTTAGCCGCTTGAGAGTCCGTTGTGGGATTATTATTATTTTTCTTGAATTTCATCGAGTAAACTTTTGAGAGCTGTTGTCGATTCTATCATTTATTTATATGTTCGTTTACACATTCTTTTTTTACTCCGAGCAGAGAGGCTGCGAACCCTACGACAACATGTCTCTACTAATAATCCAAGAAGTGACTAATTAGCTGGCCATAAAACGATAAACTAAAGAAGTATGAGGTTCACGCGACGTCAACTCGAGTGACATGTCATTAGTTTTGTCTCGTTGGATAACCTCGCTGATAAACCGTATGCGATATTTTTTCAAACGTGACTGCAGTCTAGAGACCCTCGCTTTGGTGAATAACAGTATGAAGAAATGTCAACTGCGATTGCGAAATTATGGAAAATGTTATTTTTCATATCATTGATATATCAGTTTTGCGGTGGTATCGAGCACAAAGAAATTTGATCTAGAAAAATCCTAGCCGGGTTGTCAAATCTGATTTAATTATCGAGGCGTCATGGCGCAAGTAAAAGAAGCAAGGTGGTGGTAGAAGGAAGATGAATAAAAGAATGCTTTGAGCGAAGTGAGATAGAAGGATGGTGACTGGACCGCTTATTGAAATCTCATCGATCGGTTTGCATCATCAGCCGGACACCGAAGGCGCCACAATTGTTTCACGAAGAGATGAGAAAAAAAAAGAGAGAGAAATAGAGAGAAGAGAAAAACAAGGAATACGAGAGCGGTCACTCATCAATATGGAGTAGCCCTGTGTCCAATCCCGTGGCAGCCCTCGGGCAGCCCTTTTGAAGGTTACGAGGCGGTCTTCGGACTGTCATTCTTTGATTGGCTTTTAGAGCAGCCAGCTCCCTTCGGCCCTTTCTTTTCTTCTCTTCCTCTATCTCGTCTTCAGCTTCTTTCTCCTTTTGTTTTAATCTACCCGCGTCTTAGGTAGACGAGGGACAACCATTATCTTTTTTCTTTCCATTTGCGCATCGGCTCGTTTGCCGAAAGTACCCACTACTGACTACTTTGAATGGCTACCAAGAAATCCTTGATTACACTGCCTTGCCAAGACTGGGCAGTTTACTGTTTTTGAATGAGGATTAAGCTCCTCCAAAAAGAGAAAAAAAAAGAAGAAAAAAAATACAAACTATAAGCATACTTAAGAGGATCGAAAGTTTATCAAAAACCCCATACCTCGATTCATTAAATTTCTAATTTTTTTTTGTCATTTTTACTATAATGTCCTGAGTCGGTCTCCAGTCTTCTGGGATAGCCGGTCAGACCTTATTGACATGCTGGGCTTTTTACGAGGGTTGCTGCCATTAGTTCAGGCGAAAACACGCGTTTCTTTTCTTTGACTTGAGAATTCCTTGTAATCGTGTAGTCGGCGCGTGCTGCAGGGACGATAGAGATCAACTCGGAGAGCAGATTCTTCTCCCCGGGATGGGTCAGCCCATCATTTCAGGCCACGAGCCATTACCTAGACTTTGCCATAATCAAAGCTACCTGTTTACCCTGATAGTTGGATCTTAACACCATCAGATTCTACTGTGCCTTCGTGTTCAACGATCAAAATCATGCATCTTGACGAACAAGAGGACATTAGGATTGAGAAAAGATTTTCCTTAGAGTAATACGAAAAACTTATGGAGACGATGCGTTTTCATCGGTTGAAGAATGTGCGCACGTCGACGAGACAACTAATGACGCCACGAGAATGATCCAACCCCATGTGGCTCTTGCGTCGGCTCGAACAAAAAGAATCAAGGTTGACTCGAGACCAAGCGGTCTGTGCCCGTCGCCCCCTGGTGACATTTCCCATTCTTCTCGGCACGCCATTACCGGGTCAAAGCGGCCGCCCCCGCGGGACGTCGTACTTTGCCGCTGCGGTGCTCAAACATGATTTTAGGAGCACGTCAGACCTTGGTGGTTCACCATCATCAGGATCATCTCCTGAACAATTCCATTGGACGACATGATGATTTTGCCAGTCGCCAAATTCATCTGTTATCAGATCACCCACACATTGGTTTAGGTATTAAAGTTTGATAAGGTTGCAAGGCTCAGGAAGACGTTCATACATTTCTTGGTATAATAATACACACGGTATACAGCCGGAGGCATAAAAAGTGAAAAGCGCAAGAAAACGCCGAGAGAAGAGCGGTAATGCATGCGATTATGCGGATCAATGAGCTATAGCACTATTTATGACTCTATCAAGCTTTGCAGGTTCGTACAGTGCTACCAACTTACCGGTATTACCGTAGCAGGGTCAAACTTGATGAGAATAATCTGTTTGTTGAGATTGGATTTAGAATTCTATTCCTCAGTTCATGAAGACTTAGGACGCTCCTGACTAATTTCAATTATTACACGCGAGCTGCATACGAGACTATGATGTTGCCAATGTTATCACTGATAAAGAACAAAGGGGAAAAAGTGACTGGTTAAGGGACGAATTTTTCAAATGGACATTTTACCTCAATCGGTCCCTAATACCTTTATTATACAAACGAGGCTAATATCTTAATATTACCAGACATAGCGTGGCACGTGGGAGGGTCTAATGGTCAACTCAATTAAGACACCATTAGACTGGCAACATTTACATGTTAACGATAATAGCCGCTATGATACATTCCTCCGGAACGGCGTTCCGCGCGTACGCAAACGCGATACGGAAGTTCGCTACGGATCCTGACTTTCCTATCGGACTCCTGCATCGTGAACCACCTGCCTAGTTACATTGTAAAGCGAATAATATTTTTCTTAAACTGTATCAAAAGAAAAGATTTTCAGTTTTTTTTTTCATCGTTCTCTAATAATCCAATATATTTCTATTCAGATAAATACATAAGTCAGGTTCGATTAGCACATACAGGTAAACGTAAACCTTAACGCATTATTGGCCATTACCAAGAGCAGTCTGACTTATTAATTTCCCGTTCTCTCCTGCTAATCAAACGACTGTACTAATTATCAGGTGCTAATTGCATTGGAGGGGTATAGTAAGAAAGATAAAAGCCGAATTGTATCTTGGATTCTGAGTCGAACGAATACCTCGTAGATCGGCAGGTAGTTAAGCTAGTGAGCAGCTAGTCCCCGCGAGAGGTTATGCAAAGTGCAACCGGGTCCCTGAGACTTTTGAATAATGCATGCAGGTTTGCGGCACAAACGAAATACGCACGCGGACGTTTTGGCAGTCTGCAGGTGGAACCGCACGGTTATTAGGATGATTTATATACGGTGGACTGTCGACTGGTACGTACTTTAGTCCTTTGGTCGTTTGGTCGAGCAGAGCAAGTAGGTACAGTCACCCAGCCAACCAGACCAACCAACGAAGAAACGCACGACCCGTATAGTGAACCATAGTGAAGTATAATAAGAAGGGGCTGGACTGCCGCTATCATTAGCGAAGACTGTAAAGCAGACTCCAAATAACAGTATATGGTAATACCAATAACGGGAACGCACGCCTATTGCAGTAATATTCAATAATTGCTACTTCTGTCGTTATACATCACCGTTTATTGTCGGGCAACTTGCAAATGCGACTTAACGTGTAAAGTAGTAAAACGCATGCGGAATCGGTATTACTTGTACCCCGTTACGTTACATTTCAAAATCAACCAGAAACTGCAAGTGCGATCGCTTGAGATTCTGCTGAAATTTCAAGGGAGGGACTGTGATGAAGTTCTATGGGTTGGACGTAGTGATTTTTTTGAGGTTTACTGAGGTTGCTGGAATTTTTTGGGGATATTTAAGGAGATAAAGAGGTCATAGAGCAGGAACGTCACGGTGTATTTATTCGACTAATTCGAGGCGACTAGCCGTTTACAATAGAACCAGGTGCCCGAAGCATAACTCGTCTCTCCCGTTCGCACATCCTATAAACATACTTTATAAAAGGCCCGTGCTCGTCCCGTGACCAAGAGACACTAACGAATACTATTGTTTGACAAACGACGCCTAGCGTCTTATGTTTATGCGTCTCGTAGAAACGGGCGCTGGAATTTTATGAGAATTATTAATGCGAGCCTCGTGCCCTGGGCGCCGTTTATTTTTCCACGGATTTGCGCAAGAATTTTATAATCCCCGCCTCTAGTGCGGCGCCATGTTTATTCACCATTTTTTATTGTAATACGTCGACGTCGATTATATCGATGCGGCACCATCGCCAGATGGGACATGTTTCTGAATATGACGTCCCGATAGGTATTCACAGAAAAATATACACGCCTTCATTCAAAATTATATTAGTGATATTTCGTGGCTAGGCTAGCTTTGATGTTTATTTTTTTTGTAGAGACTCCACAAGAAAAATTACGTGACATTTTGCTAACAATTCGGCAACTAATAAATATACTGTCAATGATATCGAATATTCAGATTTCTAAGCTTTAACAAGCGATTTGAAATTTCATCCGGGTTAAAAGCATTAGCGAAGTTTTAACAACGGCAAGTTGCAGCGAAGCTTCTACACTTTCCGAGAGCTTTCTGCAAGTTTCCGTTAACGCAAGTAGTCAGCTTGGGAGGGTGCATAACTGCATAGCAACTTTGAAGGAAGAAAATCAATTATGAAACTACGTTTTTGCGCCCTCGTCGGACGGGACTCTTCGATTATCCGCAAGGAGCCTGGCAAGCCCATGCGAACTGCCATTATTCCTACCTTGGTCTTTTGGATTATGAAAGATTACTTGGATGCACTCATTTCTCTCATCGATAAATCAGCTTCTTCTCAACCTAACCTAACCTAACTTATCCTACTCATTATACTATGATCCATGCTACCAATTCTAGTGAAAGATTCATCCTCTTAATTCATCCCTAATATCATTAGCACGTCTACCACATATATATACTCCAAGCACATGTGCTCACAATTATTTTCAGGTTAACCAAACAAAAATAATAATAATAATAAACGTTAAAAAAATCATAATAGACAGACAAATAATAACGTTTCTAAGGATAACTCCTCTTATCAGCAAAGAACACATGAGACATGGTCTCGGTCCACATTTCCTTCGAGCAGACTGACATACTCATACTCTGCGGATTGAAATGCGGTCTTGATTTATTCCTCGGAGACAAACAACCCTCTGTCTCTGAGCAGCCATCCGCACGTCTGTCGTCTTCCTTTCGAGTGTCTCTTGTTTTTGTCATTGGCAGGACGTGTGAAAAAGAGGCCTCATAGTCCGGCAGAGGCTCTCCCTCTTTTCTAGTAACACGAGATTCTCGTTCTGTTGTGATAGGGCCCTTTACTGTTTGCTCGGTGTAAGTTACTCGGCAAGTGGACACCCCTGAAGCCCAACAAGCGGTGCGTAACTAACCTCACGCACGCTTCACGCATTGACGTGACCGCACACTGCTTCCATTCATAACTCGTGCCACGTACCAACTACCGACTACCAAGGTTCCTACTACCGGCTATGCTCTATCTAACACGGATAAGATAAACTTAAGGACGATAGAACTGAGAGAGAAAGAGAGGAAATTACTGAAAAACCAGGAAATTCGAACCCATTCACTGAGTTTTTTTTTATAGGTTATTATTTTTCTGGATTATTGGAAAGATTTTTCTTTTTTTCTTTCGTAGGAAATAATCCTCTGCAGAGAAACGAAATACTCTTCACCATCTCAAGGATTCCGACAGGGTATCTGTCTGGAAACTGTCACACGAGTTTACGGGGATGAAAGTGACAGCTTTTTGAGGCTCACCAATAGTTTGTTTATCTTATAAAATGTAGACGCCGGATGGTCCAGATATTTTCACTGTCATTGGATGCTGGGATAATGTTGCTAGCATATCTTACGTTTTACGTCCAAATGACAAAGCGATAATTGAATTGTGTTAATTTTTTAATTCCCTTTATCTGTAACTCTCATTTTCTTTGTCATTATTGTTAAGTTTTGCATTGGTTTTTTCGAACACTAAACAACGGAAAATCGAACTGGTCACATTGCAGATTCGATTATCAGTCTTATCACAGACTGCAGTATAATATGTTTTTGACATGACTAAAGAGACATTTTTAAAAATGTCCAAGAGGCAATAATAATTAATGTCGAGCGATACGGAGTTCAGCGGGTGACACAGACTGATCGATGTCATAGGCCGGTTGTGTTGGCGATAACCTTTGTCGCGGCATCGTGCCGACTATCGTTTCTCTGAACGTCGATACAGCCACCATTTCTCTATACGGCTGCCGCGACGGAAATGGACCTCGTCTGCTGGAATTCACTTTGCATGGAAACACCAGCGCACATGAGATGCAAGATCGCGGATTCTACAATACATGCTGTTTGGTAATTCTATTAACAAAGGCCAAGCAGTGTCACGTCGGCAGGTTCATCCCTCGAGACTCCCAACCCTTTGCTTCCCTGCATAATGCACGACCCCATGGAGACCCGAAGTGAAATTAGAGACCCTCCCGGCAGCCAATCCCGCGGAAGGAGATGATTTAGGAGAAAATTATCAGGACGAATCCAATAACGAGAACCGCGTAATTTGTCCCACAGCTAATTAAGATTAAGACCGTGGTAACCGAGGACAAAACTTTCAGGACCTGCTTTATGTCGCATAAATAATAATAAAAATCTCGAATCTAATATACAGCGTAAAATACGTCGTGTTGTCATTATTCTTTAATGCTCTGCGAAAAAGTCCAATAGTTTTCCGTCTCTTCGATAAATCCCACGATGCCTACCGGAGCGAAGTTGTTATGACAGTCAGCAGTAGGCCATCCATCACTGAGATTTGGTCCCGACGGACTAACCGCGGACCAACTTATCCAATATTTAAGGTTTTGTCCCTCGCGGGCTAGCTGATATATCACTGGCATTAATATATATTTGCGGGGGAGATAAGTCCGATCGGACTGTCTACTACTGGTGCTGGTGGCTGTTCAACAGCAGTAGATTCCACATAAATGAGAATCGAAAATCAAAGTGAGCATGAATATTTTTGATCAAAGTTAAGAATAAAACTTCGCCACCTTAGCATACAGTATGATTTGTTTCTGGACGAGAATTGGTGTCTATGAGTATAAACGAATTGACAGTGAGTGTATGAATAAGACGGCAGTCTGTTGTCCCGAATGCTGAACACTTTATGGAGCATCAAAAAGATTTAGCGCTGAGCTCAAACTTGCCTGAATGTAATTAAACCATCTGACTGTGACTCTGGACATCGTCTTGAAATTTTTCCGATGGTCTGGCTCAGTCTCGGGACGCGGTTCAACTAAAAGTCACTTCGGTTAACGGGAATCGATGTGTCTGTATAAGAAAACCTACCATTATCCATGCAAATATTCGGGTTAAATGACCGTTTAAGAATAACATTATCCCTATCTACGTCGAATGCCACTGCAACCGTGTAATTATGGAACTGTGTTCCTGCGATATTCTTATATTCCACGATGTCGTATCTCGGCCACAAGATCTTCAAGATTTACCAGCAGGTACAATGATACATTGTTCAGAACTTTCAAGAACCCGTATAATTCTTTTTCATCTTGGTGCCATATACCGAGGTTACTTGATCACGATTCAGAGTTACTTGGAACTTTTACTTAAACCAAAAAAAAGCTCGACAATTATGAGTTGGAGCCACAGTTCAGAGTATAGTGATCCATCTTTGTATTCGTCTGAGGGACCGTTACTTTTCTCTCTCCTATTTTTTTTTTCTTTTCACAACACCCATTCTTTCCTTCATTGGATCTCTTCTTAGTCTTAGTCCACTTGTACGTATAAGACTCTTGGAAGTTGAGTTTACGGGAGTTAATATAATTATACGATACGGTAATAACACCCAATTTAAATAATACGCCGCGTCGTGGTGATTCTTTATTTGGCCCTAAGTACCAGAACCACGGGTTAGAACGATGATATCTCTGGGCACAATAATTACTACTACATATAGTAATAATTCCAGCAATCGAGTTACTTCAAGATGCTAAAATGCAAATATCTTCGTTCAAGCTCCTTCCGTGTCACATGTACGTAATTTGTTACAATTCCCGTTAGGCTTTACGCAAAGTTATAAAAAATCTGTCAATTTGCGAGCTACGTTCTGTCGACAGATAAGAACAAAAAAATGCGTGAAAACGACAATGGCTGTATTAGAAGACATATATCATTTTCTGAGTGCAACCTCTAAAAAATCTTACATGCATAACCAAGGCGGCCCCCTCGTTAAGGGCGAAGTGTGCGTCGTGAAAGCGCCATGGATATAATCGTAACGTGGCGCATACAAACGGGCGCTAATAGCGTGGATAGCTTTTGTTGTTTTTAATTAACCCTTTCTTTTAAGACGGCCGGGGGGAACGGTAACACGTTGCTAAGGGGGTTGGGCGAGCGTCTCGCTGAGTCCGTGAGTTCCCAATACAGTCTGGTCTGACCTAACCTCCAACAGAAAATACCTCCCACCCTTAAACCTTTTCGCACAACCCTTCCCTCCCGCGGGAGATGTAAATACACAGAAAATTGCACCTCGGAGACAGGGCAGCCTACCGGCAGAAGCAGTCGGTCTCTGCCTTTACGAGCGACTATGAAGCCGTAGCCAATTACCGACTTTTCTAATTACCGCGCGACTAACTTTTCATAGCCAAAAATTCTTTTCCGGTCAGGGATAAATCGCACGACCGAAAACTCATCCCCTGGTGAACTTTATTGTCTCCACGGAAGTGAAAGATGTTCGTAAGATTGTCAGATCTCGATTTTTCTCCTCTTACTCGAAACCGTTAAGTTGCGTCATCACGTGACCTCGAAGCAGTAGACAATAACATGGCTGGATGACATGGTGCTGGAGCTGCCAGCTGACAATGAGTAAAGGAGGAGAACGATGAGGAAGGGGTTACACGTCGGCACTTTGTCGTGGTCACGTCGCTGTCAATCACCGGTGATAGGAGGCGACACATTAATCTCGGTGGGACCTCCTGACCGCATCTTCTACTCTCTCTGTGGTTTAAGAGACCTTTACGACCTCGATGCCGCGTAGGGACTGTCGTCCGCACAGACCGTATAGTTATGTAATAGAGGACTGTTTACCCTAGTGAATATTCTATGGGTCCTACCTGCAATGCCAAATAGTACGAAGTCCATGACTGATATTTATGATTTTCGAGACTATAGATTTTTGCAGGCTACAAAAAAGTCATTTTACCGTTGGAAAGGACCGTTCACAGGTTATGCCTAGTCGACTGTGTCAACCAGGTGTCATTTATGCGACCGTTACTTATCGAGTAAGATGGTTATAGTGTAGGCCACCAGAGTCGTGCTTGTGAAGCAATAAATGAATTATTTAATAATCGCTAGTAATTATTGATTATTATGGTGGGCAGGCTCGATACACTGTTCGCCATTAATTACTCGAAGGATCGGGACGAAACGGCCATTACCGTGTCCCTCTTTAGTCGCCTTACACTCATGCGCCATCACGACGCTTTCTCTGCAGTACGATGCAGGTGTATGTATATGCCAAACACAGTTTTTGTATCTTCTCTGAAGCACGCTTACTGAATTATCAAAGATTCCACCAGGTATCGCTTCTTATCAGTCTCTAGAAGTCATTTGAAATGCCTAGGTATAATTTCCCGTATAAATTAACGTTAAAATAATTTCCCTTTATCGCGTAGCATAAAGAGTAAATAAGGTAACATTCATTCAGCCGGCTAATAGATTCCCTCAGGACGCTATCTCGGAATAAATGCCTTCCCCTAGCGACACCGTTCATCATAGCCGAAAGTCGACAGAGGGGTGGTTGGGACTTCAGTGGGGTAAAAGAACTAAACTCCAACCCAACCTGAGCGTATGATAGAGGACAGAGTAAGAGTGAGAGTGAAAGATGAAAAATCCATAAGGGAAGATAAACAGAGTATCGTAACAGATAAGAAATCCCGTGATTCCTTAGGACCGAGGTGGCAATCAGAAATCTCTCTACCCCAAGAACGCTGAAGGAGTCCTGTGGGAGTGTGTCCGTGTCCTGAAGGGTGAGCCACTGCTAGGCCAAGAGACAAATAGCATTCTTGTCGAAGTAAGGAGGCCGCACTGGCCTATAAGGGAAGTCAGGAATCTAACCAGAATAGGAAGGACAGAGTCAGGATAGTGAGGAGCAATGAAGGAGGAAACCAGGAGGAAGACGAAGAGCCCGAGAGTGGCGCACATTAATCTGTATCAGCCGTGAAGTATCAATATTTAATCGTAATCCGGAAAATTACGACGCTCACGAATCTAGCGATACCCAGCTCAAGTCATAGTCAGCGCAGATTACATAGGACATTTTGATATAAATAGAAGATTCCGCATCAGACAGGAAGATACAAGATGTCAATTGTCAGTCGCGAGCACAGTGTCTCTGTTATAGTCAGATTTCCCAGTTGGTAAAATGGCTAATAGTGCCAGAAAGTCTTGTGTAAGTTAAACATTCCGCGGGGTCGCGAGGCGTCGTAAAGCGTCGCGGCGCCTCACTGTTTACACCGCGACGTCGTGGCCCACCAACGCTGTCTTATACCGACTGCCGTTCAGACTCAACGTTCGTCTCTACACGAGCTTCTCGTTTACAACGGCATCGACGCGATTCTCACTTATGTATTCCGTATCTATTTTTATACAGGAGTCACACATAGTCAAGCCCGATGTTACCGACATGACGCATACAGACCCATCCTTTCAAGTTCAACGAGGTCAGAAGCCAAGAGACACTCTGAACTTTTGCTTGGTGAATGATGAGGAATGAGAATTGGAATCTTGAAGGATAGGACGTACATTCTTACCTATCTACCTACTGGATAGACGCGTGCATATGTATAGTCACTTTTGTACAGGACAATTTAGCATTGCGTTCAGGATTGCCTCTATGGGATTTATGACGGGCAGGCACAGTCGGCTGATGTAGTGCCGTACAGTGGGACATACAGGGCTTTTCCATTTATAGAGGACATACCTAAAAAAATAAGTCTTAATAAGGCGAGCCAAGATAAATTGATACATTAGCATCCAAGAAATGATTCATAGAGTGGCAGCCCGCGGGCGAACGGATCTAGGGGAAAAGGAGCCATGATATATTGCCATTAGCATTGGTTTCATATTAGAACAAATAGGCTCGTGTTTTAGCCTCTAAAAGGCAAACCTACCAGTGCTTTTAATGGGATGCAATACGCAGCCCCTAAACGAACGGAGACATCCCTTAGAGTTGCCGGTCGGCACCGCTTACCATTGGCTGCCTTCTCTTGTAGCTCAGGACCCTACTCGCTGACGTTAGGGTGGCAGCGTTGAAACCGGAATGACTATGGGGTGCAAACCACCCTTCTATCGGTAATTTACAGCTTAGAACGCGTTTATTAACGGCGGACCGAGTGTGTCACTTTTGACTGGGCTCTTTTATGATTTATATACACACCGGTCTGGAGTCGCTCCAGGGCTAAAGGATCGTCGACGTCTTCTTCGCGAGCGTAGCAGCTGCCATCACGACGCAGATGGAGCTGCAGATGTTGTTTTTGAATGTACATTGTCCTCGAGAATCGCGAGCCACGACTTCGTCATCGTGGACTATTTCAGAAAGATTTTCGCAAAATTTTGAAAATTTCATAATTCCAAACAAAAAAAAAGACGTCCTGATAAAAAGGATCTGTGATGGAATTCTAAATGAAGCAGTGACCTCGGAGTAAGATCATCGGTCATAGGGGGCAAGACTTATATGAAGAATGCAGGAAGAATTGGATTGAGAAGTCCTTCGATTTTGTATGGACGCGTCTCCAAGTCCCAACGATATAAAGTATCAAGGGATGAACATACTTCGGCAGGCTGGCACGACGACAAATGAAAAATGCCGAGACGGCCGATCAATGTAAATATATTCATGATGTGGGGTGGATGGGTGACTAGGGGCCAAATATATATGGTCTTTATAGGATGGGTTTTTCTGGCTAGGACTCGATGGCACTTGGACGGCACATAATTCACTCTTTGGCAGCTCATTACAATTTAAAAAGGTCTTTGTCAGTATATTACTCATGATTCCTATACGTATCATTCTTCCCGCTCTGACTCCATCCCACTCCTGACGTGTCTCCCTCGAATTACTTTGAACTCTCAATTCAGGCGAGATTCCGTTTCCTAAAATCAGCCCAGGTCGGCGAACGTATAAACCGTGACGAATATCGGTTTCGGTAGGGACTTGAGAAACCGATACAATTAGGATGTCGAGAAAATAAATACGCGGCATCGGCTCGTGAAAGCAGGGCTGCCATGTTTAAACGGGCGAAGAACGTCGAGGCCCGATAAAAAAGTAGTAAAGTGGCATGTAGTCCGAACCCTCGACGGCATCCTGACTAAGGAAGTCTGAGACGAGCACCACGTATAGATATAGGATGCACGTGCACGTGAGATCAGAAATGGCTACGTGTGTGTCCAAACTGTAGCATAAGAAGCCGAGCCAAGTTCCTATAGTGGATTTCTAATTTTAGTTGCCGGGCACAATCATTTGATTGACCGCGACGAAAGATAAATGACTCTGTTGTCCATTTTTGAAAAGGCCTTTGCTAGCTACTTCGTCCGCCTCGATGATTCTGGCCAATTATCATTATCATGCTCCCGCATGATTCCATTGTCGATGGTTGACAGGAGACAAAGATCTCTCTTCCTCTCTCTGACCGTGGATGAAATTTCGAGAGCGGAATTTTTAGGGAACCGCATACGAGATATTTCAACAAGGGCTAAGGTGAAACGGGAAACGTCCGAGAAAATGCAACCGCTTTTTCGCTTCTGTGCTCTCCTGAAATTCCCTAGGGACATGCTGGAGAAATTGATATGTATTCCATGCTGCGCCACGTCCAATCTATCGTGGGTCAAGCAGGCGGAATTTTAAGCGCGATACACGCCACGTTATATATATATATATATATACGTATACACGTATAGACCTCTATACGTACTTTTTACGTACGAGCCGCGCGTGTGTGCGAGAAGGTAGCGGCTTCCTGTTAGCCAGAAATATATACGCACGCGTATCGAAGTGTCTACGATAGAGGGGGAGTGCCTCCCGAGCAACTGGCCGATATCCTTCTATACATTCTAAAACTTACGAGCGCATAAAGTCCACAGCCTTATACGCGGGAACCGTTCCAGTGAAGGTACTAAGGGATGGCACTGGTCATCGCCGGAAAATTGAATTTTGTCCCTGAGGATTCAACGGACGAGCTATGCTGACATTTCAAAAAATTTCAAGAATCCACGAAAGATACGGACGGCACCGTTAATATCATATAAGTTACATAAGAATGTTTTGAGGATGATTCCTAGTATCATGTTATAGCGTAGTTTCTAGTTCAGAATAAGTAAAAACTCACCGTGCGGCACCCAACCATGATGACACTTTCCACAGTAGCGTAGATGACGTTTCCCAGGTGTGAATGACTCGCAGGAACATCCATTGACGGTGCACCTTATTGACTGTAAATAGAAAAATCCCAAGGGTTGGTACGGTCAACCACTGTAAGGAATTGAGTAAATTTGGGTCTTCCTAAATATCGATATACGTATATACGTATCGGTCCAGAGGCATTTAGTAAGGGATGAAATCGTTCAGTCTGTACGTCGGGTCGGCGGGTTGCTGGGTTTAAACGAGAAGATCGCCCGGGGGTGAAGGTGAGCCCGGTGAAACCTCCTAGAAGGTAGAGGGTGGGACTGGTATTTTGAGTGACCGTTTGGCATAACGCCACCCGAGAGGGTCTGTAAGAGATGGGGTTGTCGGATTTTAAGGAACCGTGAATATTTCCGCCCTTCGGCTCAAAATTAACCCCCTGGGAACCACTATCCAATCCTGACCGCTATAGGGAAGGAGTCCAACCCCTACTCCATACCTTATGTATCTGCCTTACTTTATGTATGAACGCAACACACAACTTTATCATACCCGTGCTCGGACGTGTGGATGATACCTTTACGTGCTACTGTCTAGCTCCTCGACTAGTGCGAATTTTCCAAAAGTCAGGGATACTTTTTGCAAACTTCCTTCAACTTCAGTTAAGAAAGTTGCAAAACAGGAAGATGATACGGCACTGCGTAGTCAATGAGGCGGCTATGGTTGTAGAAGGTTTCTGGCGCAGGGGTGAAATTATTTCTTAGGTGTCGAAGCCTTGGCAGTGGAGAAGTACAACAAGTACAACATCAGAAACAACATACATACAACAAACTATAGAGAAAAGCTCCCATAGCTATACATGTAGGGGGGATCGTTATATGGCGTAACGCAGCAGCGCTGTTCCGCGACGGCGTATGGCGTTAATATAAAGACAAATGAAGCAAGGCGTAAGCGCGACCCTGGGCCATGTGTCTTTATATAGACAGCATCTCGTGGCACCGTGTAAAAGCTTCGCAGGGTAACTTCTGACAGTGAGGAAGCTCTCACCCTCCATAAAGCTAAAGTATCTGGCGCGACAATATTTTGCAAGCTACGAGCTTTTATTAGGCACACGCTTGGTTATTTATTCCTTATGGGGACAGATTCCGAAATAATATTAGTTTATCTTGCTATCCTGACTCTTCTAAGAATCTTCATAATCTTCTTTGGAACTCTGAACCACGTTACGTCAGGTACGTCCACATAGATCCCCGTATACAGTATAGCATACAGTCTCCTTGCTCCCATTCTCTTATACCTCCGTCGTATTTCGGCGCTTGTCTCCTCCTTTTATATCTCCTTAATTTTCATATACTGTCTTTTATATCGTGCCGCCCAGCAGGCAATAACATTTTTACGAGCCACGAAACATTTATTGCTGGTTATGCCCTCCTCGCCGCTTTATTATCATATCGCGTAATACCTGCCGTTTAAGGATGCACAGGTGCCGTATGATTTTTCGCGATATACCATTCTCCACCGTTTCGCAACTTGAGCCAAAGGACAGAGCATCAGCAAGATCACACAAGTATTTAGATAAGACAGAAATAAGCGTCTAGTCATCCAATAAGCAAATGGCTCAAGATGGCTCAGACTGCCCAAGTTTACAGCAAGAACAACTCTAGAACAACCATTTGCATTACGTATACTTTTCCCTCTCTAGTTTCACTATGCGGTTCGCGTTTCCAAAAATAAAAGATTAAGACTAACTATGGATATAGTGGAAATACCTGAAAACCAAAACCCGAAAATCCTCGAACTCATTAATGCAAGGCCTACTAGGCTCCCGCTGCATCGCGTTCGCTCAGCTATATACTTGAGGTTTAATTCGGGCTGGGCAAATTAATTTGCAACAATGAGCGCCACGGTATACGCTGTTAGCGTTGCGTTTCGAATTGGGAGATTATTGCTGTTCATTAAACACGACTAGCCAGGTTTACGTCCTATTCATACTGCATCATCGCCATCATTCTCCCCACTCGCAGCATCACTTTGGATCTCGTTTTAGATATCTCGTAAACATCCGCTAATAATTCATTTCGACACGATTCGCTATCCTGGACATTGTTAATTAAATGGCTTCTCTCGTTCCACAGAATTTAAGACAACCGCGATATTTGCAACAGATATCACATCGTTAGTGTACGTGGAAACAGAGCTTTATTCGTGAATTCATTACATTCAGATAGGATGTATTCTTGTTGCAAATCAAATCCGTCTCTAGCACCGAGTGAATCCCGAAATGAGGATAACGATCCCGTAATCAGGACGCTTTGTACAATTAATTAACATGTACTCTTCACATGCATACATGTTGCATACTAGCTATGAAATCCATCTCATCGATGATCCCGAAATAAAGTAATACCAACGATTGACTACAATAGTGGCCCAATATTTCGCCGTAGGACAGATACAATAAAAGGAGAAAGTATCGAAGCAGCGAGTCTCTCTCTCTCTCTCTCTCTCTCTGTGGTGCAAAATAACGAAATGCTAACAGCCATGATATAACTGGCAACGAGTAGGGTTTAGCATATTGTCGCGACCACAATGGCAATTTGTGTGATATATCTGGCCATTACCGGAACGCGTTTCAAATGTAGCGGAATTAACTCGTCGGCAACGCCATTCAAAAGAAAAAGAAATACGCCAGTGAACGTATTATACATGGACGAAAAAAGAGAGGAGGCGCTAGATACGCCATGTGCCTTCGAATGCGTGAACGCAGAAGTCTCTGTTCTGAACCCTGAGCCCTGAACCCTTAAAGCACACGCTCGATAATGCGAGCTTATCTGCTCTTTCGTACGGGGTCCTCGTGTCTAAGTGGAATACTCGCAACACCCATGTGTATTTTCGACATGGTGTACGTGAACTCGAGCAGCCGTGAACGATAAATATCCACGGCGACAAAGTATCCCGCAATAGGAAAAGGTTCTCGGGACTTGACTTACGACACCCATAGGAGCCCTAAGTCACAGCTTATGCTAACCTAACCTCACCCTCGACGAAAACGATATAATCTTGATTCCTACGACTCGTGCTTGTCCATGAGACGCGCTGGTCACTTTCTCGCGCATTAGTTTTCACGCAATTAATGCGCCGAGTGCAATTAGCTCGTTATGCGAAGCGGGTTGGATGATGATTCATTTACGTGGAAAGTGAAGAGAAGTTGGTTGGTTATTAAATCAAATGGAATTACGCGGGGAAAATTCCGAGCAATTCTTTCTGTAGGGGATGTAATGAGGACAATGCACAAAAATACAGAGGTTCGGCGGAGAGAGAGAAAAAAAAAGAGTAAAGGGATCGTAGCTCTTTATTATTTAGGGAAAATTGTAAAACCACTGTGTGGCGGCGCTGGCAGTGGGCCTGTGGGAAATGACAGGGGGTGGTTTGTATTCTTGCGGGGTGAAGAAAAATTGTTTTTCACGTACCAGCAGATAGGTATGCTGCCCTTTAAATCTCATTATTAGCGCTTGCGAGCTATTTGAAAAATAACCAAGGGTTACCCACGGGCACGCGGCACGCGGAAGGGGCGCTTAATCCGCGACGGTTTAGCCGTAAAACGGGCGCAGCCTTCCGTACGCGTGCCACTCTCTTTTTCTCCTGCTTCCCTCTGTAGCTGTGTATAATATATATCCATCTCTCCTCTCCCAGTACGAGTTCACGTGTTTAAGATTTTTTAAATGCGATAAAAGAACAATATGACTGCTGCTAAGTCGACTCACTCTCTCTTTCTCTCTCTCTCTCTCTCTGACGCACGATTAAACACCCTGCGGAATTTAATAAAGTAGATTGCGACCCCGCATCACGCTCTAGGGGTGCATTAGGTGAATTTTCTAATTTACCCTCATATGGCGATAGATCCTTCTTTTGCTTTTGTTTAGGACGTCACAGATCTTGCTTTTACTTAACGAATAAACCTCAGGCTGAATACATCACGTACGCGTAGGCAACCAGATATTTTAAGCGAATTCATAATCGTAATGTGACACCTTTTTGAAAAATGACTAGACATTTTAATAAAGCGTGTTTTCATCTATCGTCCCTATTCATCGGCAATTTCCGATTGGGTCGCCCTGGCATGTTTATCGATCGCTATTGTCTAGGAGTGTAGGGCTGACTTTTCATCGTGACGGCCACACCTTGCGAACTGCCTCGATCTCCCGTTAAACTAAAATGAACCGTAATAGCGTAATGGGAGGGACTGTGTTCTCTAACAACCAAACTTCAGCCATGACACTCCGTAGCCACACTTCTCTAAATGAAGTGACACACGCGAGCGGCTAAATCTACCCCCGTCGTCCCCAGGCTGGCTAACTTCTTGCTTCTTCGTCTCGGCACCCGAACCACCCCTAAGACGAACCTATACGAATAGCTTCCTTAATTTGCATTCGTCGAGATATTTAGACGTCGTTTCGCCCCCTGATGGCTTCCTGGCACGGGACATTGTTTCCCAGTAATGTTCAACCTACCATAGCTCTCTACCATCCCTTACCCTTTCACAGACACCCCTCTACAGCTTACTTTGCCCTTGCCAACGATTCTGCTACCCTTTCATTCATTGGAGCAGACTACTCGAATTCGCCAAACACTTTACTCCATTTTCATTAAATCAAGCTCACACCTTTATTCGCTGTCTGTGCAAATTTTCACAATATGTAAACAGTAATTCCGATTGCTACCAGTAAGATAGTGGTGCGTTAATACATCAGCAACCAGTAGCGAAGCGAGACGAAGGGAAGCGTAGCATGTAATAAATTGAGGGATGGACAACAGGGGATGGACATAATACAATGATGAGAATTTCTCGTGCTAGAAGCTCGTCATCTGGTAGAAGGAGTGTTCGCAAAAGCAAACGAGCGAACGAGCGAACGTAGAGCGGCAGGCATGTGGAATAGAAAAAAAATCGATAGGCCAACTTGAAACGGAATTAGAAGATTCTGCAAAAGATTTTGAAAAATTGAAGACGATTTCCCATCGATCGAATTAATATATAAATCACACGTGTTAATCTCACAATACTCCTACTTTTTAAATCAGCTTAAAAAATGTAACTATTAATAACAAGAGAAACGTCAAGCAGCTACAGCATTTCGTTTCCCACACTGACTGAACGTGTATAAGTAGAGCCAGGATACGTGGGCAGTGACGAGGGATGCTGGGGGCGAGACGAAGGGAGGATTCTAGTGTGAATTGTAGCGTTACTGCACCCCAGCCTTTCGGCTTGGCGCATCGCGTAAAATAGCAACCCCGTTCGGGTCGTGTTTGGGCGTCTCGGTGCGGCACGGTTGGTATAGCAGGGCCAGTCGATGTGTGATATATCGGCTCGTAAAAATTCTCCAGAATGAAATATCTGCCGGGGATCTCGGGGCTAAGGTCGTGGTCGCCGAAAGGGTTCTTTTCTCTTCTGATGTATAAAGGAACCATGGATGTACAATTTCAGCGGGATTCGCACACGTATGGATGCGGTACACGCGCGAGGTGCGAACATTGTTAACAAGTCCCGTATTTTATACACTCCTTGTTCTTTCTTTCCCGGTACACAAGGGCAGAGGTGCATACGTATACTTTTACTTCTGGCACATTATTACAGAGCACTCCATCTCGTTGGCAACGCACGGATGCCGGTTCCTTAGAGATACCAGTCGTGCCGCCATTTGAGAACCGCCTTAGTCTACTGATATTCTCGTACGTTGTTATTCGAGCTGCCATAAGTTTTAGGTTAAACACTGATTTGACATGGAACCATGGACTCCTGCGATCCCACACTTAGCCTTCGCGTGACTTTTGAGTTCGTTTTCGATCTCTTAAATCTTTTTCTTCGTTTCTATAAAAGATCGGTCACGAGTTATGCGTATTCGGAATACCGGTGGGAATGGTAAGTTACGATAGTAAAAGGATCGCAATATTATCCAGCGGTAGAAAGAAATCAATTGAAAAGGGTTCTGTGTTGGGGATAGTGGGTCTTACTGGCAGTTCACTTTATTTTACACAAGTGGTTCCGGATATTCAGCGCACGTGGGGGATAGCGTGGTCAGCGGAGGCTGCCCCGTTTTGGAGTTGGGGTACTTGTAGGTGGTCGAAGTGAATGGAGGGTGGAAGCGCGGGGTGGAGAAGAGGCAGATACGGGTAGTAGTTGAGGGAGGAAAGCAAAGGGTTTGGTTCTCTCGGACGAAGCAAACGAGTTCGGTTCTGTTCGGTACGGTTTCAGGTGGTAGGTGGTTTGGGTGGAAGGTTTCGGATCGAAGGGGTGAGTATGAGGGGGGGGGGGGGGTCGTAGGGGGTTACTGCCTCCTGCACACTGGCCCCGGGGGCAGCGTATTGATCCGGAGGCGGCGGCGGTCATCCGGCCGCTAATTAAATGCCAATCGCCAACCCCCTTCTATACTCAATTCACCCTCTACTTGCTGTGTGCCGGGTCTTCCGCGATCCGCCCCCTTTATACCTACCCCCATGCCCCATACCCAAGACCATCGGGGGCATCAGTATCGCCATCTCCCATCCACAACTTCCATTCCACCCTCTCTAGGTATTGCACAGCACAGCAGAATACAGTATAGCGTAGCATGGCGCCACCACAAGCAGCAACTCTCTATTCTCTTTCGGTACTTCGACAACCGCCACAGCCACCGCCACAACCGCCACCTCCTGCTACTCCTCTTCCTATCCTTTATCATCGGCCACCCTATGCCCATCCGCATTATTTCATCGCTCCACGGTATGCGACGTGCTTTCATTTATTATTAGAGCGCGAATATACGATATATCGGATTTTGAGATATGCCTATTGCGTCATAGAGAAAAGGGCTCTGGAGATTCTACTGCCTGTTGCCAAATATATATTATACATAATTTGTCTTCATTATAAGCCAGACGCTCGATGCAATGTGAAATGGATGCTGATAGTGTTTTATTGATGTGGATAAAATAAGAGGGTGGATAAGCATCGTAGTACCACGATCGCGATCGCTTATTGTCGGTTTACTGGAAAACTCTACCGATCGAGTCGCCCCTCGAGTAAGGGCGCCCAAGAAAAGGCCAGTTGATTAACTTCCCATGGGACTCTACTTTTTTTTTCCAAGCCTAAAGCTGATCCCTCTCGGCTATCTTGCCCTCTCGACCCTTTTTGGAATCCACCAAACTCCATCGAACGTGACCGGTTTACTCTTTGGGTTGCCCACCGAGAGCCATGAAAATCTCCGTTCGGATGGTTTTCGATGGTTCGCAAGAGAGTATGTGAGAGACGAGGAGACGACTGGATAAAAGGATCGAGGGCCCAAGAAGTAAAACGAAGAAAGCAAGAAAGGAAATGTAAAGGAAAATTCGCGCACCGGATCGCCAGTTGAAACGTGTGGAATATTTAAAATGAGTGGTCCAGAGCCATCAGGAGTTTTTGGGCGCCATACTCCCACCGATGCTTGACTCTCCTACCCCTTCTTTATGCGAGGCGGTGTTAATTGGCGCGGAAGTAATTAAGAGATGGCCACCACCCAGATCCCCTCTGGCTACTTCCCGCCCACCCCCCTGTTGCTAACGAGCAACCGCTGCCCTGGGAGATGGCAGCATCGTGATTAATAACGAGGTCCTCTCTCTGAGCTTTACTCCTAAGGCCTACAACGACTAGCTAAAATTCCATGACCAACATGAGACTCCATTACTGCACCAACCCCGTCCGGAAGAACCACTTTTTTCCTGAGCCTCGGTAAAGATCTCAGCCAGCTCACTGAAAAGCGTTTCCCGTAACAACACCCCATTCTTTTATTCTGCCTGATCCCTTCAACTCGCCCCTTCCGCCATTACTGACAAAAGGGTTGCGTTCCATACCATAGCCACGCTCCTATAGGGGTGATGGTTATACTATTACATAACATTTACTTCCATGTCTCCTCTTGCTGGTTTGTTACAGCATCAACCAATCTCAAGTTGAACCTAGAAATTCTTATAGTTTGATAACGTCCTGGATAGTCTTAATCATCGATATAGTTGAATTGCCATTCTAAAGTTCATTCTTTTCTATGGAATTCATTGGCTAATTTTTTATGGTTATTAAAAAGGTTCTTATGAGGTTGCTCTACCAGGTTAACCCTAGGTCATGGAAAAATCGCGGTCTTCTAGCCCCTGGGGATATTTTTCGAGCTATCAGTCTGCTCTTTAACAAGGTATATCAATCTCTGGCTGTATCCTGAGTATCGTGGGTACAGTGTCTCGTCGTTAGAGCCCTCGGGGAGGTCACACCTGGCGTCCATCCGGATCTTTTGAAGGCGAAAGTTAATGGCAACCAAGACAGATGTGCCGGATCATCGGTACTTTTGAATGTTCATACAGCGTGGAATCCTGATCGATGTTATTTCAAAGACTCACGAACGTTTCTGGAGAGATTCCCTAGTTACGGGATCCAGAATTCCACTGGGTTCTTCTTTAATTTGCTTTACTCTTTTTTTTTCTTCCTTCTCATTCCCCGACATCCTTTCACCCTTCAACCCACCCGACTCTCCACTGGGCAATTCCGGATAAGGAAGGAGCGGCCAGGTCGTCCCGGATCGATCGTCCACGGGGAAAGCTCTCTCGCGCAATTACCCGTGCCAGTTCTTAGCGGTGCGCGTTGAATATGTATATCCTGGAAGTGCATTGGCCTTGGATCCTCGCCAATAGATTAATAGCCCGAGAATGATCAAGGAAATTTTGCCACATATCACATTACAGGAAGTGACGCGACACAATGCTCAAATGACTTCACCCTGAAGAAAAAAAAAAGTTACAGAATAAGAAAGAAGAGGGGTAGTCAGACCAGAATCTCCTAACGACCCCGAGAAGAGGATGAATTTAGTCTTCCTTGCTTTCAAATCCCTTTCCAAATGATGCATCAGGACCGTACGTCCTGCCATTACGATTATCATAATGCGGATGGCGTCCAATGACGTCTTCAGGCATCATCGTTCTACATTTAGCCCAGATCGAGAAATGGGTTTTTCACATAAGATCCTCACAGAAGTTATATAGAACTCTATGATGGCCCAATGCCTGGTGCCCGGTCCTCGGTGCCACGAGGTCGATTCATGCCACGACGTGGTGGATGCTTACGAAGCAGACGTCAAAACATTCGTGAAATATGAGGGTGCAGACCGCGGAAGATCAATTCCCTAGGACGATGAAGCGAGTGCTCCGTCGAGGTGGTTCGCATTGTTAAAAGCCCGTAATAGATTATGCATTAAACGTGGAGTAGAATAGAGAGATAGCGTAACAATGGATCAGCCACTTCGAGTTCCCTTGGGGAACTCCGTCGTCCGTCATCTCTATTCCCTCTCTCATTCTCTCACTCTCTCCTCTCTCTACCACGTCATTATTACGAACTGGGAGATCCAAAACTCTCCTATTTCTCATCCTATTGGCACTGCCGAGAACCGTGCCAACAATGTCTAGACTGAGGACGGGAGAGAGAGAGAGAGAGAAAAGAGAGAGAGAGAGCCGATACGTTACAGTAAGAAAGAATACTAGTATGCCTTAAGGATGATCTCATTTTTCTATAGGCGTCGCGACGATTATCGTCGATTTCGCGTTTGAAAATCGGTGCGCAAAAATAATTCATGTAATCAGATCTTGAAAGCCATTTGACCTCTCGTCCCTGGTATAATGTCTAACCCTAACATTACCAAAATCTTCCCGGAGCCGATTACGTGGATTACGGCAAGGCGTCGTGACGCTGTCATGCGTGTGCACACGCACGACTGTATCACTGTGCATGTGCGTCTGTCTGCCGAAAGAGAGGACGACCATGTAATTTCACTATTACAGCTAATCTGTTGACATTAGGGCACAGTCTGGCAAATTGTTGGCTCCTCGGATGCAGGGCGGTCGCGCGCCATTATCATAAACATTTTAAACTAGTCGAATGCGTCTAAAAGAAAACGACCCTACTACCATACGCCGATTATTCTAATTGTGTCTCTCCCGAGAGGAGTGTCCGCCAGCCTCTCATCGCTTCTAAATATTTCCAAGCTGTTCTTCGTAATTTCCATTCTAATGAGGTCTAGGAGACTTTAGGCATCATAGGAGACCAGATACAGTCATCTTTTTTCTTTTCTAATTCTGTCTCTATCCTTCTGCGAAATCGATGCCTTCCATGTCCGGTTCGAATCAGTCTGAATATATCGCAACGATTACGAGGAAGATGAGAAAACGAGAAGAAAAAGAATAAGAATCCATCTCGTCCTCCTCCCTACGGAGTCTCTTAGTGATGGCCCTGGGAGTTCTCGCTAGCGTGATCCCGTGGTTTCATTGTCGACTCGTTACATCACTTTTGTCGCTCCCACTCCGCGAAGTCATTGTTGTGTCGATGTCAATAGTCATCGGATACGATTGAGATGCGACCTTCGCGTAATTAAAGCGTTTGAAGTTTCAAGTGGGACAACGCAGAGTGGATATCGGGACTCGATTGATCTCGGCAAGGTGACAATCTCACGAGATCTTCGCTGAATGGCTCACTAACTACCAGAAAAATCTCTGACGCTCGTCGATCATCGACGTAGAAGGACATTTAATTGGAAGGATTCGAAAGGAGTCTGCAGATCGGTCTGTCACGAATCTACAATGCGATCCCTGCTAATCTCATACGCTACAGTCCGTTTAAATAGACGTTAAAAGATATACTTGAGAAACAAGAATAGAACACATAGAACAATGTTGGAATGGAGACCCGAGGGAGCGCAGAGAGAAGAGAATGAGATGAGTGTGAGAAGTCGGTAAAGTGGCAAGGTGTCAAGCAAAAAGGGGGCAGGGGATGAAACAACAATGAATACCAACAATAAAAGGACGCTGCAGCGTGTGTCGGCAGAGGCACAAATTACAGGCGATTTCAGGTTCTCTCGCTTCATCCACTTCTCTAACCTTGTCCCTCTGAGGATTTTGAGCCTGTCCCACAAGGTGACAAGCACAGACTTCGAAGCCTGAAGAGGTGAAAAGCCGAGCCTCGTTAGGCGGAATGATAAGTCGGAGCAATTTCACAGCTCAGGATGCCGACAAAACGGCCCCGTTCAGCTCGGAATATTACAAGAAATATTCGTTTGTCTGGCCTCATACGACTTCCAAATTATTTCCGAAGGACTTTACAGGAAGGATTTTATTATAATTTTAGTTAACTAACTTCCTTCGTGTTATACAAATTGAACTATATAACGTTACGTACCTTCGCAAACGTAATTTCGATTGACATGTCTTTCCATGGAGTAGAAAGGTAGAGAGAAAGAGAGTATATGTGTGAGAGAGAGTGAGAGGGAGGGGGCGGGGGGAATTGAGCAAAGTGCAGAATGTACTCAGCGTCCGGTTGCCAGGCAACGCGCTAATTAGCCCACCCAGCTCTTTCGAGTGGATACTTCAGTGTACTTGGTAACCTCTCTCTGGGCTCTCTCCATGCCAGTGACATCCACTGCCAACGATCATTAATACGCTGGTATGGATACTCAGTGCAGAGCAAGCAACGGAACGAGCGACTATCAACCGATATCATAGTTCAGCCAAATTGGTCCTGCTTTTTCCCTTCTGTCAAAAAATGAAAAAAAAAGTGTTCACAGAACCGCGATAAGTAGCTGGACACTTGCTTTCTTGGAGCGATGATAATTAAGATATTTCCAAGAGAGCAATTTACAAGGCTACTCAACTTCTTGGAATTTGTCAAAGTGGCACAGTAGTTGGTCTCTCTCACTAAATATAGAGGGACAATCATTTAAGTCGATGTGCCAGAATCAGACTGAATTCTTAGGACGCTGATTTTTTGGACGTTGGTTAACTGTATTTTTTGATAGTGTAAAGGTGTTCATCAGCCAGTGACAGTTGATGCTAACGTCCATAGAAATTAATCGACTCGACAATAGCAAACGTATCCAAACGGAGTATGAGCCAACGGTAAAACTCACTTTGAAGTACAACCTGAAGAGAAGCTTGAGTTCTATACTCAGGGTTGCACAGGTGCAAGAACACCTCGTAAACATGCAAATATTTTCAGGATGGACTCGTCAGACTCTGTCAGTGTTGCCAATGGCATAGGTGTCGGACGGTAGTGAGAAACAGCCTGCAGTCAGAGCATCGCGAGAAAAGATAGCGTGAGCTGCGTTTCGCCGAGAGCAAACAATGCTGATCCTATAGGACATAAGGTAGAATGAAAAAGAAAAAAAGGAGCAAGACTTCACCTCTTTGTTTACTGGCCAAACAAAGACCTGACAAGCCCGACGGATACAAGTCACCATATATTCCAAGTTCTAAATAGTCGCGCGCATCCATGACGAAAAGTCTTGAAAAACTAATTCCTTCCGCTGTTGTCCCTTTGTCAGATCTGAAGACAGTCAGTCCTTCGGTTAGTGCCAAAGTCCCACTATACTGTTTCCCGTAAAGAACTCTTGAATGGAGCACATCTTTACTTAGGCTTTGCAGTATAAATATCCATGGGACGCAGCCCACCCTTTCGAGTGGAAGCCCATAGCCTAACTAGGGATTTCTTTTGGAAATAAATAAGCAAAGATTCCACCCGAGTCACACCTTTCGAGATCGAGGATCGACAAGTTAACCGGGAGTCGGGTCAAGCGGTATGTTGTTTTAAGGGCGTGAAACATGACAGGTGCATAATGAACAGTGATGCTGCAGGTGCGAATAAAGAGTATAAACTACAGTCCTGTGAAAGCTCTCCGAGGCTCCGATGAAAATTCTCATTATTACCGACGCATCTAAAAAGGCGCCTTCGATTTCACGTCTATCGATCACTAGTCAATAATTTTTCATCGAGACACCATGCCGTATCTCTCTGTACAAGTACTGCGCTATCTTTACAAGACATTAGACGCACGTACACGGCGCTCTTTGATGCAGTGCTTTCCGATATTCTATTAGCAATTACCAAGCATGGCTTGTCACGCGCTGACGCAACGAGCAATAGAGTGTAGCTACAGCATCCAATGCTTCGAGCATGAGGTTATCGCCACATGCCTTACGAATCACGTTACCTTATGGAGTACAATGTCGTGCACACGTACGCTCGACGACCTAATACGTGGATGGCACGGCAATGATAATTAATCAACCTCAACACCATGACTGGTGGCGCCCCTGCCGCAGCCGGCAAGCGTAATAACCGTGCGAGCTGTGTGGTCCAACTCTTTTCCTTTTACTACGTCACTAGGAAATCAGTTCTTTCGTCTCTTTTCTAGACTCCGTCTTGAGCCTGGAGATGACGGTAACGCAGAAGGTGAGGATTTATGGAAACGCAAACGTTTGGATAAACGGTAAGGAACGCGATCAGGTCGTTCCTACTAATTGCAATTGCACGTCGAACGATGCATGCACTTATGTAGATGCATATGAATACGTGCAGCTCTCTCTTCGGTAATATAAGAAACATCTGTTGATCGGGTATCGTGAGCATCGATAAATTTTCAACTTTATGATTACGATTATACCAGTTGGAAATGGCGGCGATTCAGGGGCCCCTGCGCTCCTACTGCTACCGCTCGGTGGACGGATAACTTTTCTGATGTCGTTGCATCAGGCGTCATCAAGAATTCAATTTGCAAGACGATAAAGGTACCGTTGGCCAATCGAGAGGCCACTCACGGTAAGAGTCACTCGTAAAATTATACGGTTAATTGCCGAGGTAACATGAAAACCACATAGGCAGAACGACGAGCTACCTATCGACCTATGTACCTGTCTTCACCGTTACTCGCGAAATAGTTAATGGCTAATCGTTTCTTTGATCACCGCAGACTCAGCCAAGTCCCATCCACAGAAATATTCGTAATCAAATGTATCAAATGTATCCTTAATTAATGTAATAAAATTCCATGAGTAATACGAACTGGAGGACCATCAACGTAAGGTCACGAAACGTTCCGCAAAGCGATGCGAAATTTGCATCGGTGCAAAAGCATGCCGTGCTATGCAGCTTTGACGCCTCTTGCGCGCAGAATGACAGCCTCGTAATCTGCGTCCACCCACACTCAGATTCCAGTGTGGGCTCGTTTCACAGATACTTTTTTTTTAAATTCTTTTATTCGTCTTTTTCTCTCGACTCGTTTCTTCGTGCCTCAACACTCCACGCGGTCCCGTCATTTATCCTGAGAGGACGACGCTCTCTTGTGGCCTACGGCGCGACGATGTGACGTTCATGAAAATTGGCAATAATTTAAAACTAAAAAAAGAACAGTGCAAAAGTGGCCTAACTTACGAGGAATTATCTGCTCAACTTTTGTATCCCTGAACTAAATGTTAACCAGAAAAGTATGACTCTATGTAATTATTCTATCTCGACGCGCATCCCTTATACGCCGACATGTGTTCTCGAGTGAAGGAAGTCAAATGAGACTAAGGAAGACTGTGTTCGTCGAGGGTCGGGTGCGTTTTCCAGTGTAGCTCGTTATCGGTAACGTGACGGGGTGCGATGTGCGATGTGCGATGTGCACACACGTCCCATAATCGCATGGCTCCGTACGCGATCCCATTATCAGAGTCCGCAGCTGCATTCTCCCACACGGGTCCTTCGTTGCGAAAGAAAAGTAGGAAGCACGATACTCGCTCATGCTCGCGTGATTCCACACGTGTGGCATGTTAATTCACAATAAGAAATTAAGAACGCCCCAAATACACTACAGCCCCCTGTATGCCATTTAGTCGAAAACTACGTAAAAGATACGGACTCTTGTTTTGCAATATTGGTCAATTTCAACTCGCCTATCGCTAGTCCGAACTGTTACTCTTTCTTGTCCGTTAAGGACTAGAAGGAAGTAACGGCGACTTCCATTGGGAGACACACCGACCGCTTGCTACACGATAAATAAATTTGTTTAGCGGTCCCGAGACGGCTACCGGGCAGGACAAACAATCAGAAACCGGATAACAATAAGACCACCATGGTTATACGCGCGGTCCTCCTGAGCAGCCCAGACCCTTCGGGGTTGGAAATCCGTAAAGTGAAAAAAGGGAAGCCATAGGCCGAAAAGGCAAAGCCCAGGAGCTCCAAGCGCGTTAACGTCTCCGCGAGGTGCTAATTGTGGCGGCGGCCGTCGTTCCTCGACCCGGCGACTTCGGACGACAACCAAGCTAAAAAGTTCGGCAAATATGTGCACTCTAGAGTTCCGCCGGGTCGGAAAAGAGCGCTTAGTGTGCACCTCATACTTTTCGTTCCTTTCTTTTTTTTCCTGCCTATGAGGAACCCATTAGTCATCGAGACTTATTTTTCAACACGGGTACGACATGCCTTTGGTTAACTTAAATGTACAAAATTCTGCGAACTATTCTCAAAGATCAAATTCAACCAAGAATTCTAACAAAAATTGAGCTATTGAATAAAACAATTTTATCAAACGATTCATAAATTTTATTGAAAAATTGCAAACGTCAAATTTACAAAGGATTGATATTCGTACCAACGTATGAAAATGATGTGAAGTGTGTAAGCACCTCTGATACAGTTATGAAAATCGACCCCTTTCGTTTCATGCTGTAGGATGGGATAACGCGAAATCCAATTAAGACGAAATTCGCACGAAACTCGATCGGCCAGAAGTTCAGTAGCTAGACGGAAGAAATTTTTCCAAGAGGAAGATGATGTCGGAGTGAGTATTGGCCTCGAGGGGTTAGCAACGACAAAAGAAATGATCCACCACCAGGAGTCATGAATATTCAAAAAGTGTTTTGCATTTATTAAAACAACACGAGCAACCCTTTGCTCTTACTGCTCGCATAATTACCGTCTCGTGTCCTGGAAATATATCTCTATTTTTTTATGGCGCACCGTATATATCCAACAAGCACTAAACACCCCGTAACTCGCAGATCTCATATAGATACCGGATTCGAACAAAGAATTATTCGATTTACGAGCTATTCTTCCCCGCGATATTCATACCATCCTCTAAGGTACGCCAATACGTACAAGACTCTTCTCCGAAGTTACAGCTTTTTTCAAGGAGAATACACTACCAACAAAGTTGTTAAACGAAGGAGCCCGTATACCGGTTGGAAACCTGCATCCATACCGAACCGAATAACGCGAGCCCCATTCTGGCCTGGACAAACATCTCAGTCTATGGTGGGAAAAAAAAGAGGTAGAAAACAGAAAACTAACAGCATACGATAAATCAACTTCGAGTCTATTGGATATTAGGTAGTTGGTCCAAAAGGGAACACAGGAATGACGTGGTCTATCAACAAAACCTACGATCCTCAATAGTAATCTGGTAATTATCCGATGATTAGAGTCGTGCGAAACTGGCTTTCAAGTTGCTTGACTCAGAGCATCCTCTTGTTATAACTAAGGTCGCATGGGCTGCTCGACTGCCCAGGTGCTCGAGTGCACCTAATTACGAACAAGAACACTAAACTGCAATTAACAAGGTTCTCGGTCTGCGCCATCTTATTGCTTTACAGAGTATGTTTCATCCCTTCCTTGACCAACGTTTTTTTCGCTTGGTTCCTAGCTGGGATTAGCAAGGAAACCAGAAGTACTGGTATCAACAGTCCTTTACGACCCTTTTGCATCTTCACTTGATACCCCACAGAGAATAAAGTCTGTACCACCTCAAAAACTCTTATACTCTCTTGATCGTGATGATCAAGAAGCAAAAATTAGAGTTCACGTTTGATCTAATCTATTGATCCTTTTGCATGTATATCATCTAAGATTCTGTCTCCCATTTATGGATTTGATATAGACAGGCCAATTCGAGGAAGGCCTCGAATATCTAAGCGACGATGACACGCGCTGGTGTAAGTACTGTCTGCAGTGCTTCCTTGATTTCTGATGATGCAACTGAGTTCGAGGATACAGCAGTAGAAGCGTTTGATTCGGTCGTGTAGGCACATGTTACCCAATAAGAAGGTACTGGCTTTTCTAGCCAGGAGGTTATGTACTGAGGAAAGTACATAGGTATACATAGTACTGCCGACTGTCCGTCTTGTGAAAAGGCAGAAAGAGATTAGGATCTGACGTCTCGTGGCTGGTGATGCTTGGTAGCGACATCCAGCACCTCGTCTATTAAACCGAGTTTAGGCTAATGGCTTCTACAAGAAGTACAGTGCGGAGACTAAGAAGTATGGCGGCGGGTATGCTGATTGATCGATTGGGACAATAAGACAATGGAATGCGAAGCTTTTTTCAAAAGGGAATTCGAACGAGCCGCTCTTTACATTCACTCCCAGTACCACAGATACCTTTTGGAAAAGTACACCAGGTACACAAAGTCAGCTATACCAATGTATATGTATCTATATAGGTACGTTTGAACCGGACAAAAACACTGGGGAGAAAAAAATATCAGATGATTCCATACTCCTATTAGGTATGTGCTGGCTCCCATGACTTTTTACACTTTTTCTTTGTACTTTCTTTCTCACTCTTTCTTTTTTTCATCTCGATAATTATATTGAGGTCGTTCCAAGCTGCCCTCGGGGACTCTGACCGCTACAAGAGTACCAATCTCGCTGGTATACACAGACACTGTATTTCCCACGCGATTCAGGATCGTTATGATACGATTAGCACTATCGCATAATAATATTGCGTAAGAAGAGACTGGAAGGCGTAGTCATATAGTTGGTTAACCGGGCGTACCACCTTTACCAACATTCAAGCATTCTCCTTGTGTATAGTCGTCGTAGTCACACTATTTCTTGACGTTGGATTCTCTCTGTACTGGTTGTACCGATCTCACAGCGATTTCTCCAAGATTGACGATTGCCTTTTCAAAAGGTCTCCAACAGGTACACGGGTAACCATACAACATTCGCAGGGAGTGGACGAATGGACGAATCGACCAGTCGAGCTTTTAAGTTATAACGAACAGACTGTGCCACACCCTTTGTTCCTTGAATACACCTTGCTTCTACCGGTACAGTAGATTAGATATGACTAGCTAAGAAACTTTTTCTCCTCTATATTCGGTGCACTTTTTACATCTCACTTTATATCACTCATTTTCCATCTCCTGGCCAGCGTGCTTCGGATCTGTAAATATTTCGATAGCCTGGATAAAAGTTTACTAATGCTTTACCGGCGAATTCTCAAGTATCATCGATATTCTTCCACGAGGCTCCTCAGCATCCATTTAAGTAACCGGAGAGTTTTGAATATTATATAAGACATCCCCATCGGGATATTCCCGGGCCGAACATTTCGCGTGAATTTCTCTCGACTTCTGGGAAAATTTTTCATATGGAAATTGTAATCCGGTGGAATATAATTCCCGTCGTTAATCAGGCCCTAACGACATCGTGATATTCCGCGATATCAAATGAACGGCCGGGTCTCTTGCTCCACGGTAGCCGCTTTATATGTAAATGCACCGTAATCGAGGACATGTACCAGTAATAACTTTATTACCGGCTCTAATTACTGGAAATTAACGTGACTAATTGTACTGGCCAATATAAGCTATAGAGATTTAATCGATCAAGACTTATATTATCTTCTAACTAATTGCACCATATAACCGACATTTTGAGTCTCCTTTCGTCGTATTTACGATTGGTACATCTTGGTATCGTATTGGCTCGCGGGGCGAAATATGAAAAATATTGTATAACGTTCGGACGATAAAACTGCCTATAACAACCACATAATTTTTCCGTAATTGACACCATCTCGTGACTGTAATCGTGTACCAGAGCAAAGTATCGAAACGTACTGATACGAACGGTAGTACGGAATAACACCGAAGAATGAGGATTGCGCTGGTAGTTTTGTCATGGAGAGATAGGAGTATCACACGGCGATGACCACCGGTTCGAATCAATTACCACTTATCGGAGGTGAGTAAGCCTTTTTTATTACCAACGAAATGACACGGGTGAACCGATATAGGTGCGTATGCGTGGAGGTAGAAACGTATACGGATAGGCATGGGATTAGATTAGTGTAGTGCGCGAGGATCCTAAATGCCCGATGAGAGTACAGGCATTGAATGAGTTCCGAGAACGATGAAAAGTAAATACTATTCTAAACACAATGTAGTCAGGGTATCTACTGTCTCGTAGTAGTACGGACACTCTTGTCGGCCTAGGACTGTACCTATATGTATACACTATGGCACAGCACAGTGTATAGTATTAGCCACAGTATAGTATCGTATAATAGCGTAATCCTCTTGCGGTGATTCTGCTCGCGCACAGCACAGTAACACATAGGAACGCGCCGTCGATGTACACCGACGCGAAGTCACGACCTACTAATGAATGATTATGCTACGATTTGCCCCGGGACGGCAGCTATCGCAATTTATTAAATTACAGTGATTCGTGCCTCGACGCGGCATCGACTCTCGGCATCCGGTAGTCGCGCGTCCATTCGCAAAGCGATTTTCTGCCGATTTTCAATTCCGACCTCATAGGAAAGTGTCCGTTCCCACGCGAGTACTGGTAACTGCCACTGGAGTAGTTATACGGTATAGCGATAGCTCTGCTTAAAAGGGCCCTCCTCAGTTAGCATGAACCTAGTATGAGCTCACCGGAATGATCCCGGAGTCAGGAGGTTCTCGCTCGAGTCTCTTGGACCTGACGTAGAGACGGTATCCTTGGAAGTATCGATGAATACAGTGTGCGCCCTCTTTCGGCGAACCTGGGAGACTCGTATTATCCGCGTATTCACGTGAAATTCGCTGCGGAATTGTTGCGTGCCGCGACGATGCAGCCATAAAGAACGGAGCCATTAATTTAGTAGGAAGGATGCCCAATATCCTTCGAAAGCCTTTGCCGACGCGATGCACCGATAGGCAGCCTAACGCGAGGATAAAATAAGTTTAGGGGCGTGAAATTGGCAGTAATTTTACAAGCCATAACGATCTACTAAATCTGTAAAATAATTAAGGGCGCAGATGTTCCACGCTCAATCCCCACAGCACCGCTGCGCCCTCTGTACGAGGAACTTGGCTCTAGGCAGGAAGAAGACCGAACCAGGACTCCGTGAGGATTTTCATATTCAGATCCTCAGGGCTACCAAGATCATTTTTTAAAATCACAGTTTTTCTTACCGACGATCAGCCTAATCACTGTTCTCCATGTGCTCCGTCCCGTAACGCTAATGCGACTGACTACCACAAGTCGTGCCAAAATTACCAACCCACCCGAAAGGACCCTCAATGAAATTGATTGGGTTCACCAAGGCGCCGCGTGGTCTAGAAATTAAAATTAAAAGAGCTCAGGAATTCTTGGGGTCTTTACGTGCACCAATGCGCGAACGACCACACGTTGGTGCATTCTGCATCGTGCACGGAGCTACATGCACTAAAGCGTACGGTCAACGACGACAGAATAACGTTCGAGGCAATCACTGCGCCTGGACGATGTAAAAACGGAGCTGCTAACGATCCGCGACCACCGCATCTTAATGTCGAGGCAGCTTAAGCCGCCGTAAATGCGACCGAGCGACTGAGCGATCAACAACCAACCAGTGACCAACAATCCGAGCGACCAGGTTCCATCCTCTTTGCTTCCTTTAAATGCGTTAACCGTTATGACTCATGTGGACCCGCCGCATTTATTCTTCCCTTTTGCACCAGATATGACCACCAAGTCTCGACCATTTCATCTTCCCCCTCCCCCCTCCTAGTCTTATCTGTCACCGCAGGACCTTTTATCAGCGACCGCCAGCATGGCGGATTGTATGGTGTACCCGTCTCCATGTATATTTGCACTAGCATAAATAACGATCAGACCTTGTCGCCTCGTTAGCGATACCTGGTATGTCCTGCTAGAAACCCAAGTAAATTACCAAGGGACTATCAAGAACGGAACGAGGTAAATTAGGTAAAAGAAACAAAAAAAAAGAAGAAACGGTGAATTCGCTCTTGTATACGCGTTACATATTATAAGTTTGTAGGTTGCGAGTAGGAAGTAAGAGGAAAACGAAGAGGATGGAAGAAAGATGGCAGCCATATATCGTTTCTTAGAAATAATTAACGGCAATGATAGAGTGTCTTAAGTTAATGAAACGTCCTTGTGCGTCCCGTGAAAGGGTCGCCTTATTCCGAGCGGCGACATCTAACGCAGGGCGAATGACTTATTAGCGAAGCCACTCGTAAAACGTGATAAAACATCATCTTTAAAGGAAGCAACAAAATCCGCATGCGGTTATTAGCTCGGTCACTTGTCTCGGAAGTAATATCTCGCTCTAAGAAGATACGAGCTATGATTGTCTCATCCTTTCTCACGTCGGATGCGCTACTAATCTAGGTATACGGTGTGTACATATATACGTATACATATGTACTTACGGATACGAGATTACGTCGGCCGCTACAGCTACCGTAACTACCTATATAGGTCTAAGCAATAATTCTATTACCTCAACAATTTCATATGGCAGAGGACCAAATCACAGAGGAAATCCATTGTGAATCACGACTGCGCGAGACAGTCGGGCTTCTCCCAAGGTAGAAGATTGCTTATTAGCTAGGAAGAAGGTGCGGGGACCGTGGAATAGAAAGCCCAGTGACAATTTGATAGATTGAGCTTTTTGTCGCTGGACGCTAGAGGAGTCGTTAGGCCGCTAGGGAATTGAGTTTTTTTTTGCTCATCCGAATAACTAATAACGAGCTCCACTTGTCTTATCTGCGAGCATGACTACCTAGAGAAAGAGAGCGAGTAGGTGTGTGTGTGTGCATATGTGTGAGAGAGAGAGGTGGGGGCGGGAGACAGAAAGGAGAGGGACACATCCTCGTGTCGGGCCGAATGCCGATGTGCTCCATAGGCGCGTGCTTGCCATATGTTCTTCTGTAGAGAGTCTTCTGTACAAGAAGTATTTCCTTTTTATTTTTCTTTATCTTTCTCTTTTACTCGGCCCGCTCTCTATCTCTCTCTTTTTTCTTTACGCCTACGTGTTCCTTATGAATAGGTTTCAAGAAAAAAGCAGAAATGAAAAAAAGACTCGTTCGGTGACATGTCCAGCACAAGCTATTGATCTTCTGCTCTTTTTTAGATTTTTTGTTATCGTCTGCGGATCGTGTAGTTCGGAATTGTACAAGAGAGGAATCTTAACCTTCGAGGTTTATTAATCCGTGGAGATAGGTATAACAACTACACAGAACGAAACGACCGATACTACTGTACAAGTGTGAATACTACCACGGTTACTGGTAATAATAGTATTACTAATAGTAGGTGGAAAGAAAAGGGAGCGTGAAATTGGTCGCGAGCCAGTCACTCGTTTGACTCGTTTCCTACCGTTTCGGATCTCCGTGTCGGTTAAAGTCCATTATGCAGCGTAATATTTTGCCATATGATTGTGAAGTTAGCATTCAATTTTCGGGTCTGGGATGCTGGACGGGAAAAAGTAGCATATCATTTTCATAAATACCGTTTTTTGTTTAGCTAAATGACCAAAACTATTGTTAAATACTATCAAGAACTCTAGCACTCTGCTGGATGCAAAGAGACCTGTAGTTTTATTTTGGGATACCACCACACGAGATTCTAACTTCACAATCATTTTTGCCATTGCTTTTGAGCACTGAGCACTCACCACTCAGCATCGAAGCTCAGTCGGCTGAAACTCTAGCACACGAGCAACAGCCTCCCGGCTATAAACCAGAGCCGGATAACGAACGCGCTGTAAATCCGTTTCACGGCTTAAAAAAAAGCAACCCCTATAGTCACTCTAAAGGGATGAAACATCACTCATGGTATTTAAGGGATGAACGTGCCTTTTCTTTTATTTTTTATTACAATAAAATCAAATGAGATTGGGCTGAACAACAAGAACTGTTTGACCTGTCACGACAATGAGACAGTGACTTTAATAGGGCAAACACCTGACACCCCCTGTGGATTATGCCCTGTGTATTCCGGAAGGGGGTTGCTTTGACAAATGGCCTTTCAAGACTCTTTCATTCCGGGAAACACAATATCATTGTGACAAAACTGTAAATTGAATATCGACCCGGATAACGTCGAGTTAACTATACTACGTTATACTTGTATATGAATGTGGTATACGCTATACAAAAAGCTATCCAACAAAGAAGTTTTGTGTGTCGTGCTGCTCGACATTAAATCTAATCGGTGGAGTTTTGTGATCGTTCCACTTTGGGGCTTTAAACGAATTCAGGTACCGACAAAACGATTCAGAAATCCTGCATGTAACGTAATTCATGTTCTGGTATCGTCCCCTCATTCAGTCCGTCTGGCTAGATTAATGCTTTGAGCTTTTAACGCTGGGTTCGGGTTTGGAGCGTTCGGGCATTTTTATGTGCATTTATGAGCTTTTAATTAAACGAGAGTAGCAAGAGCCAGTGAAGGTTAGAGAGATGAATTAATAGGATGGAATATGAAGTTAAAAAAAGATAGAGAGGGAGGAGCGTTCGCCTTCGCGTTTACTTTCGACAAATGTATCATTTTCTCTTGGTCAAAATAAAAAGCTCATTATTCATAAGCGAGTGAAATAAAGCAGGGCGCTGAGGTGTCGTTGAAATAGCGTGTGTCGTTGATCCTCAATAAAAGAAGAAAATTACAGGGCTGAGTACAACCTGATGGAGACCCTAGTCCAATCCAGAGGGAACCCAACGTGTAATTTGACTTTTCGAGCTACTCTCCTGAACACGGATTTATGGTGTCACCAGACGACACGCGAACGCGATATAGTTATCGGATCGGAAGAAGCTCTATAAGGCATAGGGCCTGTTTCAGTTTTATGGAAACGACTGAATTATACCTGGCTAGAATTTCTATGGCGTGCCGTGTCATTATTCGGAAGATTGGCACATACGATTCGGATAGCCAGGGACAGAGTGGGTGGGTCTGGACTATGAATATTTACGACTAGACTCACGAGAACTATTTCCATGAATATGTTACCTTTTTTTTGTCACTCACCGTGCAGATTGTAGGTGTCTGGCCATGGATCTTGTTCCCGTCTACAGGACCTTCCGGTCCTTTCGGTAGATCTGCATGAGGGCGCGATGGCAATGAATTTATTGACGAATTCGTGGAATTATTGGAATTTCCAATGTGACTCGTTAGACTGGTGCTCACTGGAATTTCAGGACGAAAAAACCACGTTGGCCACTGAAAAAGAAAAAAAAATCAGAACATTAACGTTAATCTGTATCTCTGAAGTTTGTTGTCTGGTCTCATAAATAACTCTGTGAGTTCATAGCCAGCTAAGGCTCGCATGTTTGTCAGCAAACAGTTTGTTTACACGAATTCTATTAGTAGGAAACTGAAAAAATTCGTGGGATCCTTAAGATCAAGAGATAAAGGTTCGCCAGGAGAAAGGTCCAAACATTAGTGTCACTGGCTGAATATGAGCCTCTCTAAGATAGATGACACAGGCCCTGACCCCGAGACAGCACGTTCTGCTTAGGTGCTCGTGTGTGTGGTCCATTGTGTGTCTTTTAAAGAGAGATAAAATACTAGAAGGAATAATGAAAAAAATCCAATTTTAAACTTTCTAACATCACAGTCACCTTAAGGACTTTTTGATATTAGAATTTGAACAGATCGTGCCATTATCATATAACAGATGAACTTGTCAGTGATTCTTTCGTGTACCTATTTTGGAAAAGATCAGTGAGTATGTGGAATGAACGTTCGACGATCTGTGAGAATTGCACAGAAAACGATATACCTATATATTTTTGCGCTTGAAACAGAAACAGAAGTAGAAGAAGATGGAGAAGTTGAAGTATACCGTGGTGGTCTGGCGAATATCTCTTCCCTTAAGGCTGCAAGAGTTAACGCCTTTACCAAAATAACAAACTCCTAAAACCCTGAGTTATGCTACTTCGTCAGGGCCCCGGAAAGATTTACTAATTTACCAATTAACCGATTTCAAGTTTCACGCCAGACATCGAATAACAGAACATAGTCGTTTCGATTTCTTTTTCTTTCCCTCCTATACAGTTTCAAATTCCATCCGCCACATGCAAATATTATTCTCTCTGTTAAACTGCATAGAAGCATTCAGCAGATTTTCATTTCCATTCAAACTAATATCTGCAGATGCAATTTAAATATTAAAATATTTTGAACTCTGACCCGAATTCAGTTATGAATTCTTGACATTATCAATGAACAAGAATTAGCTTCAGCCACTTCAATATTGATCCGAGACTTCAGATACAATTGCCAAGTGCGTTCTTTTCAGCGAAGAAGATAGTGGCACATACGATATGCGAAGAGTAACTTCGAAGCATAAGTGCAGAAGAGAATGCTCAAGAAAAAGAGTGAAGTCCCCAAGTGACGCGAAGTGGAAGATTTATTTTCTTGTATTTTCAGACTTATTCTTATTGGAGTACACGTATTGGCGAAGAGCTACGTCATTGGCGGTTGACGTGTCGGGCCGACGTTATACAGAGGCCATGCAACGTTTTGGACACGCCGCTGAGTCAAAGGGGATAATTATGCGTTTTATGTTTTACGTTACATTACACTAACATCGAGCTCTTTGCGACAAGTATCAATTTGCCTGCGACACGCCACAGCGAATTGGCTACGAATACGTAAAGCGCGCCGCTTTCTACACGCTGCATTCTCATCTCCCGTTTTCTTCTACAAATTTTAAAGATAACCCTATTCCTTGAGAAGCAGAACCTAGAGAGTTTGAATTTTTAAAAAATATGAAGTTTTTCCTGGTATTTTCACAATTATCGCGAATCTTTGTAACAATATGAAACGCGTGCATCACGCACAGGTTACGGCATGTGATAGGGAACAATGAGACTGGGGAGGGGTGTGACTGAATGGAAAGTTAAGGAACATCGTAGAGACCATATGTCAATAGAGAGCGCGTAAGGAGGCCGATCTTCTTGTATGAAATTAGCAATTAAGAATTCAAGGAGTAATGATTGTCCCTTGTAAAACGTGATCGAAAAATGGATACCCAGTAATCTTTGTTGGGGGGGGGGGGGGGGTGTCATCTGTGATGGATGTAACGCCTCTTTCCGTTCGTCTTCCAACAGAGAGTGAATGACACGATATCCGGGAGCGAGTGTGAGGAGATCAAGAAAGATCGTGAGGAATGGCGAAGGATCGTGAAAGGAGCAGGAAGACAGAGCTGGGAGTTTCTAGGATGTCGGCTGTTACAGAAATGGGTGGGATCCAGGGAATAGTCTCGAGCAAGTACGTGTGATTAGAACGTCGAGTAGGGAATGAGCAAATGAACGGCCATTGCTCGTTAACTTCTTCTCCGGTCTTTGAGTCAGTCATTAAAACTAATCTTTAAGTAGAAAGCAATGGATCCCGTGTTGCCGAGCGTGCACGCATGTTCGATTCTGAAATGGGCGAGAAGATGACTTCACGATTAATTAACCGGACATCGATTACCCATTCGTTGACTGCTATGATTGATATAATGACAGACTGTTCTCGTGCGATAAGCCAACCGTCTAATTGACAAATAATTGTCAACGTGCGGTAGGCATAGGAGCCGGTTCACGCAAACCGGCTCTGGCAGATGATCTCATGGAGGAGGTACCAAGATAGATACCACTCGAGGTACTAAGGTAGATGGTTAGGTTAGGCAGGTAGGTAGGCAGGTAGGTTGTACGCAGGCAGGCAGGTAGGTAGGAAGATCAGGAAGGGAAGGAAAAGAGGTAAGAATCGCCACGCTCGATGTTAGTTGGGTAAACTACTCCTGGTAAAGGAAGAGTGGTTGGTTGGGTCTCCGGCGATATATCGCAGAGTGGATAAAAATGTCAGCGATTGGTCGTTCGAGTAAAATTAATTGAACGCACAAATTATTCAGAAACAATACTATCAGGAATCTCGCGACCCCCGAGGGCCAGAGAGGCGACCACACAGAACACGCATTAATTCTCCTATTACGGGCATTGTGTTGAGTTTTATGCAAGCAAAGCATTGGTATTGTGCGCGATGACGCCCACAGACGTTATCGAGTATCAAGCGTCGCGACGGCATTGTACCATCCTGACGGCGCTAACGAGCTGTCGTTAAATATACGTCACAGAGCCGTACCCTAACACGCGGCCAGTTTGTTCCTCCTGTTTACACGGAAATTTGACTATGCATAGAACCGAGGATAATCCATAGGCCTCCCCTATAATAACATTGAGTTCCCCTGAGCAGGCAGCAGTCAGGCCTACCACTCCAATGGAACACGTAGATTCTCTCGACCCGGATGGAAGTAGATCAGCGCACGCCCACTCGCTCGCTCATTCACTCACTGGGGCTCGTCCTTGTTCCCAGAACGATACAACCTGTTGAGACGTCGAAATGTTTCCAAGAGGTAAAGCAAATCGACGGAGTCGGCAACCCGACAAAAACGGAGAATGAACCAGTGAATAAGTGAACCAAGAGAATCAACGGGTGAGTGAGGGAACCCAATTAAAGCATCGAACGCGTCCTAATTAACTCCTCAATTACGCGGTTCCCCTCTGACTTCGGGCAAACAAAGAAGGTGGGCAGGCAGGGTCACCCACTGCGCGAGCTCAGCTACCTCCGTGGCCCCGCAGGCTCTGGGTACACATTATAATTGCGCATATTAAAATGGCGTCACGGCTACGCCAGCCATCCAGACAGCCAGCCATCTTTAATCAATAATGGAGCATCAGGGACCATGACAACAGATACCCTTTCCCGGGTTTCCGTCTCACGGACCCCCCGGGCAAAGGGTTGCTCGCCTTCCTAGCGTATCTAGAGTTTGGATACCATTCCAGCCGTGTTGGGTTACATCCGCACCTACCCGAAGCACAGCATCCCTTTCCACTTTGGACCCATGCTTGCTAACCCCTTAGACTTGCCCTTCATCGTGACCCACGACGTATCCCACCAACCCCATCGAAAGACGCGATGTCACTTTTTTCTCTTAACCATCTCATCTTCTCACTCTTTTAAAGCGCAAGTTTATGCGCATCTCATCTTTCTCCAGACTTACTTTTACCGTGCAAATAGGAGGCCTAAGTAAATATCTAGAGACTTCGAAATACAGGTATCTCAATTCTTGGTATCTCTCATGTGGATTCTTTCGCGGTACAATAAACGCAAAAGTATAAAAGGGCCAAGTACCGTGTTCCCCGCGAGGCAGTATTTTTTTCAAGAATCGAAAAGTAAGGGTCTGATGGAGGTATAAGCACTGTAAAAAAGGGGGGAATCGCAAGTCTTCATCTGGTTCACATGGGCTCACCCGTTGGAGAATCAAGGTAGAATTCGAGGAGGCACTGGCGGCGCGTCGTAAGAAATATAAAATTAATAGTGTCTATGCCGAGGAACAAGACGAGGGCGGTATCGGCTCTCGTTTCGGCATTGGGAGCGTGTAAAGCCATGATACAGAGCCGCAGTGCGGTCCCCATCAAAGCGACGATCCACCATTGCCTGACCATTGCCGGACACGCCAGGGGCGCAACAGCTTGATACATCGTTACACGCTGTTTCTTCCATGTGCCCTTACACAGGATCCCCATACAAACCTTAACAACACCCTTTACTTTCATCCTTACTACCATCAGAGTGCCTACCAGGACCTGGACCTGAGTATCATCGACATTATCTCGAGCATACTATAGGCACTGCCTTTGTGTCAATTGAAAAATATTATACTTTTTTTTTTCCTTTTCGTTTTATGGACCAGAAGTGCATTCACGGTCATTATGCCACTGCAGAACAAACATAAAGAATTTTTTAAATGTGTCTAACGATACATTATTTTATTGGGCATAACGGTTCTTCTATTGCCGATTTTTAATTATTCTCCAGGAATGAAGTAATGCATGCGCGTGCGCTTATGTTGAATATCGATGGACACGGGAGATGAGTCGCGTCACTGTTTTATGGAGGCATCAATTACTTTAATATTCATGGTCGTAATATCGCTTCTCCGCGGGTCGGTAGGTGTCAGCGCTCGTAAAGCATTGACCAGCGTCGTTTCGTGCTTTGTAACGTAATCATACGCTCGTAGAACACTAGTCGGATTATAATAATGTTTACTATGCGACTATGAGTTACTCGTTTAATGGCCCCATAAAGAATCACCAAGTCGTGTTTAACCAGCCACCATCTGCTCGTTAGAGTACCGCGAGTTCGAACCAGCATTTGTTGTAGAGAGAAAGATTTCCATTCGATTTAGTCATCGATAACGATTTTATGCATATTCCAAGGTCAACGTGATCATCTCATCGACGTTGGCTAACGATAATTATGATAAGTATAGAGGGTGGAGAAATTTGCAAAATTTCCATTAATTTCCAAATATGATCTCGCATTGATGACCCTTCGAGAAATCGAGTTGAATAATATCGACTGTGAATCCGCGTATGGTGACGAATCGTCACGCTACGTCAAAACGAGGGCACAACAGGAATAAATAATTAGTGTGCGGTTTGGCTTGCGGTTTCGATGCGCACGCGCCTTGTCGTGCGCCGCGGTGTCTGTCGACGGCTGACGTCCTTCCTTTAATAATATAGAGACCAACTATTTTATTTACCGTTCCGAATTAAAGGATACCAAAACGAACCAGAAAGTTTCCTCGGCATAACCGGATGTGCTCTCGATAATATAGTACCTACATATGTAGTATATACACGATAAAAATCGCAGGATTGCGTAACGTCACAAAAATATCAAAAACAAAAAAATCACGATTTTACGTGCTACAAGATAATCTCACTAAAGATCCCGGGCGCTCGTGGCTCAAAGAAAGGGGGATAGAGTTAAAAAAAAATGAGAAAAACAAACATCTCCCTTGTTTAATATGTTTACATGGGGAAAGCGTGACGCCGTTTTCCTATTCCCCGTGTAAGCGGCTCGTCTATTCTATGGGATATTGGAGCAGTAGTATACACGGTGGGTCACTCCTGCTACCGTAGCGCCATGTGTTGTGCCCATTGGAAACCCTCAGGTAGAAAAAGACTAGTAACCTTTGAGCACGCATCTGGCGGGCGAGCGAGCGAGGAAGTTGAAGCTCTAGTTCGTGATGAGCCATCCGACAATGTATAGAAATGTAGAAATGCGTGTTGTTGAACATTCCAAGTATTTTCCTTGGGGATTTCAGTGCATATGATTTTCATACATTAATACATTAAGCGTTCCCATAGTGGCGCCGGACGTTCTTACGAGTCTCGTGTGATGAAAAAAGCGAGAAAAATTCACGGCTAGAGAATCTATACTTCTAGTGTGAATGGTGAGAATGATAAACGCTACGGTGTATAATAACTCCCGAGTTTATCCTCACTCGATGACGTGTGATGTTTACTCCAATAGAAATTATCATGATGGGCACTGCTGTTAAGAATAGAATTATCGGCCGAGGGTTATATACGTATTATGGTGTCAGCGCTACTCTGCATAAAGGGGAAGCCACAGTGGCTTTTATGTAGCTGATCGATCGACAGTTATACCACCCTCTTTGGTATTTCAAAGATGGCCCATTATGCGTATGAGAAAAATATCCGATTCACGTGTGAATTGAATATAGGTTGGTCGGTCAATTTGTTCGTAGGTACTTTTTAACTGAGCCATTCCAATACAATTTTTTTCAGAAAAAAAAATTTTTAAAGAAAAAAATGAGAGTAACGATTTCAACTTCTATATCTTTAACCCGTTACGCTACAGGTACGCTATCGCGATACAGGTGTAGAATCCAACTGTGGAAAGTAAACGGTCGTTACGTGAGGGAGAGCCCTGAGGAGAGTGAGTGGGTGAGAGCAAGTGGGGAAAGGTGCAAGTGAGGAACAGAGGGGATGAGAATGCCTAAGGAAAAGAAAAGAAGAAGATGAAAACGCATATCTTGACACGCTCCGAAACAATAATCGTTAAGCAAACCGAAGGCCATTTTCATTTGGCGAGCAATCAGACCTTAGGGCTGTCTCAATGAGGGATATCGCGAGGCTTAAAGTTCCCTCGCGAGTTGGAGATGCCTCGGGGGCCTCAGGATCCCCATAATCACTGTAATTCTCCAGCCGTCGCGCGTCTTATTATTCACACAGTTCGCGTTCGCGTTACGTTCAATTGAGGATAATGTGAGCTAATGTCGTTTCGTAATGATAAACTATAGTGAATTTTCAAAACTGACCGGTGTGGGTGGATGGAGTCCTCTGAGTGTCGTGTTGCTCCATTTCCGCTGTCTTGAAGAATAATGATTCCTGTAGTGACTATTGTTATTCTGATGATTATTGTAAGGACGTTGCACGTGGGGATGATGATAACCACCATAGGGAATATGGGGATAACTGGACATTGATTTCCTATGTTCGTTAGCACGATGAAAATTCGCGGGATCGTATCTCTGATGGTGTAAGAATCCGTCGCTTATCGAATTCGTCATGGCGCCTGTATATGCCGAATGTCTATCGATACTTGATTGATCATGATCGTGAGATTCGTTGTAAGTTTTACAGGCTAATCGATCCGGTGAGTGTCCTGGTGGGAATGTTGGTGGTGGTGGTGGTGCTGGTGGGGGTGCTGGTGGTGGTCCATAAAAATGAGGAAATCCGAGAAGATGATAACCAGGATGCTGAGCTTGACATGGAATCTTGGGGAATTCGATGTTGCTGTTTTTATTGCTTGACAAACATGCTTCTTTTCTGGCGCAACGATATTCGCCAAAGTCTTCCTGAGTTTCACCTTTCACATCCACTGCCTCTTCCTCGGGTACCTCCTGCTTCACCTCCACGTCAGAATCCTTTTCCGATACTTCGCTCTTCACCATGAATTCCTTTGGGGGCTTTGCGACCAGGTCCACAGGACCGGAAGCTGGACCTGGGCCCGGATTAACATCACAGCTTCCGAGACTTGCTTGCTGCATACTTAAAATTTCACTGCCACGAGCAATATACTACTCCCGGAAGTGACATCCCTGTTAGAAGCATTTCTATAATCGGATACATCGCCCTGCACTACCCATAAAAATGATGAAGTCTTCAGCGAAAATTTATTGTTTCTGTGAATCAATCGGGATGAGACAATTCGACGGCGCTGTAAGGCACGAGTCGGATCTTAAAAAAGTTTCATCTATTTTTGATTCCTTCAATTCGTACTATATCCATGAGTCGATCCTGTCCCTCACTACTCTGACAGAATTTGGGGTTGCCCTGATAAAGTTTCTTGATAAGGCCATGAGAGATTCTCGTAGCAGTAAAATCAGGCGGAGTTTAACGATTCCACGTTGCGACGGGGAAGCCGGTACGTATTCATTTACTCGCTAGTATTGGATCCTAGGGAGGGGATAAAACGGGAAGCAAGGGCGGCGTGACAGTTTCCGTGTCACGTGTCTCCGACCTTAAGCCCCGCCTACGAATCCGATTTTCGCTTGGAAGGATCGTTACCTGACATCCCCGGCCAATGGGAACGTCATCGTGCCTTCCTTTCTTTTCAAAACGAAGTAGTAGGAACCCCTTTGCTCAGAGAGTTGTCTAAGTGACACTTCAGAATACTTGAACGCGGTCTCATCACCTCCCTACATAGTACCATATCACTGGGTCAAACAGTCATAGCGAAGCACAAGCAGTTATACTTGAACTTCAAGAAACACTTCCACTGATAATTCAAAAATGATTCACAATGTTAACATTAATTTTAATAATTTTACCACTTTTTGTCCTTCCATCGTCCCACCTGCCTTAGGATCAATCGATCATTCTTCCATTCTTTTCCCACCTTCCCATTCCTTATCAAAATAAACAATCACCGCACTGGTTTAACGTACCACAATAACAGCACGCGTTGCAGCGCGAACCTTAAAAGTTCTATTCCTCGCGAAATCTCCTGACGTACTGTCACTACTTCGCCAGCAACGGTTTTCTCATGCACGATTAGCCGACGCGGCACGACACGAACTCTGATTTGTGTACCAACAGCACTCTCGATACGGTAATCGGACTATCAATTAAGGGGATAAACTATCGATACGTAGCCGCCATACGTAAGGAAGCCGGCCCCGTCGAGCTGGTCGCGTACGAGTTTCATTCCACGCAGCATGAAACTCTTGGCAGAGGTGCGCGGCCACCACCGAACTCCGAGAACACACGAACTCAGCCGAGCTGAACCGAACCCCACGAGTCTTCTACCTACACTCTCTACCTACTCTCTACCACTCTCTGCTTCACCCAACTTCACCAGACGCGGACTCGTTTACAACACTACCTCCATGCTACTTCGCGCTTCTGCCCTGGCACTGATGTGGGATTGGATGAAATCGGTTGATAATCTACATCCTCCAGATTAAGCTGGACTTGGTCAACGAGAACTTGGATAATTCTTATTAGTTAATTAGTCATTGTAGCTAGAGAGTAATTTACTTAAACCTTGCAAAACTCCAAACAGACATTAGTAATATTCTATGACATATTGATATCAAATCGAAAACCACTTCAGTTTCGATGTAAGGCGACTCCTCCACAGACAAGATTATTTCTTCGCTATATTTTCGAAAATTATGTGATAAAATTTTTCTTGCCCAATTCCAAGCATAATTCATTATTTGTATTTTACGCTTCAACGATTATATGAATGAACGGTCTTTATCGTGCAAGTTGCATAGCCGCCCAGCTGTCTGTTCTGTTATCCCACGAGGTAAAAGATTGACATTAGTTTTCCAAACTATTGAAGCTATTAAGAAGATTTAATAGAGAAACAGTTTTCTCTCTGGATTTCAGTTTCGCTTCATAATTTCTTGTTCCGTACGTAATTCAGAGAGTATTCGTAAGGTCATCGTGTGTTCTTCATGATTTGCTGTCGGAATATCAAAAGCCACTATCGATTCAGCGATGAGACTCTTCTAATAAAGTATTTTCTGAGGTCCCAGCAACCTCTCCGCTTTCTCAGTTGGAGTAAAACTTGTCGTGCGGATATGGGCGTGAGTCCTGGACCTGGGGACAGATCTGGCCAATCGGAGCAAGGAAGGCGTGGACGAGTTCTGGGGACACTACGGACGACAGAAGTAGGGACGCGCTGAGGACACCAGACCTCCTGTCGCAGTCGTATACGCGATCTCTCTACCTTGAAGCTTCTGGTGGGGCAACCGTCGGAGGGACTCGAGGAGAAGTGACAGGTAGTGGGGTTACTTCTACACGCCCATTCTCCGTGTAGTGGGGGTCGAATAAGCCGATTACAGCGCTCTCTCATCTCCTACAAGTTCGAAGAAAATGCACAAGAGGAACGCGCGCGCGCCGCATCGTCACGCAACTCTGAATTACTTGCTGATCTGCGACAGGCGATTTAATACGTATAGCAGCGACCAATTAGAAGGTCACTGGTGCATTTGCAAATTCTATAGATAAAATTGCCAATTATAGCAAAGAATTTTTCCTTTGAATTTTTTGTTATTTTACTTATAAAGAAATGCGTAACAACATCAATAAACAATTGCTGATACTCTTGAGGAAACCTATAATTCCTAGAGAAGAAGAGGAGATTGACATCCCTTAATTACGGATTTCTCTTATCTACTGTCACCTTATCCCCTGCTCGTTCTCTCGACTAAGTCTAGGGATTAGTCTCTCTATCACTCTGGCCCACGTCGAACCCTTAATCTTCAACCTGATAGCCTACTTGCCGCGTGTTGCAGACTTGGCTGCACCCAGAAGACTTGGCTCTGTACCCCTTCGCTCGTTGCACCCTATTATTGATCCATTCGATCCCTTTTCAAACTGATTCCAGCAACAGATTCTGTATTACACATTGCAACGGGCAGTTAGAATGGCACTGTATGGCTCAACGTTACCAAGGATGTCTTATCAAAGTCTTATGTCGTATGAGACTATAACAGATTATACATAGGACAGGGTGTGGAATGTGACGAGTAGCTCGGAAAATGGAAACAATGTCGAAGCCAAACTGGAAGAGGGTTAGTTCCGAACTCTGTTCTGAGTGATGGATGTCACACACGTCAACGAGTCTCACCCTCCTGAAATTGGGGAAAGTATCTCAAAATGATTTATGTTTCCCTAGGAGTCCCTCATGCGTTTACTATATGTCAGAAAATCGTTGCCACTGATAGTAACTCATAGGACAACTTGAAATTGCTGGAAGCGCTCGTTGCGACAAGTTCAGAGACAGCACTTAGTTTTTATCTTTCAACTGAATTTATTGAATTCGTAAATTAGTTCATGAATATTAAATAATCGACTAAAGTAAATGCACGATGCTCGTCAAGTCTGACTGGTTTGACCTGGTTGGCCTTGTAAATTCTGCGTAATACGTGCACCAGGTAAATTGTATCGGTCCCATCGTTATAATTGAAGCGGTTTACAGTTTTGTTTTGACATTTGACATTAAAAGTCACGCTTTTCGTGCAACTACGTCTCCGTCACGTCAAGTTGACGGATCGGCGTGCGCACTCAGGAAATTAGGCAATTTCCGGACGGTGCTCGCTCGTGCCTGCGTTTAATAGTACCTCGAGTTACTTAGAGTTCGGTAAGTGAAGCCTGCAGGAGGACTATCGCTCTTAGGAAGGACGTAAAGAGGGTTAAAATCCCCACCCGGTAATATTACTACAAAGTCAATCCATATCCTGGAATCCTAGAGAATGAATCAATAGCGATTTGAATATTGATTTTCTAAATTCACGTAAAAATTTGCTTTGTCGTTCCATGACGTCTACCATTGGTCCTTCCATACGGCGAAACACACGAATGCATGAGAAAATGTAATGGAGTATCGTATGTGCAGTGGTCGGTGCTGATAGCCCCAATGGTGAGAGCGAATCCCGGGGTCATCCTCGGGGTCACTAATGACACACGCAGGTACAAGAGACTGTCGGCAACACCAACATGCGGCCGAGGTACGCCAAACGACGCACGCTGCATCCTGCACCCCGCATCAGAATCATGCGCATCCCATACGAAACGTAAACGCGAAACGCGAATTGGCCTCATCAAAGCGAACAAACAATGCTGGATGCCTCCGATGGCTCAACAACGTGTGGTTAGCCAAATCACCGCACACCGCCGACGCGAGGCTCACATCTCATCGCTATATCTACTGGATGCTGCATGTGCCGAATACCAGACACACACTGCTCTGCCCACTTCTCTCGATATCTCTATCTCTCCGTAGCCCTCGACATACCTCTGGGTTATACGTGTATATTATACTATCCCCATATCTGCGGCTCAGTATTTTCTCATTCTCTTACTATACCTATACATATTATTATAGGTAAATGACCATGAAGGATCGACCGACTCCTATGTAACGTTGTACAACGCGTTAAAGTCTTCTCAGGATAGACACGTACGTATCTTTTCCGATGCCCCTTTCCACTATTGCCTTCTCTATGTTATTTGACCAATCAAATGCGCCCTCGTATAGAGCTACATAGTCGTAGATGATTTGAGTTTGTTTTTCTATGGGAATATGAACTGTGTATGAGACCAGATTATAGGGCACTTTTCAAGAAATCATGCGAAATCTTTTTTCATAGAATATGAAAGCTCTAGTGTGAAGTACCCGAAGCGAATAATCAATGAGAAACAATTAAAAAAAATAATCAAATTAATAATATACATTTTTGACAACTGCGCTTGCAGCATCCGAAAACTCGTCTTTGGACCATAACTCGAGCCTAATAAAAATGTTAATCGCACGGCTCGTTAGAAGACCCCCCGTAATGTCAGCTAGAAGTTCAGTCGGGGTCACGTGGCAGGGAGTCCCCAGAAATATTTGCTCTGAAAGACCTACAATCCCACAGCATCCCTCGATTATTTATCACCATGGTCCAAGATGTTTAGCACCTTTCTCAAAAGCTAGCAAAGTTCTACACTACTTTCAGCGGCGAAGTAATAAAGATCAGATCGGAAATAGTACGGGCAGCAGTAAGTAAGTGAAGTAGTATCGACTGAGAGAGTTAGAAAGCAGATGCCTTTTTGAAAAACTTTGGTAAAAAAAAAAGTCAACTCCGTGAATCTCCCCACAAGTTGCCCAAGTGCTCCTGGGGTCTTTCATGAAAATTAACGTGTATGGACATCACATACATGTATACACTGAAGCAGAAGTCTCATAGGGACATACGAGGAACCTTCCGAATGCAACAGATTTTGTGTTTTTGGGTATTCAGTCATACAGAGAAGATACGTACGTACACAAAGTGTAGAAGGGGGGTTGATGTAGGGTTTCACTATGTGTACGGTGCTCGCAGGTCTATTCAGCTATTGAGCAGTTGAACCCTCGGCACTGAGAGTTGCTGCCACTGCTGGCAGTGAGGTTGCCCTTCCTTTTACATGTTATTTTCCTCGGGTTTTAGGCACAGAAAACTAAAAAGCTAATTTACTTTAAAAGTATCCAAGCGCGCCCGGGAGCGTTTCATCAAACAGACCTTTTGAAAAGCCCGGGCTAATGCAGCCAGCGACAGATTGGTGGTGGCCAATTCTCTCTTTCTCTTTATGCTGAATTCCCCCGCGCTCTCATCCCGCGGATCGTCCAATGGTCATTTCGCTGATAGCTTAAACCGCCAGCGAAAATGTCCAAAGCCTCTGACTCGAATCTACTAGCATTCATTGGGCACTGATGCCGCCATTATTTATTCTGTGAACGCTGACATTTGAGAAAATTTAAATTAAATGAAATAACAAATGGAGCTGTGGGATGCAGTGTAGTTATAAATAGGATGGACCTATAGTAATAGATCCAAGATTTATCACTCAAAACTATAGATATATCAAACTACCCTACGTTGCAGGAAAACGTACAAATTGCATGAAAAAATACAGTACTAATGCAATACTTATAGTGTGTATAATGCATAACAGCAAAAATAAAAAATCCCTGCGGACAACGTGGGCCCGGCTAAAGGAATACCGAAGTAACAGCGGACGGCTGTGAGGCAAAGGCTTATTGGGCCGCAAAGGGGATTCCGACCTTCGACAAACTTTAGTCGCGGACGCAGAGCAACGAGAGACGAGATTACAGACTTTGTATAACATAGAGAATAATGTGAAAATGCCCGGACTAAGCAATTGCGTTGCTTGTGTCGCAGAGTCAGAACACGGGAAAAGGAGAAGCCAGGCTACGGAAAATCGTGATCACCCCTAGCCGAGTCGACCGCAACGAATCACTTGATTGAATTTTAATATGTAATTGATTTTTATTTGTGAAAGATCAATTTTCTGTGATTTTGTGAAGACGAGTATCGTAAGAAGAATGAGAAAATTTAGAAAAAGAAAAATGCGTATCTAGTATCAAAATCATTAGATGGATCCGATACTAATCGATAATTGTCACGGAAGAGCGAATTGACTACCAGGAATTGATGAAAACAATTTCTTAAACAAGGAGTTCGCTTGACTTGTGGCAAAAGAGCCGCCAGTTCCACAGGCCGTATTTAATTACCTTATTATACTTGGAGATCATAAGGAATTAGCAGTGAGCAACGCACAGGAAATCATTGCAAGTACGTAATTATTTTTAAATGGGATTCTACCTGACTGTTTTGTACAACTAAAGCGTATACTGGACTGAATTCACACAGCATGAATTTCCTTGCGAATTCCTAAAACTTTCATTGACAATAAAAAATACCATCACGAAATTCACCTGCGGAACTGCGTAAGAAAATGGTTAACGTTCATTGGATAGCAGGAGCGACCGAGTGAAATTAATTACTCTCTGGGACGCGATAATGACCGTAGGCTACGTTAAGAATTTACCGATCGAAACGCGGATCCGGTAATTAGAGCCAACTGAGATGTTTTTTCTCTCCTTTTTCTCGCTTCCTTTATTTTTCATTTTCCCCCCGCCAGCGCGTCATGATCATCGTAAAGAATATCGCGCAGCTCGCACGACGTCCACGTTTGAAAATTCGTCAATTAGAATTCCTAGGCCACTATAAACCAAGAGAATAGACGTTGAGTAAGAACAGCCAAGCTGGTGGATGTAATGAGTAAAAAAAAAAGAAAGAAAAATAGAAAGATAATTGGACGAATGTCTACGCGTATCTAATTCGTATGGAATAACAGAATATAAGAAGCACGGTTCGCGACGCTGCTCTGCTTCTCAAAGGATGGAATTGGGCGCCCCGTTGTGTCTGATCGTCCCGATCAACTACGGGGTCCATGGAACAAAAGACGATTACCAAACAGTGTTAGTGTCAGTGTCAGTGCTACTATCGCCTTAGCACCAAATCCGAAGGAAAAACTCGACCCGGTATAAATCCTGGCAAAAACTCCCGTCCCTAACGGAACTCTGTCACTCTTGTTTGTCAGGACAGCCAATGATCCGGCGTGCAGCTTAGAAAAGTTTTAGTACGTCCAGTCTTACGGACGCCAATCCGTGTCCCCATGGTTCGAATTCAAGAAGCATTAAATAACTTGCTACTGAAATAACAATATGGTCCTGCAAAACCAAGAAACTATGCAGAGCGTGTAGAATAATAAAAAAATGCGATAGTTTTTAAAGACCGAAGCATCCATAAAGGAACCGTTGCACAATCTACCCCATGGAGTATATTATCGATCCTCTAACTTGTGTAAGCACCCCACAATTCAGAATCGCCCCATAGAACGTTGTCGGAGAGATGTTGAGTGACGTCACGACTATCCCCTTTACTAGGTCACTGTGCCCATTTATGACCTACGGAAAATGCCTTCCCTACCCCGTATAGTATTGCCCTCTTGTTATCAGAGATTTAAATATATCTACATTCAAGGATTAACAGGCCAGTCGTGTTAATGAAATAGTGTTCATAGAAAAATAGATCACCACGATTTATCACATAAAGCCCATAGACCGTCTCTATATGGTTATAATAGTCGTCCACGTGTATCCCAGGTCCCGGATACAACAAAGCATGAGTTCACCAATTTGCTGCGGTCTATTCTTATGTGAGATTCAGTTGAGACGTTTTTGCTGTGTTTATACTACCTATGGATAGAGACTTGAAGCTAACTATAGTCAGGACAGTAACTACAGTAAAGATGATTGATTCATGGTATAATGTGTAGATTATGTATAGAGGCCAAGACACATAGGTAAAGTAGTAACACGTTCTGTATAAGAATGTAAATGAAATTACAACTATGATCCATACTAGTGTTTATTCCATAATAGTGTCGAAAAACATACCCAAAGTGCTTATGGAGGAGCCAAGAGATGCGTCTTTGACGAATTATACAACTGTACACTATCCCACGGTGATCCGATTCTAAGTAGAAATTTCATTTGGTATATCCATGGTCCATCCAAATCCACCCTGGGCCAACATTGAGCATAGCTAGGCCCTCGCTAACCATGGTTAATTGATTATTACAATACAAAGAATACTCAGGAACAAAATCAATTCTGCTATAAAATGCTGTGAAGTTACATTGCATTGTCGTTTATATGGCAAACAGTCTCGATTCAGCCTTGGTAGTAATTTTGCTGATGGGTAACTTGATGAATTATAACGACAATTTGTATCTGGTAGAAGTTGCTGCACCTGAATTGTAGCGAAACATGTGAGTATATTGACATATGTAACGTGTGCGAATTACGGATGAGAATCTTAAACACTTAGAGATTTGTAGATATAAGTGTGTCCCATGTTGGGAGTAGACTAATGGACCACATCTCGTTTATGAGTCTGCAAGAGTTACGAGTCGTCAATAATTCTGAGGAAAATAAATAAGCACTGGAACTAATTGCAATATGATGATTGAGAATTAATTAAAGAACTTTTACCAATAAATAAATAAAATACATTGTGATTCAGAACAATGCTACAAAAAATATACACGTGTCAAATAAAAAGAGGCATAGTGATTATGTGACCAAAAACAATACCTGTAACGGTTTTCTATTCTCCGAAGAAACCGGAATCTTAAAACTAATCAATCGTTCCACGAAGTCTAGCCTACCTCCATGGCAGACAGCAAAAAGCAATAGAATTGTCCC